>CAHIKZ030005408.1:1012500-1072500 GCA_903632075.3 Acanthosepion pharaonis | reverse complement strand
ATATGTCTAAATATATGCATACATGCATAAGTACACACACACACACACACACACATATATATATATATATATATATATATATACATATATATATATATATAATCTGAAGATCACTTGAAATTGAGTGACCATGCAGTTTTGATTCCTATGTCCACAGTTTATATATACAAATGGTGTATAACAGATATTAAATATTCTTATCCATTTCCCCACGATATGGCAAATTTTAAACAATATATATATATATATATATATATATATATATATATATATATATATATATATATATTATATGCGGTACTTATTAGAAAACGCTCAATATCAGAGATAGAGCTAACATATTTGGTTGGATAGATGTGAGTTTGTGACCCTGGGTTTCACGCTTTTGCGATCGTCAGACTTGACAATCGCAAAAGCGTGAAACCAGGGTCACAAACTCACATCTATCCAACCAAATATATAAATATACATATATATTTAGATAGATAGATAGATTAATATAAAATATCGCACATTGAATGGTGCAGCTAATAAAAGAAATGTATCTTTATTATTATTATCATCGCACACACGCTCACACACACACACACACACACACATATATATATATATATATATATATATTAAAAATATGCATAATATCCTACATTGATTGTACAAATCGAAGCTTCATGGTTGTGCAATCAATGTAGGTTATTACGTTTCATTTTAATATATTAAATAGCTCTGTTATTTAACGTTGAGCATTGTTAATTTATTACACTATAGGTAAATATATATATATATATATATATATATATATATATATACACTATAGTATATATATATATATATATATATATATATATATATATATATATATATATATATACTATAGTGTATATATATATATATACACTATAGTATATATATATATATACATATATATATATATATATATATATATATATATATATATATATATATATATATATATATATATTATATATTTGCGCTTGCTCGTACATTTCCAAATATATTTATCGATTTGAACACACACACACATATATATATATATATTAAAGAAAACAGACCACTTTAAAGTACCATTATAATAATTTATTCCACCAGACCCCTTTTAAAGGAGGCCGGATCATCAGATAGGACTTCCAAAATGAAATGAAACGAAATATATATATATATATATATATATATATATATAGATATATATATGTATGTGTGTGTGTGTGTGTGTGTGTGTGTGTGTGTACACTTTAGTTTAAAAGCTTGAGACCACCTTTGACTCAAAAAGTAGTTTTTTCGTACTTTGAATCAGACAAAATTAAGATACATGGTTAAAAAAGTGAGATATGATTGTTTATAATACATTTTATGACAAAAAGTTAAAAAGCTTTGGTTAAATTTTGCTCTCGTTGAAATATCCGCTTTGATTAATGCAGTACAAATATTTGACATTCGTTGCAAAAGTTTCTCAAAATAAAAGTTTCATAATTGATTCCATTCTTTTTTCAATGATTTAAGAGATTCTTCCATTTTTTTTTTTTTTTTCATTTTTTTGTCAAGTTCATCCCATGCTAAATCTGGGAATGTCTTCAAATTTTCAAACTTTAGAGTATATGTATGTATGCATGTACGTATGTATTACTTCAAACATTAATTTTATTGGGACCCGTGTTGTTTGTAGTAGACGTCGCGTTAATTTCAACAGAGAGCCTTACGTCTCTTGGCCTGCGTCCTCGAGAAACCCAACTCTCCGGCAGGATTTGAAATAGCGTCCTTTAGACTGCGTCACAGTCAAGCAAGTTTTATTCATTTATTTTTTTTTTATTTATCATTTAAAGGAATGTACACTTCCTCGTTCAGTTATTGTCGAAAGTCCATAACTGCTCAGCTTAGTATCCGAAACGTAAACAAAGCAATTTCTAAAGAATTAATGGATTTATTTTTAATCCGAAAGTTTGATTACTAAGCAACTCGTGGCAATGACACGAACTAATAGGCTGTTAGATATCAAATATTAATAACATATATTTATGAAGCTCTTTCAAGTTTGGCAGAAAGCTTAAATATTGAGTTCCTATCATCTTATACGAGCAACGGCCCTATAATTAGTTAGGTCTATATTTCTCAGATGAGGTATTGTAATTATTTACTTTATTACATTGTTCAGGCTGTTGTCCTCTTTTCAAAGAGTTGTGAGTTCAATACCTGGTTATTGCGGTGAACATAATCTTGGAAAGTTGAGGTAAAGGGAGATAACTGAGACATCCGGAAGAAGTATGGCACGTGAAACGAGAACAATGTACCTTGGTGGGCGAAATAAAGGGTTCAGTTCGAAATTCCAATCACCTGAAGAAGGCCGGAGCGTACAACGGCCGAAACGTCAAGAACATGACAATAAAGATGAGGTCAACGGTCCGAACAATGTAAATAATGTAACTAATTAGTTATGTATTTAAAAAAAAAAAGAAAAATTTGGTGATTAATTAGCTTATCAGACTAATCGCCGACTCTACGATGTCATTTTTCTTTTTGCCACACCAAATTATCACATTTTGCTTTCATTATTAAATAGTGGAGCAATGGATAGCGGCTCGGGTTGAGGAATTGGAGAGCCGAGTTCGAATTTCAGTCGAATCTATTACATTCTTTTACGTGCTAATACCCTTGGGAAAGATATGAATCCTCTTCTTCTCCACCCTCACCACCCGTAGCTATGGGTAAATAGCAGGACAGACCGGGAAAGAATCAGCCTCGTCAGTCATGTATCGAAAGATACATGATCGCTTAACTGAATGACTGATTAAATAGTTGCAGTTATTAATTAGATTTTAAATAGTTTGCCCCAATGTTATACCTATTCAAATTAGAGACAACACGTTCTTGTAATCACAAGCCACAAAGCGTCTCAACACATGGCGTGTTTACATCCAACTCCCAGCTGTTGTTCAAGAACGCAAACTGTGTGTTGCCTTTGCATCGTACTACTGTTATAATTATATGAATATATTAACGACTATCCATTTGTATTATTATCTAATTTAGGTTATTTAAAGTTTCTAAAACTCGATTTTTCTGTGCTAAGACGCTGTGTGATTTTGGAACGAATTTTTCCGAAAAAAAAAGGCGTCGTAGCATACGGAGAATATTGTAAGTGAGTGTACTAAACATGTAGACACCCCTGTGAAATATACGACGGCAGCATTTACCCACTAAGCGTTGCTGTTGTGCTTTGCTTAGTAAGTAGATTTTTACAGGGTCACGTCAAACAGGATTTGAATTCAGAGTCGTTCTTCTTCTTGACGGAATGAGAAAGAAGAATGAAAGAGTCTACTCTTTTATTAACCCCTAGATAGAAGAAAAATCGATAGATCCATCTTCTGAAGGGGAATTGTGAGAAGATGAACTCAATCGCTTCAGTTGGAATTTGATTTCGACATGCCAATGCCTCACCTGAGAGGCACGGTGGAGTAATGGATTATATATCGGCTCGGACTGAGGAATCGGAGAGCCGAGTTCGAATTCCAGTCGAATCCATTACATTCATTTACGTGCTAATACCCTTGGGAAAGGTATGAATCCTCTTCTTCTCCTCCCACTAACGGGTAAATAGCAGGGCAGACTAGGTTCTATAGCCTTGGCTGGCAACTGATTTACCGACAACTTACTTAAATGACAACTTACTGCAGGAAAAAAAAAATCTGCCTTGTCAGTCATGTATGGAAAGATACAAGCGTGTATCACGCATGGCACATAACTGACTGAAATTCACTTACGTGCTAATACCCTTAGGGAAGGTATGAATCGCCTAAGTGTGTATCACACATGCCACATAACTGACTGAAATTCACTTACCTGCTAATATCCTTGGGAAAGGTATGAAGCCTCTTCTTCTCCCCTAGCTATGGGCAAATAGCAGGACAGACCGAGTTCTATAGCCTTGGATCGCAACTGGTTTACCGCAGAAAGAAATGACAACCTACTGCAGGAAAAAAAAATCTGCCTCGTCAGTCATGTATGGAAAGATACATGATCGCCTAGGCGAGTATCACGCATGCAACATAACTGACTGAATCCCTAACCCATTGTCACATGTCCATGTGGTAATTACGTTTAGGTGAAATATTACAGTTAGGTAAACGAACATCAATATATATATATATATATATATATATATATATATATATATATATATATATATATATGAATAATTTATAGCAAAAGAGCCTGCGTTTTTGTTTTGTTTTTTTCAATATATTTTACGCATCTCATGCAATATGACGATTTGTTTATATTGGGTACTATGGATGATACTGTATCGACATCAACAACACCAAATAAAATATATACAATATATAAATATATTCTTCTATGTGCCGCCCGTGTCCTTTCAAAACGTGGGGGTGATCATGGCACTCCACAACCTACTATCATTTGTAGCCATTAGCAACATTTGTCACGACTCTAGCTTACTGTTTTGCCATTCATTGACACAAGCTCATCAGGTAGGTGAACCTGTGCCTTTCTCCGGCCTGTCTTGCCCTGGAGATGCTATGTGAGTATCAAATTCTCCAAATCTTCCTTCCTCATTATGTGTTTAAGAAATTTCTGTTGTTTCTTTCTGATCAAATTTTGAAGTTTTTTTTTTCTTTTTCAAGATTGTGATTTAATTCCCTGTAATCCATTGCTAAGTCTGCTGCTAAGAAAGTCAGTACATTATGTCGTGCTTGACACTTTTTCTCTCTTGAATCTATCATCCATGATAGAAGTCTGCTGCTCATCCATGCTTTGAGTATTGCAGCAACATATGATACGGTACTCCTGTTGTATATTTAGAGATTCTTGATAAAATCCAAAGAAGAATCAGCAATATTATTGTTCCTGACCTGGCGTTTTCGGCTTCAGTCACTTTCCCATCGCCGTAATATAGCTTCCCTGTGATTTTTCTATAAATACTTTCATGGTAATTGTTCCGATGAACTCTTTGGGATGGCACCTAGACTTTATAAATTTAAGCGCAGTACTAGATTGGCGGCAAGGTCCCTTTATTTTACAGCTGAAATGGTTAGCTGTAACCATAACAGTTTCTTTTCTCGCACTTCTAGTTTATAGAACGCTTTTCGGTTTCATGTTTTCCAATCAAATGTGATTTTCAAAGATTTAAATCCAATGTTATCTACTGTCTTCCTGATGACTCTTCTATTGTTCTCGCTTCTGTTTCTGTTTTCTAATTCTTCTCTTGCACTTCACCCTTGTGGAACTCACTTCCGGTTACATGCTTTCCAGTCAACTTTGGTCTTCAAAAATTTAAATGCAATGCTAATTGTTATCTTTCTTAACACCTGTTCTTTTATTGTCCTCTCTTCAACAATTTAAATCTACTGTTTTATTGATTACTCTCCTTCTGTTGTTCTCGCCCCTTCATAATGTTTCTCTATTCTTTCTTATTGATTCACATTCAGTAACACCTTGTGTTTTAGTGGCTTTGTTGTCTTGCATGCGGTGATATGATTAAAAAAAGTTTCTGTGGCGGTCCTCGAAAACCGCTTCACATTAAGAACCATTTACCAATAACTAAAATACTAATTATTATCAAATTACTAATAGCAAAAACAAATACTATAGTCCTGTTGGTAAGCATGGTGAAAACAGAATTTATCACGGTGTTCAGTAATGAAATCGGCTGCTGCAGTTGTCACCGGCTTATTTAGGGTAAGAGACCGGTGACTTTAATAAATTTGACAGGTTTTTAGATCAAGAGCAAATACGCAATCTTTAAGTGATTTAAGAATTGAATTACCTCAAAGCTGTTTTTTTTTTTAATTTAATACCGTATTCCTTCAAGACCTAATCAATCATGGCTCTCCACAGACTCCTTTTTTTTAAAAAAAAATTATATTTTAAGTACCAAAATTGGTCCCAGGAAAGATAGTGCAATGTTTTTCTGTTGCGTTCTCGAACGCTTGAGGGCCCAATCTGCCCTGCTATTCAAAATGTGTTCATGCCTTATCAAAGAGCATTAAACTAAACCTAATCATGAACTCGGCCCTATAGTGTTGAAACACCGGTTCACGTACAAAGTTAACCCTGGTTAACACCGAGACTGATTGAGAATACCAGGTGCTGTAAGCCTTATTGTACGGGTGGTGCATTGGATGATGGCTCGTCATTTTTAAACGGAGAGCCGGGTTCCAGTTGCAGTTTGGTCTGTTATATTCACTTATGTACAAACACCATTGGAAAATATATGAATCCATATTTTCCCCCTCAGCTAGGGGTTAAATAATAAGACATGTATCACTAAATCGTTATTATACCCCCTAATTCTTACACTGCAAAAATATTTTCCGGCTTTAAATAACCAGCAAAAGGTAGATAAGCCAAGCCACTTACATAGAAGCAAATCACCCCCCCCACTCCGTATTCCATCGCCGAGAAGTAAGTTCCACTGAAAATAATTTCTTCTCGTTAACCACTGTTCTGTGAAACCGACTCCCAAGGGGATGTTTTCCTGACCACTACAATCTTAACCTGTTCAAGTCTACAGTTAACTGTTATCTTCCCCCCACCCCTATCCATATAAACTACTCCTTAACGTAACCCTCTACCTCGAATGGCTCTCGGGCCTTGTACAGGGTGAATGTTATTGTAAAAAACTAATCAATAATCAGTTCTTCGATCCCACTTTCCGCTACGCAACCCACACATCCGCTAACGATTTATTCATTTATAAGTCGCGCGCTAAATATCGACTGCTCGATAAAACAGAGTAGATTGGTTTCAGAGCAGTCCTTCTCCTAGACTGGGCGCCAACGAAGGTTAGAAAGAGTGAAAAGAAATCGATTCATGCCTTTTCCGGGAGTTATAGCGCGAACGTGAACGCAACGCTCTAGAAGAGGACTTGAACGCCACTCGCCAGTTTTGTGCCGATATTCGTTACGCTAGCGTCACATCTGTTACCGACTTGTTCAATTAGAAGTCACACTCTAAAAATATCGATTGTTCGAACTAAACAAAAATAAAATAAAAAGAGTAAAGAATTTATAAAATAAATAAATAAAAGGATCCTGTGAAAATAGATGAATAAATAAAATTGAATGAATAAAGGTTAACCCTGAATACTTTGTATCCGCTTTTTGGTAAGAGACAATAACATCGAGAAAATGTTTAGCAAATAACTAGCAAGGATACCTGGCCCAAGTCTCTTTCTTTGCTCCGCTGAGTTACGCAATCGTTTCTTTGTTAGTGGGTTTTGCGTCTGTCGTAAATTGATATTTGGGAAAATTGTCATAATTAAAGCAATTCGATAGGGTGAAGCGATTTGATCGCTATTTATTTAATGTACAGCTTTTCAAATTCTTTGTTTACCTTCATTCTTTCCTTTCGTCCATTTTGTTCGTTCGTTCTTTCTTTCTTTCTTTCTTTCTTTCTTTCTTTCTTTCTTTCTCGTTTACTTGCTCGCTCGTCTTTCTCTCATTTTTCATTCTCTCTGACATGTTTGCTTTTCTTTTCGTTCTATCTTTACTTTTTTCTTTTCTTTCTTTTGTTGCTTTCTTTCTCGTACATTTCTTTCTCTTTTCATTCTTTTTATTGCTTGTTTGCTTTAGCGCCCCTTACTTATTCCTTCCTCTCTCCTTTTTTTCCTAGTTCCTTCCTTCTTTTCTTCTTTCCTCCCTTCTCTTTCTTTCCTTCTTTCTTTCTTTCTTTTGTTCGAATTTCTCTCCCTTTTCATTCTTTTTAATGCTTGTTTTCTTTTTATGTTCCTCCCTCTCTCCATTCCTTCCTTCCTTCCTTCCGTCTTTTTCTTTCTTTCTTTCTTTCTTTCTTTCTTTCTTTCTTTCTTTCTTTCTTTCTTTCTTTCGTTTACTCTTATTTATTTATTACGTTTACTCTTCTTTCTTTCTTTCTTTCTTTCTTTCTTTCTTTCTTTCTTTCTTTCTTTCTTTCTCGTTTACTTGCTCGTTCGTCTTTCTCTCATTTTTCATTCTCTCTGACATGTTTGCTTTTCTTTTCGTTCTATCTTTTCTTTACTTTTTTCTTTTCTTTCTTTTGTTGCTTTCTTTCTCGTACATTTCCTTTCTCCTTTCATTCTTTTTATTGCTTGTTAGCTTTTGCGTCCCTTACTTATTCCTTCATCTCTCCTTTTTTTCCTAATTCCTTCCTTCCTTTCTTCTTTCCTTCCTTCTATTTCTTTCCTTTTTCTTTCTTTCTTTCTTTCTTTCTTTCTTTCTTTCTTTCTTTCTTTCTTTCTTTCTTTTGTTCGAATTTCTCTCCCTTTTCATTCTTTTTAATGCTTGTTTTCTTTTTATGTTCCTCCCTCTCTCCATTCCTTCCTTCCTTCCTTCCGTCTTTTTTTTTCTTTCTTTCTTTCTTTCGTTTACTCTTATTTATTTATTACGTTTACTCTTCTTTCTTTCTTTCTTTCTTTCTTTCTTTCTTTCTTTCTTTCTTTCTTTCTTTCTTTCTTTCTTTCTTTATTCATTCATTCTTTCTTACTTGTTTTCTTTTCTTTTCATTTTATCTTTTCTTTACTTTTTCTTCTCTTTTTTTTTGTTACTTACTTTCTCTCACTTTTTTCTTTCTCTTTTCATTCTCCTTTATTGCTTGTTTGCTTTTCTTTCTTTTTCTTTGTTTCTTTCTTTCTCCCTTCTCCGCCTCTCTTCTTTCCTTCAATAATCTCATTCGAATATAATGTTTTTTGTCTGTTTTTTTTTTCTTTTTCGTTTCCTCTCAGTTTTTACCTTTCCCTCTTTTCTTGGATTTTTTCCTTTTATTTTCTCATTCTTTATACTTCATTCTCATTCGCCTTTTCTTTTTGTCCTAACGTTCCTTTCTTTCTTTACGATTATCTATTTTTGCTTCCACCAAATTAACTCTTTCGAAACAACCCTAAAGAAATCTAAAAGAAAAAAAAGAAAAAGAAAAAATCTCCAAATAAAATGGATGGCATAAGACGAATAAGTGAAATACATCGCGATTGCAAACATCAATCTTTTGTTCCTGTTTTATTTCAAAATTACTGTAAAATTAAAAAGAATCTTTTATTTTTAATATCAAACTAACAACGACACACGGCCATTTGCAATGCTGTCGTTTATTTGCGTCAATCATAAAACGGTTTTAATAAAATTGTCGTGATTACAGCAGGATTTTTTTTTAGGTTTTTAATCATCGTTTTTATTTCATTCTTTCCAAATAAAGAGGAAGGCATGAGATAGGTTGAATTCGTCAGAATTGAAAACATCAGGATTTATTATCTATTTTGTTTAAAGTGTAAAGTTAGGTATTGTTTATTTTTTATATAGTCCTAACAATAATGGTGGACCTTGTGCGATAGAATCGTTTCTTTTCGGATATGGTAGGACGGTTTAACCAAAAAGATGCTTTATTAACAAAACTGATAACAATGGAAACTGTTTGATAGGTTTAAACATTTTGCTAGCTCTTTATTTCATTCTTTTCAAATCATTTGATTTTGTGTTTATGACAGGTTTGGATTAGAGTTCCATTGTTTGAGTGCGCTTCTGGAGAATCAAACAGATGTTTTGAATAAGCACTGTTCACATTTAGACCAATTCAAGGCGGGAACCGTCGAAAACGTCCGGAAATAGTTTTATTATTATTATTATTATTATTATTATTATTTATTATTATTATTATTATTATTATTATTATTATTATTATTATTATTTAAAATGTCTTATTCACCAGATATTGCACCTTGGATTACTGTTTATTCCGGTTTTTAGAATAAAATCTCAGTTCTTAAAAAGGTTGCAACCCCACCCAATCCAGAAAGCATTTCTTTGTTAAGAAGGATAAACATTTCGGGGAGCGGGGCGGATGGAATTATGAAGTTGGTTAAAAATTGCTAACAATAGCAACATAATAACAAAATAGTAAAGCTCCCGCCTATTCGTGTTTCAGCATTCGCGGCTTCACACATTCGCGGCTTCACACATTCGCGGCTTCACACATACGCGGATTTTTCTTTAGAACATATGTACTTGTTATTTGCGCAAACCCCGAATATTTGCGTGTTTTTCTGAAGAACATATCTACAAATTATTCGCTGAGAACTCCCTCGATTCGCATATTTTTTTTCGATAGAACATTTGAAATATTCTTGTATTATTTTCCTGCTATTTAAGTGACTTAAAACGTATAATAGTCCATTTTTATGGTAAAAATTGGCAGAATTATTCATCTTCCTTGTAAAAAAAAAAAGAAAAAAATACAAACACAAGAACATGCGTAGTGCTTGCACTTTGTTTTTTGTTAGGGGCTGAGGCTGGAGTCTTAAAAGTAACTTATGCTAATTCTGGGGGCATCATCACAGTTCTATTTTTAGAAAATATTTTAAACTTTATATTTTATGTCTTGTTACGCATATTTTATCCAGTATTTTCAATGGTTGTATCGATCTGTGCGTAATTAAAAACGGTTATTGTACGTATGAAAGAAAATTTACGCTAAGTGTATGGTCAACAATACTATTTTTTAAGAATGTTTCAAAAAGGGCTTGAAATGTTTCTAAAGTGATTAGGATGAAAGTTTAAGGCATATGGGGTTTTAACACTCAAAATAAGTACCTTATAAGCACTTTTAGGGGGGTTACAAGTATTCGCGGATTCTAACTATTCGCGGATGGTTCTGGTCCCTACCTTCCGCGATATATTTCCTATCCTTCTGTCTCTCATGGCCTTTAGCAGAGTTTGCCAAACCTCACACTGGACATTATATCAGCCATTCTAACATGCTCATCAGCTACCTGGACCGCCGCCTTCCTCTAACTCTTCCTCCCTCGAAATGCCCTGTGAGTGTTAAGCATTCCAAGCCCCACTACCTCATTACGCGTCCAATAAATTTCAGCTGTTTTAATATTAGTATGTTTTTTGTTTTTCTTATTATTTTCTTTAAGACTTTCTCGATGATTACTAGCTTCGTTCACCTTGGATTACCATTTATTTCGGTTTTTACAGAATGCTCTTAAAGAACACACACACACACACACACACACACACACACACACACACACACATATATATATATATATATATATATATATATATAGGGAAGAGGTTATAGTTATTCCAACGAGAGAAAAGTGAAAGTGTATATTTTAAAAAGAAGATAAACTGCAAACGTTTTGGGTTGAAATGTGGATTTTTTCTTTTAAAATATATATTATACTCTATTTTCCATAATTCTGCTACACGTGTTTCTGGTTTCGCGATCTTCTTCAAGCAAAGAGTGGCTATATCCACATATTATAAAAATGATTTTTTTTTTATTTAAATGTCTTTCTTGGACTGGTGATAAGAGTTTATATATATGAGGAGGAAGTGTGGGTTTGTAAACAGTGACTATTACGGTTAATAATGCAAGACTCTTCGGTAAAACGAATCGTGTTCTCTCAGTCACTGTATGCTTATCTAAAAATAAATACGCTTAAATTCGCCTTCATCGCGCCAACGGCTTAGTGGTAGAATCCCCGACTGACGCTAATTCAGTTTCGATCCAAGCTGGAGGCAACCGGACATCTAGCCACACTGATGAACTGTGATACAGCGAAACAGTCTGTCTGTGGATGACAATATATATATATATATATATATATATATATATATATATATATATATATATATTGCATATAGTTCGTTCTTTCTCGTGGTACGACGTCATAGAACTGCATTATGAATTTACAATTTGCGTCTGATATTATACGACCGTTATCGTCACATAGCAATCTTCCATGACAGAATCAACTGCTGTATTTGGTCATTATGTGTGTATGCTGTGTGTGTGTGGTTATGACTTATTTAGTGCTGATTTAAATTTGTTTATGAAGTTTTTTTTCTTGTATTTGTAGGTAAGAATAATTGTCTGTTTGGTATATTGGCATAATTTTAAATTTACCTTGATTACATTTGTAGATGTGTTTTGATACAAAGAATTTTCTGTTGTCAGGTAATTTGATGTTGTTTTTTATGCTTCTTTTTATTATATATATATATATATATATATATAGTTTTTATGGAATATCGTACCTATGGAAGAAAAGTGCTCAATATCAGGGACAGAGCATACGTAATTATAAGCAATTGGAGAGATTTTTGTTGTTCCAAGAAGACCCGAAAAACGTGTAGAGAAATATATAAAATAAAATATGAAAAATCCATAATAATCAGAAACATTTGCGGCTTTTTTTTTTTCAACTATATATATATATATATATATATATATATATATATATATATATATATATATATATATATATATATAATTGTGCGTTTGAGCACCAATCCTTTTTATACAAGTTTCGTTAAAAACGACTAACAAAGTATAGCGGTTAAGTCTTTTATTTTCTTTTCTTGTGTTCTTACAATTTTTTTCTTTTCTGCGCATAAATTATGTAGAAATTGTCCGAATGTTCTGTCTGTCCGTGCGCTTTCGACTGTTCCTTTAGCCATTATCTATGATGATTTTATTTTATTTTTACTTTTGACAATGTATGGATTTTTTATGTTCCTAGAATTATAGGAATGTTTTATTTTTCAAAGACGGTCAACACATTCTGGCCGTGTTCATAGTTAATGTTATTGAGTGTTGTTTTTTTCTTTTTTATGATTAATGATGCTTCCATTTTTTCTCCTTTTTTATCTGTGGATAGGGCATCATATTTGTATTGTCTACGAGTATGTTGCAGATGCAGTTTGGTAGGTCTGTGTGTGGGTTCATCTGTATTCTTTTTCATCTTCTCTCCATCATCCCAGACTATCCCAGACTGTGACAATATAAAATCAAACAAAAATGGTGATAAGATCCTGGACGCAAATTTATTATGGCTGAACTAGCGATCAAACCATTTTCCAGACATTTTTCTCTCAGTGGATTATATTCTCTTTTAATCAAAGCAGCATTCTCTATGACAAAATTGTTGTCCGTTTAGTTACAGTGGACAACCAATACGTTTTGTGTGTTGTTGTTTTAAAATGTCCCTTTTGTTTTCATATTGAAGGAGGAATTTACTCTATCAAATGCAGGACTTGCCAGTATGAATACAGTGGAGAAACCTCAAGAAATTTAAACAAAAGACTATATGCACATGTGTAGACGTGGCAACGTCAAACAAAGCCCAATCCGATGAAATCTTAACGGATGAAACACGTCATAAAAAACCTTTCCAGTTTGTCATATTTTTCTAAATACTGTTTGTTGATATATAAAATTATACAAAATTATATATCGTTATATCCTATATGTTGTGGCTTGTTTAGGGGCCTAAAAAAATACACTTGCTATTTTAATACACTTGTTCAACCTACTTTAGTAGGTTGAACAAGTGTATTGAAATAGCAGATATATACAAAGCAAGAGTGTTAGTAATAAGCAGATAGAGGTGTACGTCCACACGGTAGGTTCACACGGTGTTTACTCATTCCCCCACGAGAATGAGATGTGACACAAGGTGGGATTAATATGGGGACCCGAGCGCGTGCACCCGGGCAAGGGACAAAAATTCCCATCAACCCCCGCAACCGTCAGTTGCGCTGGCCTCGGTGCGAGCCCCGAGCCCCGAGCCCTCCCTCTTGTGCAATGGGAGGGCGCGGCCTCGGGCAGCTATTCCCCCAGGGCTGGGCACCTCTTCAGTATAATTTTCCTCAGTTGCCCCTCTGTCCTAAGACAGAGAAGCCCCTGAGCTCACTCTGTCCAAGGACAGAGACGCAACTGAGAGATGATAAGAAAACGTGAAATTACCCCAAAAGAGGAATTTACACAGGAAAGGTAGGTTAACACTGCTTCTCGGCTCCCAACCGACTGTTCAAGTTAGAATTTATGAAAGGAGGAAGAGTTCATTCTACTGTAGGAGGGTTTACCACAACACTATCTCTCTCTCTCTCTCTCTCTCTCTCTTTTTATATATATATATATATATATATATATATATATATGTATTATTTTTAAAAAAAATAAAAACAGACAACTTTGAGGTCCCATGTAATAAGTTATTTCACCACAGCCCTTTTAAAGGGCTCTGGATCATCAGACTTTACTTCCAACCTAAAATGGATAAATTTACACCGGACTACTCACTCAAAAACATTCCTTACCCTACTATTGAATCTTTCACCATGTCTTTGACGGAAAAAAATCAAACTTTGGAAGTAAAGTCTGATGATCCAGAGCCCTTTAAAAGGGCTGTGGTGAAATAACTTATTACATGGAACCTTAAAGTGGTCTGTTTTTATTCAAATTTATTTGCTCTGAATTTATATTGAGCTCTCTGGATATCATCCTCCTTGGGTTTACCCATACGGATTACCTACTTTTGCATAAACTATATATATATATATATATATATATATATATGTGTGTGTGTGTGTGTGTGTGTGTGTTCTCATTAGATTTTCATATATGTGGCATCATATGAAATTGTTGTATATTACACACACAAACACACATACAGGATGCGATGGGGAAATTGTGCCATTCTATTTTTGTGATTTCGCGCATGCGCGTCGTTTGTTTTTGATTTTGTCCCTTGCGCCGTCTGTGAGAGAAAAAGAGCGTCATGAAGAAATTCATTCCGCCAGAAATTTGGGAAATGCACGCTGTACTGCTTGGCATTTGTGCCCGAAACTCTAATACGAATATTTCAGAGTGTTTGGGTGTCAATCTCAGGACAGTTCAGAGGATTCGGACAAAGTTCAATGAGTCTAATGGTGATTACGAAGGTACGGCAACTCGAAAAACGTTCTGATGAGAAAATAATTCCTGAATTTGTTGGTGATAGCTTCAGACAACACGGAGGCCTACATCAAGTGATTTGAGGCGTTAGTGCTGCCCTGGATCAAGAGGATTGGCTGCTGGAAGACTCTGTGTTTGGCAACACGACTTTGCACCATGCTACACAAGCAGGAGAACCAAGGCATAGCAGTTAGGCAATTTATGCGACTACATCACCATTTACATCTGGCCAGCTAAATCCCCAGACTGCGTCACCCTTGATTATTATGTTTGGGACGCGGTTGAGCGAGAGGCCAACAAAAATTCTAACATGAGATGAACTGAAGGCAAGGATTGTGGCGGCATTTACCAACTTAAACAAGGAAACCGTCCAGAGGGAGTTGCAGGAGGTTCCGAAGTCGTCTGGAGGCCGTGGTTGAAGCCAACAGCGATTTTATTGAATAAATTTACTCTTTACCATTTGAAGATATATTTGGCAAATATATCTGTTAAAATGAGATGTCAGTGTTATTTTCGTTTTTGCGTAATTTAGACAACAATTTATTCATCGCACTCTGTATACATACATACATGCACACACACGCACACACACGCACACACACACACACACATATATATATATATGTAGTTGTTTATAAACTCTTCTGGTTGCAGTCAATGAGTCAAAATTATTCTTGATTTTGAATATATATATATATATATATATATATATATATATATATATGGCCTGTACCACCTGAAGATACCGAAAATTTGAAACGAAGATAGCGTGACTGGCCGATGTCTTAATTATATATATATATATATATATATATATATATATATATATATGTTAGTAAACCAAAGAATGCAAAATTACTTATCAATTAATTTTTGATTTTTGGTTTACTACTATTTACTTGCTCTGTATAATAAATGCATTGACTTTTTTTGTGCATCAGTTTTAATATTTTATATTAGTAGGATTCACTTGCATTATATACCAACGAATTTATTACCTTTTACTATATATATATATATATATATATATATATATATATATATATATATATATATATATATATATATATGAGAGAAACCGCAAACGTTTTTGGTTGTAATGTAGATTTTAAAAAAATATATTATGCTTTATTTTCCATAATTTTACTATACGTGTTTCAGGTCTCGCGCCCTTCATCAGGAAAAGAATGGATATTTACACATATTATTAAAAAAAAATTTTTTTTCCTATGTTTTCCGATGTTAAACATTCTCTATATTAGACATTCTTTTTTTTTTTGCGTGTTAGGGACTCAAATGTTTTATCCAGTGAGATGTAATTATTTTAACGTTTCAATTTTATTGGGTGGACTTTTTTTTTTAATCTAACATTATTATTGGATTACGTTAAACAATATATTTTAGTGGTTACAGGTGTTCCAGTTCATTTTTCAAATCCATCGATCGGCATGTGCAGTCGAGAGCCTTAATAAAAAAAAAATGTATATTTTCTATTTTAAGACACTCGAATGCACATGCCAGTATCACTGAAACACGTGCATCCAATAAAATTAAAACGTTAAAATAATTACACCGCATCGGATAAACTCACCTGACGAAGGCCGGTGAATAGTCCAGCCGAGACATAGACGAAGACTAGTCAATTGTTTATTCAAATTCGTTATCTGCACATTGTTTATAAACCCTTCTGGTCGCAGTCAATGAGTCAAAATTATTCTGGCTTTTTGAATGTGTGTGTGTGTTTGTGTTTTAAAAACAAATAAACTTCGTCAAGTAAGTGAAGCTGTTTTTTCGATAACTGAAGGTTAAATTTATTCTGCTAATTGAGTTCACGGAGACTTTTTGTCATTAACTGTTTAATGAATTTAGGTCGTTTGTTGTTGTTAAAGAGACGCTTAAATAACATTAGAAAAGAAAATGCATTTGCCATTGTTTCTGTTTTCAAAAAAAGGACTGATAACAGCAGTTCAGCTGTAATTGTTTCATTAATTCACGTTCAATGGGCCATAGCAGCACAGATGTGAAAACAGTTGCAGTCTTGCGAGCCCATATATATATATATATATATATATATATATATATATATATATATATATATATATGTGTGTGTGTGTTTGTTTGTGAGTGTGAGTATATATATATATATATATATATATATATATATATATATATATATATATATATATATGCACAAAGCCACCAGCTTGAAAAAAAATGACTCATTACATACGATTGTTTTATAGAAAAAAAAAAACAAAACGAAACAAAAATGCAAAAACAAACCCCAAAACAGTTTCACTTTTAATAAAACACTAAGTTGTTACTCATCGCTTCCCTGATCGCAAGATACTATATAAATACTATATTTAGTAATAAATATCCTGTTAAAACGGGTACGGGTGTAACTGCAAAATTGTCCAAATTGCGTAACAACAGAATTGTCCAAATCGTGTGACAGCAAAATTCTCCAATTGTTAGATTAAACTCTGAACCGTTGTATCTAACAAATGATTAAACATATCTTACTGGAATTCTCCGAGGTTTTTATAACACTATTAGATTCTACTTTTAGTAATAAGAATGTATAATTACTCACTAAGCTTAACAGCAGATTCATGATGAAATCGATCATAAAAGAAAATAACATGTTCATCGTTAAGGATCGGAAGCTCATGTAGTAATGAAATAGAGTTCAAATAAATATATATATATATTATTTCAGGATAATTTTCCAACTTATTCAAGATGGTTTTCGCCCTCTCTAGTCTTCTAACTTTCTGTCCTGGAGTAACAAGGTACCTCACAGGTTTCCCGCACGATTTCATTTCTAAGTCTTTTTCCCCTGCTTTTTGGACTGTCATAGCAGAAACTCGTCTCTCACGTGCCAAACGTCTTATGGATTGAGTTGGATCTTTTCTAATTGATCTCTTTAGCTCTAAGTTGAAATGCAGATCCCTATTCCTATTGTGAACTCCTGATTCACTTTTCCTCTCAACTGTTCCCTCTTTTTTTAAACTTATTCACCGTTCTCGTGATGATTCTTGAATGGAATTTGAAGATGGAAGCCAGAGTATGAATGTTGGTACCATTACTCAAGGCCTGAATGATCTTTTTCCTCTCACCATTGTTCAGTTGGGAAGACAGTAAGGCTGACGCAAAACGATTTTAACCTGTTCTCTTTCTAGCTGAATAACTCAAAGGCTTTTTCATAGATTCTTACAACAAATGATGCCAAGATGGTTAAACTTTTTTATCTGAAAAAGAAACTCAGTTAGTTTGGTGGATTTTTAAATATTAAACATTTTGTGGGGTGAATAATTCTGCTGTTATACGGTTTGGACAATTTTGCTGTTACACCCAGTATTTGCGACGTGTCTCTCCCACCACTAGTTCGAACGACCATTACGCCATGTCAATACCGCGTAAATGATGAACTATTCTATTTTGATCGCGTGGAAAGAGGGGAAAAACGCTACTTGGTTTCAGTAAGAAAACGAAAGAAGAAAAATAAAGAAAGAAAGAAGTGTTTAACGACTCCTGTCAATATCTCATAAAGAATAGACCATTCCGTTTTGATCGCGTGGAAAGAGGGGGAAAGACATTATTTGCTTCCAGTGAGAAAAAGAAAGAAAGAAAGAAAGTAATATGGGAAGAAAGAAAGAAAGGAAGATAGGAAGATAGGAAGATAGAAGTATTTAATGTCTCCTACCAATACGTCATAAATAATGGACTATTCCGTTTTGATCGCGTGGAAAGAGGGGAAAAGACATTATTTATTTCAGTGAGAAAATGAAAGAAAGAAAAAAAGAAGGAAAGAAAGAAAGAAAGATAGAAGTGTTTAACGTTTCCTGTCAATATTTCATAAATATTGGACTACGTTTTGATTGCGTGGAAAAACAAAACACACATCAGAGGCGCTACTTAGTTTCAGAAAGAAAGAAAGAAAGAATTGTACGGATATTTTATTGTCTTAGAACTCGCCATGAGTTTATCCAATTATTCACTGAAGAATTCAGATTCTCCGGAAAACTGAAATAAGAAAACTGTTAAATTTTCACAGGTCTTTCTAACTAAATTTAGATACAGAAGGAGTCATAAAAATGACATCAAAAGGTCACGTGCCTTTTCCTGTTACTCATGTGTTGTTATCAGACAAAGCGAGAAATTAACCCACGGGATTCATATATCCATTTCAATTTCATCCGAATTCTCTCCGCTTGCGGAGGCTCGTGTTTATTTTAAATAAATTACAGACCTCAAAATATTACTAACAAATTTTTAAAAAGTTAAATAAACGATTAGATGACTCTGTATATTATCAAATAATTTCCGAAAAGTTCGATGAATTCTTATAATTATTTAATTTTTTAGAGTAAAAAAAAAAATGAACCTTATTTTCTCTGTCCTACCCAAGGTAGGTGAATGGGCGTGGTATGTATTATTACAATGTTTTATTTCCAACCGGGTTAAATTGTATGTGTTTGTGTGTGTACATTTGAGTGTCTTTGGGTTTTGTGTTGTGTATGTGTGTGCGTGTACATATACATGTCTGTGTGTGTGTGCGAAGGTGTGTTTGTGTGTATGTGTATGTACGCATGTGTGCGTGTGTGTGTTTATGTTTCTGTGTTTATGTTTGATGTTTGTGTGCATGCGTGATTTGTGTTTACGTGTGCGTGCGTGTGTGTATGAATGTTTTTTCATGTGTGCGTGTTTGAGTATGTGTGTGCGTTTCTGTCAGTGTGCGTGTGTGTGCGCATGTATTAAATGGCACACACTCGCCTGCACACACACACACACACACACACACATGTAAGTCATTCACGTACAACACAGGCATACACATATAACTTTTTGCAAACGCAGACGGTGTGACGGATAGAAAATCAGCTGTTCATTTGTAGCGATTTACTAAGTGTAGCTTAGATGTGGCACAAGGCCGAAATTATGAAGCACCCAGTGACGATCGAATTAAATACTCAGTCGTAATTGATCTAGAAAGACAAGCTTGTTAACCATTACACCGCATCGAACTGTCCATGGAGGATAACAATTTACTACGTGTGGCTTAGATGTGGCACAAGGCCGAAGGTATGGAGCACCGAATGATGATCGAATTAAATACTCAGTCATAATTGATCTAGAAAGACAAGCTTGTAAACCATTACACCGCATCGAACTGTCCATGGAAGATAACGATTTAGTAAGTGTAGCTTAGATGTGGCACAAGGTCGAAAGTATGGAGCACCCAGTGACGATCGAATTAAATACTCAGTCATAATTGATCTAGAAAGACAAGCTTGTTAACCATTACACTGCGTCGAACGGTCCATGGAGGGTAGCGATTTATTAAGTGTAGCTTAGATGTGTCACGAGGGTAAATTTTGAAAAGAAAAGGAGCAACGGAATGGCTTACACTAGTCAAAAAGAAAAAAAAAATTGAAATGGTATCGAGACACTAAACATCTTTTTAGCCAATCTGAGAGCATTGCATCTGAAAATGGCCTAACTTTTTCTTGGTTAGCTACAGTTTTTGCTGTACAGAAATTCCTCATTTTTGGGGAAAAAAAAGCATTTTTTTCATTTGTTTTCTGTATATATGATATTGACCGATGGCAATATTTCTTGAAATAAAAACGTAGAAACTTCTCAATTCGTATTTAAACCAACAAATATTGGTTTGCTTATTGAAAAATACTATTTTTTACAATAACAATCAGACCCTAAATCTTCAAAAATAACACGATTAAATATACCAAGACTAACAAATATTTTTCATTTAATAAAGTAACAGCAGAAATAAAAGCTTCGTGAACATAAGAACTATGGTCAAATTTTTCTCTTTCTTGATTGTCTGTCATATTCAGTGTTATTTAAGACATTTTGATACTCCAGCAGTATCATGTACAATGGAATAGGTGCATTTAATTGGGATGTCTTTAGTTGGAGTTTCTTTCCAAACCTCAATGTGCTTGGTTTCCTTCCATAGTGAAGGGATAAAAGTGATGGGATAAATTTATGAATATCAAACAGGAGATTTTAGGGATTCATTTTTTTTGGTTGTCACCTTAATTACCAGGTCTACTAAAAGTGTATTATTGATAAAGTTTATCAGTTAATTTGAATTTTGGCTATAAATTGGAAAACTTCGGTACATCTGTTCTAAAATTTTTGACTCAAAAGCAATTTTTCTTATAACAATAGTTTATTTCAGTTGGCTGAGAAAAATTGCTCGGCCTACCTAAATATTGGTGGGTTTCTATGACCTTTATTAACTAAATTTTGCGTTCAGCCAAGATCGTAAATTGATCTTTTTTCCCCAACAATGAACAATTTTAGTCCAGCAAAAACGGTAGCTTACCATGAAAAACTAAGGTCATTTTCGGAATAAGCAACATCAAATTAGCTAAAAAATTTGTTTTGTTTCTTGGCACCAAAAATCGTGTTGACCAGTGTTATTGCAGTAAAGAAACGGGAACAGAACTGTAACCTATGCAGATCAAATAAAGCCCCGAGAAGATCATGAAGAAGAGGAGAACAAAGAACATTAGACGGATACTTCCGGTAAGGACCTTGCTCATCAACAACGAAATTTGGCCGTATAGAATGAAACAAAATGGTTACGGATGTCCAAGAAAATCTCGAAACGCCTCCGCCGCCGACGACGTTACAATGGAAGACGAATAGCGTGAATACAACATGTGACGAGCAAGACCGAGTTCTCCAAGAAAAAGAAACACATCAGCTGTGTATTGGGAGGGGGGGTAATGAGAGAGAGAGAGAGAGAGAGAGAAGGAAAACAATTACGAAAATCAAACAATGTATAGAAGAAAAGACAAGATCTCCAACGGAGACAATTCTGAGGGAAAATGAAATAAAATGATAATAAAAAAGAAATACATTTTCCCAACAGGCTTTCGATACATGACTGACGAGGCAGATTTTTTCCCCCGCAGTAGGTGCCGTTTCTTTCTGTGGTAGACCAGTTGCCATCCAAGGTTATAGAACCCAGTCTGTCCTGCTATTTACCCATAGCTGGGGGGAAGGAGAAGAAGAGGATTAATACCTTTACCAAGGGTGTCAGCACATAATTAAATGCAGTGGATTCGACTGGAATTTGAACTCGGCTCTCCGATTCCTCCATTATTCCATCGAGTGTTATGTATTAAGTGAATTGTGAATACCACTGAACACTCTTTAACGTATCACAGTAGAAAGAAATTTAGATTAACAGTAAACGTTTTCCGTGGAAATTTCTAGACGTTTTATTTGACTCTGTGGCGTAAATATTCGCATTTTATATGAATGCTCCCGGATAACAGCACAAAATTACGATTATTTTACACCGTGATCTTTTTTCTCTGAAAAAAAAAAACAAAACTTTACTACTTTCAGTTCAGTTTATGTGTAACGCATTATAAAAGAATATTTCACTTTGTACAGAGGCTTTCACTTAACAAAACAATTGTATGGAAATTGGTTGAACAAGGAACACACCCAGAAGTACACGTAAATTGTTAATTGACGCTGTTGGAATATGTTATATGACGGTAAAATAAAGAACATATTAATAGTAGTAAGAAGTATTCATGTCAATATCAACTATAAACAATAGTATCCATAGAATTATCAACATTATTATTCATATTACTATCAACAGTAGTGCTCATAGTATTATTAAAAGTAGTAGACATATTTGACTCATGTTCTTATAGTATTCATATCCAAACTTGGTCAACTCTTCAGCAACTATTACATGCTACACTATTTACATTATTTGGACTATTGTCCTCATCTTTGTTACTATATTTATCGCAACGTTTCGGCCGTTCTACGCTCCGGCCTCCTTCAGGTGGTTGGAATGTCGAACTGAACCCTTTATTTCGCTCACTGGGGTAGACTGTTCTAGTTCCACATGCCATGTCTAATGGATGTCAGTTATCAGTTATCTCCTGTTAATTCCCCTCTCCAAGTTCTCCACTGCCTTAACCGGGTATTGAACTTACACTCTTTGGGTCCTGTCACTGGATCTAACAAACGCCTTTATCCACTGTGACAGATACTGAAGTAAGGATTAAACATCAACTGCAAGAAGACAGAATGCATGATTGTTAACAAAAGGATGAGACCAAAAGTACGAATTGCAAATCGGAGATACCAAAATCAAACATGAACGAAAATTTAAATACCTTGGAAGTGACGGAAAGTGTGACACTGAAATCCAAAGACGCATTGGGATAGCCAAAGATGACTTCCAAAAGCAGAGCAGAATATTAAAAAACAGAAAATATTCGTTAGAAAGGAAGAAAAGAGTACTGAATTGTTACGTGATATCTATCCACCTGTATGGCAGGAAATGTTGGACAATCTCCTCAAAGATCATCAACTTGAAATAACATAAATGTGGTTCTACAAAAGGATGCTGAGGTTACCATGGACAAAAAATGAAACTTATACTTAACATCAGGAAGAAACAGTTGAAATTTCTGGGGCACATAATGAGAAAGGAGGGTTGGGAAAATCTGATACTCACAGGACAGATTGCAGACAAGAGGGACAGAGGAAAACTACACATAACATACTTGACAAGCTTGAGTAAGTCGATGACGGAACAAGGTTTAGGGGAAATGACGGAAAGACAAAGTTTATTAAGAGTTACAAAGGGCAGGAAATTGTGGAGAGCTGTCATCGCCTACGTCCTGAAGGGACACGAAACATAGAATAAGAGGAACGAACAACAGGTGTGATTTCGTAATACGATTCTGACGAAATGGTGCAGTAAGTCAATAACGACTGCTTTCTCGTTATCAGGCATCATTCAAGCTCACAGTTCTTCGATTTGAAATGATCTTACATAAAATAATCTAAATAAATAAACGGTAATTTCTTTTTGTCCGTGTGTCTGAAAACCCTTTAACTCTAGCCACGCTTTCTTTACATAGATATATTTTACCTTTTTGGAATCAGGAAGATCCCGGGATTGAAAATCTGCCCTTTATTTGGTGCTTGAATAATGGGATTTGTCTTTGGATGAGAAAGGAACAGTTAAAAATTCAAATTTTAAAATAACTGAAAACAAATAAGTGATTTTAAAATTTTAAAATTTATTTTGAGTTTAATGTAACACAAAAACTTTGAAATTCAATTTAAAATATATCCAAAACTTTGTGAATTGAAGAAATCAATTTTATTTCTTCAAAATGCCAAGGAATCAGACAGAAAGGTTTTGTGACGTGAGGTTTTGAAGTTCCGCAGAGTTTGTGAACTTAAGAACTCAACTCAATTGAAGTTCCACGGAGCTTGTGATTTGAAGAACTCAATTTTCGGCCTGAATTGGAATTTCGGCCCAAGTCGGACATCCGGCCCAAATCGTTTTTTAGGTCCGGAACTGGACTTATAGGCAGAATCAGAGTTAAAGTGAGGTTTTGATGTCCGATGGAGTGAATTGAGAAATTCAAAGTTATTTCTTAAAGTTATCCTTGCTGTTTTCTAAGTTGGATCAGAGGTCCTTTTAGTTTGTGGCCAGAGGCCCAATTAGCCCTCCTCAGCATCTAGCTTAAAAATCCATATAAAAATACTAAAAGTAGAAAAACGGTGTGCGGTTTTGAAACTAGTATGGACATAAATCTAAAAAGATATAGGCAATAATAACAGAAAACAGCGATCCTCTCCCACAAGGGGCTAAATTACTAATTATAATGTGAGGCTATGCCGACTACATAGGTACACATAGTTATGATTAGAGTGATTTTGAACAAAAACTCAACATCTTCAATCAAGTATTCGTAGAAATTCAAGATAAACCTTCCCAAAAACAGAAAACAATGGAACTCAGCTTTCGTCCTGCATTGGAATTTCGTCCCAAATCGGTCTTTTGACCGCAACTAGACTTATAATCTCAATCAGTATTGAGTAAGGTTTTGATGTCTGGTGGAGTGAATTGAGAAATCCAAAGTTATTCCTTTAAAGTTATCCTTGTTGTTTTCTAAGTTGGATCAGAGGTCCCTTTAGTTTGAGGCCAGAGGCCCAATTAGCCCTCCGAAGAAGCTTGCTTAAAAGTCCCAACGGAGTGCGGCTTTTAAGGTAGTTTACAATAAAAGGCGGTGGGAGAATAGGAACGCTGAAAATACAAAGACAAAAAGGAAAAAAATAAATAGGAAGGCAAAAAGAATTAGGACAACAAATATATGACATAATTATAGCACTCTCGTTATCCAGCTGTTTCCAACTGAAACATAATTTAGCCTAATGATTATGGCGTAAACCTGAGCCCCAAACATTCAAAAGAGGATTTAGATATTAGCTTATTATTGATTATTCATTTTGTCATGTTTATTTTTATATATAAAAGATGATCAGAGACTGACTCGAGGACTTAGGCAAGTTACTCCACAAGTCCCTTGTTTTTATTATCTATGTATTTGTCTATGCTTATTCAATTTCTTTCTTTCTTTCTTTCTTTCTTTCTTTCTTTCTTTCTTTCTTAGCCTTTTCATATCTTTGCATTTGTCTATGCTTATGCAATACTAGCAGCATGGCCCGGCGTTGCCCGTGCTTGATTCAAAAATCGTACGACTCATACAGCAATCGCTATCACTTGACTTAAAATAGTTTTAACCTTCCTTGCCTTAAAAGGAGTGCCCTTTGCCGTGCTGATGTTGCTACATGTCTTACTTCTTGCCATCTCACACTGCGGATTTTTTCTAAGCTCTATAATAAACATTAAATCTGTTACGAAAAACGAACTAAACAAAATGAACACAAAATGATCAGCTTTAAAAAAGGACTCGTAACTGGAAAAACTGAATAAAAAAAGAATGTTAACAACAAATACTTTTTCACACCCAGCCCAGTTCTGCAACGTTGAGTTTAAGCAAGCGAATGAGCCATGCAGACTTAAATTTTTTCCACTTGTGACGAATGCAGCTATCGATTTTTTTGCATGCTAGCATGCTAGTTAACATTCGTGGCAGCCAGCTATAGGCTCTCACTGGCCAGTAGAAAATGGCCGCAAAGTACATGAAAACTGCCGTAGAAGCATGAAAAAAATTGATTATTTCCACTATCGATGGGTGTTGAGAAATGCAAGGTCGGTCTTGGCCTTCCCGCTAACTTGGAGCATGTGCATGTAAATTTAGGTCCAAATCCTTCGAAAATTGCAGCCGTGCATTCGCTAAACACACACACACACACACACACACACACACACACACACACACACACACACACACACACACACACACACACATCCTGCCTTTTATAGATAGAGATCTAACTATTTTTATCTATCTATCTATCTATCTATCTATCTATCTATCTATCTATCTATCTATATTTAGAGAGAGAGAGAGAGAGAGAGAGAGAGAGAGAGAGAGAGAGAGAGAGAGAGATGAGCAGAATTGAATGTATATATACAGGGTGCGATGGATAAATTATCTTCTAAATTACGTAAACATGAAAACAACAGTGACTTCTAAGAAAAATTGCACAAAAATAACTTCAAATACGAAACAGAAAATTTATGCAATAAAATCGTCATTGGATTCCGTTACGGACCCCAGACGACTTCAGAATCCCCTGCAACCTTTCTGGACGGTCTCCTTGTTTAAGTTGATGAATGCTGCAATAATACTTGCCTTCAGTTCATCTTTGGTGTCAGAAGGAGTTTTCAACCGCGCACCACACTTAATAATTAAGGGGATTGCAGTCTGGGGAGTTAGGTGGCCAGATGTAAGGGGCATGTGGTCGCAGAAATTGTCTGACAGCCATAACTTGCTTCTCCTGCTTGTGTGGCATGGGGCAGAGTCCTGTTGCTAGACCTAGGATCTTCCAGCAGCTACCCTCTTGACCCAGAACAGCACTAAAGTACTTGATGTCGGTCTTTGTGTTGAGTCTCAGGTCCTATGGGAATGAATGGAGAAATAACGTCGCTTTCATTAGTGATCACTCCAAACACTATGATGCTGACTGGATATATCATCCAACTCGCCAAATCTTCTGCACTGTCCTCAGATTGACACCCAAACACTATGAAATGGCAGAGTGAATTGCGTCATGGTGCCCAACTGACCTTACTGCGCAGTCGACAAAATGAAAAACAAACAACACGCATGCTCTAAATTAAAAATATAAATGGCAACAATTTACTCATCTTTACTTTATATATATATATATATATATATATATATATATATATATATATATATAAAGAAAAGAACTAGAAACAGTCGTGTTTTATCAATACTGTTTCATACCATTTTCCTCTTTAGCCAGATTACCTTGAGATCCTTTGAGGTGAAACCTAGGTAGGTTGTTCCTGGCTTTTTAGGACATATATATATATATATATATATATATATATATATATATATATATATATGTATGTATGTATGTATGTGTGTGTGTGTGTGTGTGTTAGTGATTATGCATAATATCTACGTTATGTATATTCCAGTGGAACTCCTTTCCTCCTACTTATTTCCCTGATAGTTATAGTCTTCAAATATTTAAATGTAATGTCAATCGACATCTTCTGATGCCTTCGTCCTCATCCCCGTCCTTCACTTTTTCTTTTCCTCGAATACACCTTTTACTCCTGCTCTTAATTTCTGTATCCCCATGCGTGCAAATGGTAGCCACGCCTTGCTTGGGGTAATATGCTTAAAAGGATCTATCTATCTATCTATCTATCTATCTATCTATCTATCTATCTATCCTCATTCAATATCTATCTACTTATCTATCCACACACACACACACACACACACACACACACACACACACACACACACACACACACATATATATATATATATATATATATATATATATATATATAAAGAGAGAGAGAGAGAGAGAGAGAGAGAGAGAGAGAGAGAGAGATGTCTAATGAATAGAAAATCGAAACTAGATGTTCGGTCTTCATCAAGAGTTTTGACAAAACATTAACACTGCAGCTACACAGCAAAGAGATTGAGTTTTCTTTTCTTTGTCCCAAGCCTTATGACATTTTAGTTGACATTTTAGATTGGATCGTTACATTATCACTAACGACCCGTAACACATTAGAATTGTAGTGAAGGCACCACATGTAGTGCAGCTATAGAATCAATGGCTGTGGCTAGGGTAAGATACTGCTTTTGAATTCAGAGTTCTTCTTGTCTTAGACTTGTTGCTGTCTCTAGTCAAGAGAGCCTAGATAGTCCAGCTGTTTAACCCGTACGTGGAGGTCATTGGATTTATGATTATTACAAGGGCATTGACTCGAAGTGTACGAAACAGAATCGAGATGGAATTGAACACAGCACGCCTAATTCATTTATCGTTTCATTGCCCGCGCCTCCGATGCTCTGTTTAGGAAATTGATAAATGATACGAAAAAAAAAAAAATAAAAAAATAAGGTCAATAAGTTTGATTCGGTTTTACAAATTTAAAGAAGAAAATAAAAGACTTAGAACAATGGCGTCAGGCCTCGTAGGTGTTTCTTTCTTCGCTAGAACGCACACACACAAAGACCAACAGACACCTACATTCACATAGAGAGATACAAACGCGTAGATAAAGGCAAAACGACACACAGACACATACCAATAGAAAAACACACACACACACACAAACATACACACAAACATACACACAAACGCACACACAGTAAAAGATAAAAACATGCGCAAACGCACTTAAACATTCACAGACAACAGCGCATACATAGACATGTAAGCAATTTAGTCAAGAATTACTTTCTCTTTCATTAGACAGTTCGCAAACTAATTACGCATTTCACAGCCCTGAATGATGACTCAATCAAAGAAAGCAGAATCATGGTTGAAAGGTACGAAACTGTGTCTAGTTTATCATCTTTTCAATTAAAATGTTCGATAGGTAATTACATATTACAGAGTTCTGAATGATGACTCAACATAACAAATATAGAGCCAGGGTTGAAAGGTACGAAACTGTGTCTAGTTTATCATCTTTTCAATTAAAATGTTCGATAGGTAATTACATATTACAGAGTTCTGAATGATGACTCAACATAACAAATGTAAAGTCAGGATTGAACGGTACGAAACTGCGTCTAGTTTATCTCTTTTCATTTAAAATTTTCGAAAAGTAATTACGTATTTCACCGCTATGAACAGTTGATAAGAAGTAAAAAAGTAACCAGTCGATCGATCAACAATTCCGCTGGACTGTAGCCATTGTAACTAGAAGTCATAGTCTTTTTTTTTATAAATAATATTTAAATAAAAAATAACTTACATTGGTTCCAATACATATAACTCACATTGCTATAAATAACCTACACAGGGTTGATAATCTGTAAAAAAACACTCAATCAATAAGTCGATCAATTCCGCTGGTCTTAAACATTGAAATTAAAAGTGAAGACCTTTTTTAATAAATAATATTTAAATAAATATAAATTATATTGGTTTTAATATATATAACTTACATTGCTTTCAATAACTCACAAAGGGTTGATAAGCCGTAAAAATCAATCAATCTATCAATCCTGCTGGACGGTTGGGGACTGCTTGTGAATCCAAATTCTCACAGAAATTCCCACTATGCATGTCCGAATAAATATGACCTTTGCTACGCTTGGTCAGCTATCGTTTGGATCCAAGCGGCTATGGCAACACAAGAGCTGATTGGGCAACATCAAAGGAACTCCTGAGAGCCACCGCCAACAGATCATCCTGGAGGATCTTGACTGTTTCTTCTACCCTCAGGTTCCCGAGACGATTGGAGCAGTCGAGGGACTGATGGTGATGAACATGGCACTTATTTGCTGTTTTGTACTTGTCACTTTGTGAAACGCGACAAAAAGGTATGTTTGCGTGTGACACCGGAATTAAAACGAAGTATTGCGGCCTATATCTGGGCTGGAGCTGCTCGACCATCACTTTCCCGCGTCCAAAAGCGTCTACGCAACCCCGTGGGTGATGAACACACAACACCTTTCCTGCAGATGAAACGTTGTAAGCCTATCGCTGCTCTATCGCTATTTCAATAGAAAATGTTCTGACGAGCAACAGTTCAGACATTTATAGATAAAGCCCGCTATGCCACGTATAAAGGATCGATCCTGACCTGGTATCGCGGCTCCAGTCACTTTCTAACCAACATAGCGTGATTTCCCTCCCCACAAATATTTTCATGTCATTTATTCTAATGACATACTGTTGAACTAGTTTATATGTAATTGTAATGATTTTCTAAGGGTAGCGTAGATATGGCACATGGCCGAAAGTATGGTGCACCAAGTGAGGATCGAACTCACTACTCAATTGTAATTGATCCAGCCAGACAAGCTTGCCACATTGAAGCGCCCAAAATATGGTGATTTGCTAAAGGCAGTTTAGATGTGTCACAAGGCCGAAAGTATGGGGCACCCAGTGAAGATTAAACTCACTACTTGAGACAAGCTTGATAACCATTACACCATACCGGGATGCCCTAGCTTATATGTAACTGTATGTTCTTTTCTCGTAGGTTTTTTTTTTTTTTTAATTACACGCTTAAAAAAAAATTATTTAAGCATTAGTGTTCAGTTGTTCTTTTTTATTTTTGCCAGAATTACTTCGTTTTATTTACGCTAAACGATAAAAGATTACATTTTTTGAAAACGTTGAATTCCAAATATTTTACACCCCCCTCCACCCAAATGATTTCCCGATGCGCTATGTTAAGACGTCCGTTTATTTCATGTTCAGAAAAAAAATTCTCTTTGTATTAGGCATCTAAGCGGAGATCATTCAAAACATTGTTGAGGATTATGATTTGTCAAAGGTGACGTGTTATGACCCAATTAACTTGTAATTGTTTTTGTTTTTTTTTTACCCAGGGTCGATTACTTATGCCAAAATTATTAATTCTAATTATGGAAATAAAATAATTAACAATATTAATTCTCTCTTATTATCAGTTCGCGAATAAAACTGAAGTTAATTGAGTAGATAAAGGTGATCAAATCAAATTATGAACAATTAATGTGAAAAAAATAAGGAAAATTATATCTAGCTTCAACACTTCTGCGTATATATATATATTTCATTGAATACGAAGGACAGGGTGCTTTGATTTAGTTTTTTATACAATTTCTCATATGATCTAATAGTTTTTTTTTTCTTTTCAGATGATAAATTATATAAAAACTGTCCGAATGTTCTTTTAATCCGAGCGCTTTCGGCTATACATTTAGCCATTTTCAAGGATTAAATATTTTAACTGTTAAATAAGAAATAGTTTGTTGCATGTATGTTTTATAAAATGTTTTCATTTTTCAAAAGACGGTCAAGATATTGTGTCCATGTTCGTAGTTGATATTATTAAGTGTTGTTTTTTTTTTTTTTCATTAATTTCCATTATATATATATATATATATTATATATATATATATATATATATATATATATATATATATATATATGATAATGGCAAACAGCGAAAAGCGCTTCAAGACAGTGGAACTCCCTTCCTTTACATGCTTCCCTGATAACTATAATCTTTAAAAATTTAAATGTAATGTCAATCGACATCTTTCTGTTGCCCTGATTCCCGTTCTTCTTTTTATTCTCCTCCTCCCTTCTTTTTATACTTTCCTCACCCCCACCCATACACCCAGTCTTTTCATTGCTAACGATGTCTGTAGCACGTTGCGTTCTAGTGGGTCTCCCGACTTGCTTTTTAAAAAAAAAAGAAAAAATTCAGAAAAATTGATTGTTCAGCTAAAGCATTGATAAGATGTTTTTTGAATCAATATATTTGTTTTAAATCATACTTTAATCAAAAAGTAAACATTGATTCGAATTATGCATGAAACAAAAAGTAATCATTGATTCTAATTATACATGAATCAAAAGTAAACATTGCTTTGGATTATAAATGAGCCAAAAAGTAAACATTGGTTCACATTATACTTGATTCAAAAAGTAAATATTGCTCCGGATTACACTTTAGTCAAATTTATTCGTTCAGATTATACTTGAGTCAATCATGCATTCTGTCTTGCAGTTGATGTTTAATCCTTTCTTCTTGCTTTCTTTAACTACCTTCTGAAGGAGTTTTTATACTTTTCTTTAGGTGCCTGCTATCAACATCGTGCCATCTGCATATCTTATGTTGTAAAGATTGTGGCCACGAATAATGGATCCTGGTAGAACTTCTATATCTCTCAGAATTGCCTTGCTGTACAGGTTGAACAAGTCCAGTGAGAAGACACATCCTTGTCTTACACCTCTTTCTAATTTTGTATATCTGCTGAACTCATTTTCTCTCTGTATGCAAGCAGTTTGCTGCCAGCATAGGTTCTTCATTATTCCAATATCCTTCCCAAATATATCAGAGTCACTGGGCAGTTCCGACAGATCTTTGTGGCGTACTTTATCGAATCCTTGAACGGGCATGGCCTTAAAAAAATACCAGATCATAGTTCTTGGTGGATGCATTCTGATTGTCTTGAAGACTTACGATTTTAATTATTCCTCATCGTAAAATTCCATTTCATTCCTTCTATCGTGAATCACCATAGCAGTGCCAGGCTTGGGCCGTTTAGTTTTGGTATTTGCTTGATTTGGTATGAACTTTACGTCCCCATGTCTACTATGGAGGTGGGTAGAGGAAGGGAAATAGAACTGGGAAAGATGGGATAGATGTCAAGGAGGAGTTAACAATAACAAACAAAGAGGACCTATCTGATCGTAGAAATGGTACGGTGTTATAATACTCGCATAAGCTCGTAGTTCTGGTTAATAAAATTTTAAGGAAAACACTGCAACAAAAGATTAATGTAGAAACTGTTTAATCACATGGATTACTAATGGAATAATAATAAATACCGTAATTCGTGCGGCAATGCGTGCGACACACTTTGCGATTTTTTTGCGACCACGTTCCTATGAGAAGAAGTCCTACTCACAGTGAGTGGACGAGTCACTGTTCGACAATTTAGTGTAGAGAAGGTCGGTTGTCTTTGTACACCACACGCAGTTAGCATATCCCAGGATAAACACGAGCGAAAAAGAAAACTAGCAGGACCTTCCCCGGGAGCTGAAAAAATAAATTTAGAGTCATAACAAAATAATTGGAATCCTGCCGAAAAACATTAGCATCAAGATAAATTAAGATACATAAATTAGATATCAGATGAAGAATTCGGGTGATCCAAACTGGATTGATTGATTTGTTTTTTTTTTACGGCTTATCGACCTTTTTTTTTTTACTTATTTAAAGTGGTTTAATATCGTATTTGCAATTTTTTTGAAAGTAACAATCATTTTTCCAGATAAAAGTCCTATTATTTAATTCATAGCTTAGGAAGGAGAGGAATTCATATCTTTCCCAAAGGTATTTACGCGTAAAAATTCGAAATTCGAACTTGGCTTTCCACTTTCTCACACTGAGAACACCACACAACCACTCAGCCTGAGTAATAACCATCAAACATATGGTGTGCGAATTGAAATACAGGAAATATTAATGGATGAATAAATCATTGATACCGGCAGCTGAAAATAATACCATGAATATCAATGACGTAAAGTTCAAGACAGAAGACATACCAAATTCAAACTAAAAGGATCGAGACATGAACAAAGCATTTAATAATTGAACATAACAAATTAGCAAGGAAAAAGTATAACAAGTCGACGTCACCGCATTAGAAGGGAGATACAAATAGAAATTGATGGATGGGTTAATTTAATCATATACTAACTCTTGTGACGTCATTTAATGACGAGCGCATGTGCCGAGACGTAGCCATTGGTTCGATTTATATTTGAATACAAAAGTAAAAATTCATTCGGTTTTTACTTGGGACAAAAGTAAAAACTGATTTGGTTCTACTTGAGTTAATAGTAAAAACTGATTCGGTATCTACTTCAGTCGAAAGTAAAAAATGATTCGGTTTCTACTTGAGTCAAAAGTAAAAACTGATTATGTTTCTACTTGAGTCAAAAGTAAAAATAGATTCGGTTTCTACTTGAATAAAAAGTAAAATTGATTCGGTTTCTACTTGAATCAAAAGTAAAAATTGATTCGGTTTCTACTTGAGTCAAAAGTAAAAACTGCTTAGGATTCTACTTGAGTGAAAAGTAAAAATTGATTCGGTGTCTACTTCAGTCGAAAGTAAAAAGTGATTCGGTTTCTACTTGAGTAAAAAATAAAAACTGATTGTTTCTACTTGAGTCAAAAGTAAAAACAGATTCGGTATCTACTTGAGTCAAAAGTAAAAATTGATTAGGTTTTTACTTGAGTCAAAAGAAAAACTGATTAGGATTCTACTTGAGACAAAGGAAAAAGTGATTATGTCACTACATGAGTCAAAAGTAAAAATTGATTCGATTTCTATTCGAGTCAAAAGTAAAAACTGAGTAGGATTCTAACTGAATCAAAAGTAAAAACTGATTAGGTTTCGACTTGAGTCAAAAGTATAAATTGATTCGGTTTCAACTCGAATCAAATGTAAAACTGAAAAAAGATTTTAAATGACTCAAAAATAAAAACTGATGAGGATTCTAATTGAGTGAAAAGTAAAAACTGATTCGGTTTCTACTTGAGTGAAAAGCAAGAATTGATTCGGTTTCTACCTGAGTCAAAAGTAAAAACTGATTAGGTTTTTACTTAAGTGAAAAGTAAAAACGAATTCGTTTTCTATTTGAGTAAAGAGTAAAAATTGATTCAGTTAGTACTTGAGTCAAAAATAAAAAACTGATTAGGATTCTACTTGACTCAAAAGTAAAAAACAGATTAGGTTTCTAATTGAGAGAATGTAAAAAATTGATTAGGTTTCTACTTGAGTCAAAAGTAAAAAATGATTATGTTTCTACTTGAGTCAAAATTAAAAACTGAATAGGATTCTACTTGAGTCAAAAGTAAAAATTGATTCGGTTTCTACTTGAATATTTATCGTAAAAATAGTGACAAGCAAGCAACATTTCCTCTGTAGGAAAGCGGTTGCAGGATGGAAAATAATTCATCATCTGCAGGGTTGCGTAAAAGTGTGGATAGTGAAAACTGGATATCTCCATCCCAGATATGGCAACCATACAACGTATCTGTTTTGTTTTGACCCTTATAAAAGGCATGGCATGAGCAGTCAGGTACTTTCTGAAGCGATACAAGGTACCGATCGTTTTTCCCCAGCATCTTTAGCGATGGTACAAGAGTACAAAAGTTCCACTTGAGGTCTGGAATGAGTTCGTAGCCCAATAGACGTTCGAGGCGAGAAGTCTTTTATTAGTTTTAAGGAAGGCATCTTTCGCTATTTCAATCTTCGGTAGCACATTTTCTCTCATCTGTTTCGACATTAACGAAATAATCTGCTTGACTCTAACGTGACTATTTTGTGTGTTGTCTCTTTTGCCGAAAACTATACATTTATCATAGAAAGTAGAGCACGGATTTGATAAAGAGACTTGCTGTCACTTGATCTGAAGTATAAAACACCACTTATTGTTGGTCTGAAAAAAAAGCAGTGAGTACAAATAATAATAATAATAATAATAATAATAATAATAATAATAATAAGAAGAAGAAGAAGAAGAAAGAAAGAAAGAAAGAAAGAAAGAACGACTCATCACACAGAATAATTTTATCTCTCAGTCCATCTTTGTTGGAGGCTGATTGGGTGCGATGAGCCGTGTCAGTAAGATGGGTGTCCTTTTTAGCATTTCGTTGTGGGTGGGATTGTTTATTTTCTTCTTTATCTTTGCGGCCACCGAATAGATACATAAAGGAGCCGAAACAGAATATATATATATATATATATATATATATATATATATATATATATATATATATATGTGTATGTGTGTGTGTGTATGTATATATATATATATATATATATATATATATATATATATATATATATATATATATATATGTAATATGTGTGTGTGTGTGTGAGAGAGATGGAGGGGAGAGTGTGTGTGTATGTGTGTGTGTGTGAATGAAGACAAAAGGAAAACTTACGTCAAATTTGAAAATTTCGAAAAACTACCATTTTTACTTTTGTTTATAAATATGTTACAGAATAAAATCCTTATATTTGCCTTTATAAATTCTATCAGACGAGGAAACACATCGGTCAAGATAAGTTTTCCTTTCATTCACATTTTCCTTTTACAGATATATATTTTAGTTAAAATTTCTCTCTCTCTCTCTCTCACACACACACATATCTATCTATCTATCTATCTATATATATATATATATATATATATATATATATATATATATATAAAAAAGTTGCATAAAGACATCTGATAGGGTACTGCGATTAAGCTTCTTATTTAATTTTTCTTGTGTTCGTATAAAGTGTTTTCTTTTCTGGACATAAATTGTGTAAAAATTGTCCAAACGTTCTACGTATCCGAGCACTTTCGGCTATACTTTTACCCACGATCAAGGATGATTTTTATTTTGAACTGAATGTATGGATTTGTTACGCAAAATTATAGAATTTTGAAATTTAGAGTTATAGAAAATTTTTTTTAATTTTTAAATTTATTTTCCAATCACGGTCAGCACATTGTGGCCGTGTTCATAGTTGATGTTATTGTGTCTTGGCTTCTCCTTTTTTATCATTATTGTTTCCATTATTTTAAAGCATTTTTTTTACATGTAGATGAGATTATTATCCTTGTATATTCTATATATATATATATATATTGTATGTTGCCGATGGAGTTTGCTAGATTTCCGTGTGTGTTTCAATGGATCCTAATTGAGCTATGGTCAGAAGTGTGTAACATGAGCCCTCTCGATAAGGTATGTCCAATATAATTATTCGTTAATTTGGGTTGATTAGGAAACCAGTTCCTTAAGGGACACGAATTCATGAATTATATTGGTTCTCTGTAATTTAGATCTTGCAGGTGTTTTAAGATACATACATACATACATTATATATATATATATATATATATATATATATATATATATATATATAGATAGATAGATAGATAGATAGATAGATAGATCTTAAAGCAGGTTTGGTTAGAAAATTTAGACGTATTATGTCTATTTATTTCAGTTCTAGCATTCATTGGCATGGAAATTGAAACCGGCGAAATGAGTTCAAATTCCGACCTGACCGGTTATGTTCACTTTCATGCAAGTTTCATTGGTATAAACATGACACTCTTTCTTTCTTTCTTTTTTTCTTTCCACTCTATGGTTTAAATAACATAGTGTATTGGACTATCTAGTTATAGGTGGCAACCAATTTAAGAGAACGAAAATTCTAAATTACAAACCGTAGAAAAAGCAATGGCAAACTATTCTACTATATTTCACAAGATGTCATGACAATTCCCATATTAAAAAAGAATCTGTGGAGAGCCATGATCGCTTACGTCCTGAAGGGACATTGCAATAAAGGCAAAACATTAATAACGGATAATTTATAAACCTATAATTAATAAGGGATTTCTTAGATTTTTATTCAAAATTTGCAGTGAACCCAAATATATATATATATATATATATATATATATATATATATATATATGTGTGTGTGTGTGTGTGTGTACAGGAATAAAAAACAAATTCAAATAAGGCATTTGCTTTCCTTTAAAACCTTTATCTCTTTTTCTCTCTCTCTTCCTACCTTTTTCTCTCTCACTCTATACTTCCCTGTCAAATAATGAGAAGGCAACCCTCAAATAAAAAGTGGAGGAAGAAAAGGCTGAACACATTTGCAAAACGGCGGAAGTTTGCTGATCCAGTTTTTTCTTATCGTAACTAGGAACATACCAAAATAAGAGAGGTTTCACGCATAACTTCCGCTATAAAAAATGAAAAAGAAAAGAATACTGGAAAATAAAAGAATTTTGACTCATAAAAAAGCAACAACAACAACAAAATAGAGATTTTTGATGTTAGCTGAAATCAAGCTTCGCGCCAAGTAGTCTGGAAACTTTCTTAAGTGTATATAAAGAGATAGTCGGCAGGTAGCAGAGAGAAACCAGTCAAGAAATAAGCGGTCATCTGCTTCAGACATTTTCCCGCCCTTCTGAGGGCCGAGAATGCACCGCAGATTGACGCAGCCGAACAAACGAATTCCAAAGGACTTGCATCAATCGTAGTCAAATAAACAAACATATTATTTGTTTATACTGATGATTCTATTTACATTGATTGGTTTGTTGTCATCCTCTTTATCGCCATATTCGCGACGTTTCTGCCGTTGTGCACTCCGACTTTCTTCAGGTGATATTAGTTGGAATTTCGAACCGAATCCTTTATTTAGTCAACGAGGGTCAGTCAATAGGTGATCATGTATCTTTCGATACATGACTGACGAGGCAGATTTTTTTCTTGCAGTAGGTTGCCATTTCTTTCTGCGGTAGACCAGTTGCCATCCAAGACGATAGAACCCGGTCTGTCCTGCTATTTACCTATAACTGAGGAGAGAAGAAGAGGATTCATACCTTTCCCAAGAGTATTAGCACGTAAGTGAATGTAATGGATTCGATTGGAATTCGAACTCGGCTCTCCGATTACTCAATCCGAGCCGCTATATATTGCTCCACCGTCAGATTGTTCTAATTCCATGTACCATGACTTTGGATATCTCAGTTTCAGTTAATTCCTCTTGGTAACTCAACTCTCCAAGATTTTGTCCCCTCTGCCTAAAGATCAACAGTCCAAACAATGTAAATAGTTACAATACCTCATCACGGAAATATAGACAGACCTTTTGTTCTGTTCGTCTATTCTGAAGTTTCCGATAAATAATGCAAAGAAACTAGCGCTTCTCCACAAATCCTCATAATGCAAGATTTTTATTCTTATAGTTACTAGTTTTTATTTATTACGGGCAGGGTTAGCTAGTTCCTGTGGACGGCTCTTGATTGGACCTTCAACACAATAGAGTAGACGTGATAAGTAACAATAAACTACAAAAAAACTCGAGAGGGCTCATGTTTCACACTTCTGACCATAGCTCAAAAAGTTGATCGCTGCATTTAAGTATTGCATTAATATTTAAGCTTACTTTTTAAAAGTTCAACGATAATTTTTCTGCCACCACTTAATTAAAAGACAATTTAATATACGTAGGTCCTTACTATCCGTAAAAATAATTTTTTTTTTTTATTTCATGGGTGACTTTCGTTGGATTTCGCAATTAAATACGATTATGCCCAAACTTTTTTCCTATTTATAAAAAATTGTTATCGTCCAAAAAATTCGTCGCAAAATTCACGTAAAACATCGCCTAAAACAATTGCAGGTTTTCGGGTCTGGATCCGGCCCAGAATGTTTTTAATTTTCTCTTGGAGTTGGCCTGATTCCAAAATGGTATGATATGTTGGGCTACGGCATCTAGGAATAAAGTTGAAAAAGTGTGACACAGTGACACACTGATATTTGCATTTTTTATAGATAATTAATGCGGGATTATTTTAATTTAAGGTCTCCTTAATTAATGCAAGACTTTTTGATTTAATTGTTATAATTAATACAAGATTTTATTTTAAACTTTTTATAATTTATGCTTGATTTTAATCTTCATAATTAAAGCAGGGTTTTGTTTTGTTTTTATTTTTAGGATTAATATCGGATTTTATTTTTTTATTTTTATGATTTATAAAAGGTTTTTATTTTTATTTTTATGATTAATACTCGATTTTTAATTTATTTAAAAAAAATTTTTAAAGTAATATCGGATGTCGACTTTATATTTTTAAAATACCAGATTTTTACTTTATCGTTATTGTTCTGATTATTAGAATCAATACTGAGGTTTTATATTTGTTTTTAATGTATAATTAATACAGAATTTTGACCCTACTAAATAGTTTTTTTTTACTTAAAAATAATCAAATTTGATTAGCAGAGTATAAAACATTTAATATTTTAATTAATTCATCTTCGAAATAAATCTGTCTTCATTAAAAAAAAAAAAGTCATTTCAGTCGATGAATTGGTAGTGTCTTTGGCTTGCGGTGGAAGCAAGGGGACGATGACTAAGCAATTCTTCTGAATAAAAAGGAGTGAGTTCACTTAGTGCTCCCTACCTTTCACCCCCGCTCCACCGACTTCTTTGTATGACCTTAGGAGTAGTCATGATGACTGCTCCTAAGGTCAGACGGCGTATAACTTCTGACTTGTAATTCGACACCTTGCGCAGAATAACAACATCCTTAAGCCAAAAGAACTTCGCAAATATTACCACTACCACTTACAAGGTGAGCCCTTTTGTAGTAAGGAGACGAGAGAGGAGTTCATTTATTCACCCCACTTCTCTAATATATACTCATACGAACGCAAGAGAGACACAATGATTTTGTTTTGTTTGATTATAAAAATGTTTCTTGACTTGCCGGCTGGGACCAGTCGTGTTTCGTCTTTGGACAAGACATGGCATGAATCAGAGTTGAGTTAATTTCTAAGCATTCTGTTATCCGTAAACTTTATCGTCAAATTTTTATGTTATTATTAAAAGGAAAGACCAAAGGATTTTTTTATTATTCTTTAATCCACCTTAGAACCTTCCAAATTTTGGTTAAAATTTTTTATTTTTCTTGCGTCAGCGGGAAACCATTCGTTTGAGAAATTTCAGCGTCTTTTTGCGGTGTTTAGCACATTAGTTTAGAAATTCTTGCAAAGATCAAATAATTGTAGGATTCTAATGAAAATTATTCACAAATAAATGAAATTATTTCCAATTTATTTTTTTTTTAAGAAAATCTTGGTTAAGCATTTTACGTCTTTTACCCACCTACCAATTAATTATATAAAATTTCGATAAATTTGTGTTTGCAAGACTTAATATCTATATACGTAGAACTCCTTGAAGAATTTAAATCATCAATGTTTCTTTGTTAAACAGGAGCACCAGTTACGGAAAATGTGCTCTGAGTCATAAAATAAAAAATGGAATAAAACTAATATATTATTTAATTAGAAAAGCTTTTAAATTCTTTTATGAATAAGATATGTTATTATTACAAAGTACCTAAAATTCAATAAAACATTAGATTACTTAGAATATTTTCCTAAATTTTTAAGTTTACTGGGTAGTTATGATATTATGAAAGAAATGCGCTCACGTTATATTCGTTAAGTAATTTTTACAAATATGTCCCCCGTAGAAAAATTCCAAACACATGGAAATAGTTGTCACCACTCTCAGCTAAATTTTTTTTTCACCAAATAACGTTTCAGAAATGTATATTTATTTTTGAAAGACTTTTTAATAAAGAGAATTATGTTGTGTTGACAAAATTGTCAATATAAACGATTTTATTCATTTTAATGATAATCAGAAAAAAAAAAAAAATTCCAATCAATTTAAATTCGGTTTGAAACACAGCAAAGCATTTAGCATATTGGAAATATTGAATTTAATATTTAACTTGGAATTAAAACTAACATAAGAGCTTCTAGAAAGATTTGTTGTGAGTTTGTACTGATGATACGTTGGTCTTGTTTGAATGTAATTCTTATATGCATGTGTGTGTGTGTGTGTGTGTGTGTGTGTGTGTGTGTGTGTGTGTGTGTGTAATATTGTTTGGGAGTTAAAAAGACATCACAACGGAAATATATAAATTATAAACAAATCATATACAAGATACAACACAATAAGCGTAAACAAAACGATAGAATGCTTTAGAATACAATTCGGAGAAATATCTATATATATCGCCATATGGTTTGTCTGCTTCATTCGACCGTCGAAGACGAAGAGATGGAAAATTTGATTTCTGTTTCAACTGGCGACAAAACGCATGTCTCGGTCCATGATGAGAGTTTTCATATTTATTTAACTATTTTTAACTCATTTTTTCTTTATTCATTGTTCATTTTAAAGTAATTTTATTACTTAACTTTTAATTTTTCTTTTATTATTAATTATTTATTATTTTAGTTTCATACTCCGACATAGTCTAAGATAGTCTCACCTGCCATTTTTAAGGCATTTGTGACATTTTCAGCTCGTATAATATAATCTGTTACAAATTCATTTTCTTGTCCCCTTTGGGTTTACCTTTTGACAAGTAATGTTCACGCAATATTCTTAAAGCTTAACGTCCGTCGTCCCTGTCTTCTCTCATCATTAAAGACAAACTTCTGTCATCCAGGCATTGTATTAATTCAGTGAACACGGTCGCATTTCTTTCCATAAAATCATCATCTTCTTTCTGGTCATCTTGGCAAAGAATGATGTCATGAAGTTTTTGTATTCTAAGGTAGCCTAGGAATTTGATTTCCCATAATTCGTATTTTGACTCGTCTCCGTCAAAATACAGTCGTAATCTGGGCTTGTAACCTTTGTTAACCATGTTCACCATAGTTTATGAATATAGAATACAGCGCAGTACGTAATCTGTTCAATAAAACAACGTTAATAATTAACACTCACGAGTCAGACACTCTACTGAATCTGATTATATCGCCAATACCACCAGCAGCTGTTCAGTAATTCTTCAGTCTTCGATATCAAAGGCTGCCAGTGAATATTCTGGAAAAACATGGCCGCCTTTATACAAGTCGCATTGAATATTTTGAGCATTCTGATTGGTTAACCCTTCTATTGGTGAACTATAAAATGAGTCAGCTCATTTTGGCTGGCTCACTAGTACCCCAAATTTCCAACAATTATGGCCCTCCAAATCTTCCCGTCCCTTGTAGCTCTTAATGAATTTTGTCTTTTTGCTATTTCTCCCAAACCTCGTACTACTATCAAGTATGTTATGCATTATTTTCCTCTGTCCTTTTTGCTCTCAATCTATCCTGTGAGTATCAGATTTTCCAAGCCCTCCTTTCTCCTTATTTACCCCAGAAATTTCAATTGCCTCTTCCTGTTTCCTTTTGTTTCCATTTTATGTAAAACCTCGTCGTTGCTCACATGTTCGGTTCATGGTATCCTCAGCATCTTTCTGTAGAACCACATTTCTTTTGCTTCAAGTCCCTTCATCTTTGAGGAGACTGTTCAGCATTTACCGAGGACAGATATCACGTAACCCTTCAGTACTCTTTTCTTTGTTTCTAACGAAGTTTTTCTGTCTCTTAATACTCTGCTTAGATTTGGAATACATCTTTGGACACCTCAATGCGTCCTCGGGAATCGCTGTCGCACTTTCCATCCTCTGTTAGAACATTTCCGAGATATTTAAATTTTTGTACTTGCTGGATTTTTTTATCCCCGATTTGTAATTTGCATTTTGGGCTCATCCTTTTGTTGACAACTATATTTATCTTTTTGTAGTTTATAGTTAGTCCTTTATTCTAGCTTTCCTTCGCTACTTTCTGTAGGAGCTTTTGCAGTTTCCTTTCCACGTCTGCTATCAACACTCTGCATATCTTATGTTGTTAAGATTGTGGTCACCAGCAACAAATCTCAGCAGAACATCTAATTCTCTCGGAATTGCCTCGCTGTATAGATTGAACGTGTCGGATGAGAAGGAGATGGAGGAACCTAGTTTAAAATTAATTTAAAAAAAAAAGGTAAAGTCTTTATTGAAGCTTTTATTTTACTTTTAATTTGAAGCTGATTGATTAAATTTAATATTTCTCTTATCATGTCTATGTATAAAAAGGACCGGACTAAACTAATGTGAAACGGGTTGCATATGAACTATGAAATAAACTCTCTTTCACATATTCAACACACTTGGCTCATTCATTTCTCAAACATTTCCTATTTTTTACAGTGATGTTCACCCTGCACTAGGCCCGGGAGCCACTGGAGGTAGGTGTTTACAATGTAAGAAGCAACAATTTATGCGGATATGTGGGGAAGATGACGATTAATCTTAGACTTGAACAGGTTAAGATTGTAATGACGTAGGAAACACGCTCTTGAGAGTCAGTGCCAATGATAAACTGTTCACGGAAGAAGCAGCTCGAGTGCAGCCTGCATCTAACCAATGGAATACGAAGGGAATGAAGATGGTTCTCTGCAATGTGCGTTTTATGGATTCTAGGAGAGTTCCATACTGGACATTTGCGTCTCGGACTATTGCGTCACAGACAATTGAGTCCCTGAACATTTTCGTCCCTACATAAATGCGTCCCTGGATAATTGCGTACCTCTGATAATTTTTTGAAGCTTTTAAAAGTAATTACCATAAATTTTGAAAAAAAAAGAATATGTAGTAATTATAATTTTTTAAAAAAGGAATAAAAAAAATTAAAAGTTTATTTTTGTTTAAAATGCAATAACAGTGTTGCAAGATCGTTCTAAACATCGCCAGTATGTTTTTGTTTCATCGACGTTTTTCTTATGATAATCGTAGCTGTAATCAGTGGCGTAGCTAAGGGCGGAGGCGAGAGGGGGGGGGCGGACCGCCCCTGGTGCCAGCACAGGATGGGTGACACAATGTTACCCCCAACAAAATTTTTCAACCAGGCTAAGGTGCCAAAAATAGTCTGAAAATAGTGGTGGAGACACAGGGTATCGCAGGCGGGCATATGACCCCCCAGAAATAATTTATGACCCCCCCCTTTGGAACTTAGCCATGGGTTTCAAATAAAAATATAATCTATAAAATCCAGAATCTTTTAGATGTTTGTGCTAAGCACTGCTGGAGTTAACTAAAACTGCGAGCTTAATTTTCACTTCCACTAAAAAAGAAAATTATCTCACTTTTTTTATTGATGGTAACTGCCTTTCTGTTTGTTTAGAGTAATTAAATGTATTGGTGCGTACCTTTCTATATAAAACAACTCTTAAAAGAAATGGTAACTTTAAAAATTATCGGAGGAACGCAAATAACCAGGGACGCATTTGTCTAGGGACACAAATGTTCTGGGGCGCAATTGTCTGGTAAGCAACTGTCCGTCCACCGCGATTCATGGTGGCTCTTAGCCGTGAAGCTTAGAACTGGGGGGGAACTAAGGAATATCGTTCGTTTAAATAGTTATGAATACGCTGTGATAGATATGACTAGACTGAGATATATATATATATATATATATTTTTAAGCATTACGCCCCAAGCAAGGCGTGAAGCCCCTAGGATGCAGGGGGTTGCGGAAGATTTGGAGCGAGAGCGGATAGGAGTGATAGAAGAAAGGATGAGGAGAGGGATAGTGGGTAGATCAAGGTAACTGGAGGTGTCGATTGACATTACATTTAAATAGTTGGAGATTATAGCTTTCAGGAAAACAGGAATAGGGAAGGATGTTCCACAGGCGAGAGTACGAGGTATGAAGCTATTGGAGTAGAAGAGACGGCTACATTTAAAAATTTCTATAGTGTAAGGGTGGGAGCGCGATGCCAGCCTCGTAGGGCGCTTGAATTCATGGAGTCTAGGAACCAGTGAAAGCAGCTATATATATATATATATATATATATATATATATATATATATATATATATATATATAGAGAGAGAGAGATATAGAGAGATGGATATATAGATGGATATATATATAGATGGATAGGTATATATATAGATAGATGGATATATAGATGATATATAGATATATGGATATATATATATATATATATATATATATATATATATATATATATATATATATATATATATATATATATATATATAGATAGATAGATAGATATGATATATAGATAGATGGATAGATGGATATATAGATAGATCGTTGGTAGGTCAGCTGCTAAGTAAGTTGGCTGTGCTAGACAATTTTTATTTCCACAATCTATCTTACATATCTATAAGTCTACCATTCGTCCATGCTTAGAATATTGCTGCCACATATGGTCCGATGTTCCTGGTAAATATTTAAAAATTCTTGATAAAATCCGAAGAATATTCAGCAATATTACTGGTCCTGACCTGGCATCTCGTCACTTCAGTCACTTTCCCACCGCCGTTATATAGCTTCCCTGTGCCTTTTCTATAAATACTTTCATGGTAATTTTCCGGGTGCGTTCTCCGCTATGGTTCCTAAACTTTGTGAATTTAAGTATAGCATTAGCCTGGGAACAAGGTCTGATCAGTATACTGTTGAGTTGGCTAGATGTAACCGTAAATTCTATACTAAGAGTTTCTTTTCTTGCTTGTGGAACGCTCTTCCGGCTCCATGTTTTCCAGCCAATTTTGATCTTAAAAAAGGTTTTATGCAATGTCAATCGATATCTTTTGTCTTCTTGATTAATCTTTTATTGTTCACGCGCCTTAATAATGTTTCTGTTTTTTCTTAATCTTTACATTCAGTCTTCTGTCTTAGTGGCTTTACTGCCTTGAATGGGGTGAAATGATTAAAAAAGAAGTACCACAACTCCTATTATGACATATCTTTTTTAACTGTATATGTAATTAGGGGAGCGTTTATTGCATAGTTTCCCACTGTATCGCGGGAAGAGTAATTGTATTAATGATGGTAGTCATGAAGATGTCACGTTGCCAGAATTGCCTACACTACTTCCTTTTTTTTCATCCCATTCTGTCCAGATGTGATTATCGTTCGAAGGAGCTGCAGCGGAAACGGAAATCGTGAACATTCGGCACATGAATGGAGGAAACAATTTCACTTGGACAAATAGACACATTTTAATCACAGAAATGACAAAAGTTGAAAAATTGCCGATTTAAGTCAACGATTGACCGATTGCTTCCGAGCCACTCGAGTTGTTCCTTACATTTTTAAATAGGGACATTTAATTCTCCCTTGTGGTTTAAAAATAGGATTTATCAAAATGGTCATACGCTGATAAATAATGTTCTTTTTTCGTATTGCTGAAAATGGCAAACTAAACAGAGAAATCAAGACCAGATGACAGAAATCCAACGCAGTCAGTTACCAACTTGCTCCTCTTCTAAAGCACCCTAGCACTTCCATGAGCACCAAGGCAAATCCCATCAACGCCATTTTCCTACCAACGCTGACATACCAGTACCAGACATGGCCCCTAACAAAAACCCTTGAGAGGAAACTGATCACTTGTGAGATGAAATGCCTGAGGAAAGCAGTGAACAAGACCAGGCGAGACAAAATCAAGCATGAGGTAATAAGAGATATGGTAGGAGCAAAGCCAATCATACAACACATCGAACGACAGCGGATCAAGTGATTTGGACACCTCACTCGTATGCCTATCAACTAACCAGACCCACGAGCCTAAACCCTCAGGTACTCTGGCTGGAGAGCAAGAGGTAGACCAAGAAGACGCTGGAGCGACTCAGTGACAGACACTCTCAGAACCTACGAGATATCTCTCCTCCAGGCCACTTGCCTTGCCGCTGACAGAAGACTGTGTCTCCCCGCGACGCCTAAAAGCATAAGCGGAAGGAAAAACTAAAAACTTTCGTATTGCTGATTCTTCTTACACAGATACATTTCTTTTTTTTTTTTTTTTTTTTTTTTTTAGTTTTGCCTTAGGCAGTGGGTAGAATTGGAGCATTCAACGAGGATCAAAATCCCTACAATGGCAATCGTTTTGAGAATTTCACGCTTACAAATATGAAGCAATGTGTTAAGTTTATATGTATCAAAAATAGAATGATCCCCTGATTAAGCAAATCGTCGATGTCCTCCATGGAATTTCTTGGGTCAGTTAGATTTACATGCGTGTAAAAGGAATTAATTGATCAAGGCATGGGTTGTAAATGTCCACACACACACACACACACACACACACACACACACACACACACACACACACACACACACAAACTTGTATAGACAGTGCTGTGCAAAAGTAAGTGAACCTCTAAGATAATTCTAAAATAACCTCTAAAATAATTGTCTCTTTTTCTAGATAATCAACAAATCTTAATTAAACTATATATTCATAATATTGTAGTTCTATGACTTTGTGGAACCTTTTAGAACTTGTTTTTGCTTATTTGTGAGTTTGTATGTTTTACTATATGTATAAACTGTTAAATGCGTTAAAATACATATGTACTCTCCAATTACATCATTTTCATCACTTTTGAACTATAGTTCATGGATCTGTGACACAGGAACATAGAATTACTAGTATTATTAATGTGGAATAATAAATTATCTTTAAATCAGGAGTCATAGATTGTCTTTAGGTATGGAGTCATAGATTATTAGATGTGGAGTCATAGATTATTAGATATGGAGTCATAGAGAGGCTTCAGATGTGGAGTCATAATTACATATGGTGTCTTAGATTGTCTTCAGATGTGGAGTCATAGATGAGTAGATATGGAGTCATAGAGTGTCTTTAGATATGGAGTCATAATTAGATATGGAATCATAGAGTGTCTTTAGATAAGGAGTCATAGATTATCTTCAGATTGAATTACAAACAAGGCATAAACCGAATATATATATATATATATATTTATATATATATATATATATATATATATATACATTGCGGTGCAAAAGTAAGTGAACCCCTAAGGTAATATTTTCAAAAATTGTCTCTTTTTTTCAGATGATCAACAAATCTTAATTAAACTATATATTTATTAAATCAATTACAACCACTTTCAAAAAAAAATTATACACGCATATATATATATATATATATATATATATATATATATATATATATATATATAGTACAGGTAATAGATCCATTGGTATATAATCGATTGGATTCTAGTAATATTAATTATTAAAATTGATCCACAGACAGCTTGATGTATTTATTATAACAGACCATATGTTTTTACAGCAAAAAACAAAAACAAAAATTATCATCAGACTAGTCTATATCAAGCAGGTCTGAACGCAGCTATCATCAGCCACTAAGTGTCTGTCTCGAAGCATTGTTACAAATTTATTTTCAATGTAGATAGTTATTACATGTGGAATAATAAATTATCTTTAAATCAGGAGTCATAGATTGTCTTCAGATGTGGAATCATAGATTATTAGATATGGAGTCATAGATTGTCTTTAGATGTGGAGTCATAGATTATTAGATGTGGAGTCATAGATTATTAGATATGGAGTCATAGAGAGGTTTTAGATGTGGAGTCATAGATTATTAGATATAGAGTCATAGAGTGTCTTTAGATATGGAGTCATAGATTATTAGATATGGAGTCATAGTGTCTTTAGATGTGGAGTCATAGATTATTAGATATGGAGTCATAGAGTGTCTTTAGATGTGGAGTCATAATTAGATATGGAGTCTTAGATTGTCATTAGATAAGGAGTCATAGATTGTCTTTAGATGTGGAGTCATAGATTATTACATATGGAGTCATAGTGTGTGTCTTTAGATGTGGAGTCATAGATTCTTAGATATGGAGTCATAGATTGTTTGAGCTGTGGAGTCAAGTTACAAGAATGGAATCTACATTAGGGCGACGAAACATGATTTATTTGAATTTTACAGGGACTGTATCGTTTAGAAATTAGATTTTAATTAATTACAATTAAGTTTTTTAATTATTTATTTATTTTGCAATGCTTTTTTATATTTTATTTAATTTTATTTTCTCCTCAAGTTTTTTGTGTCCTACATTGTTTCAGTATTAATTTAGTAAGAACAGGTGATACGCTGAAATTGACCATGTTAATCATCGAGGACTCGTAGATCATGGCATTTTCAATACATCATCGTCTGCGTAAATTAGGATTTTTATTAAAACCGCATTTTCTAGGCCAACATCCTGATCACGAAGTTTCCGGTGGCATGCAAGTGCATTAAGTGTATTGTTTAATTTAAAATCCCAAACCCAACATTCCAATGCGACCTATTATCTCTGGCATAGGCAGTGCCTCTCACAAATTAGCAAAAGCCTTGGCAAAAATTCTAAAACTTCTTTTCGGAATAATCAGCCCTTCACACCTTAAAAATTCCGTCGATCTCATTAACAAAATGAAAGACGTAATTATGAAAAATAATATCATGGCGACCTCAGATATTTAAATCTTTATCTAAGGACATACCAGCTGACAAATGTTGAAATATTCTAAGAGACTATCTTATAAAATAATAAAAAAAAAATGGACTTGCCCCATCGATCAACAAACTAATGTTTGTTTGAATCCAGGTAAAAAAAAGTGACAGGTAAGAAAAATTCACAGGAAAAAAAGAAAAAAGGACAAAGTGATTACACAGTGGATAAAAACCTAGCCGATCAAACCCAGAAGACAAAAAAAAACAAAAACAAAACCCTATCTTTATAATCCAAAGATCCAGTCACATATGAATAAATTGAAAATTCAAGGAACTTTTAATATAAATTATAATGTGAAATTGAGACTTTCTTAAAGCCGGGTCTTATAGGATACTAAGACTCCCTAATTATGAAATATATCGAATATGCATCTGTTGAGGGGTTCTCCCCTTTTTACACAAATGGACTCACCCAGTATATACATATACTACGGCTACGTGAAGACCCGAGAGAGCAAGACCGAAGAGTCGAGTCCAGAGTGAGAGAGTGAAAGGTTGTAGGTAACCGGAAGAGTGAGGGTGAGGTAACAGCGTTGTAGGAGTCACAGTGAGCGAGCACGTAGACTCAGTAAGAAGTCATACAGCGATACTTCTATACCAAAGACTGTATATATATATTTTGCTACTAACCCGTATTCCTGGAACTACTAACCTGCTTTACCAGTTTGTATTATTACGTTAATACATTATTTTCCAATATTCATTCCTGGTGTTTGTTATTTATTGGTACCGGATTTCAACCCGGAATCCACAACAGCATCGGTAGCATTGTCAGAAGACGTTTGTTATGTCCTACGGTATGGGGACGTGGCCAAGTGGTTAGAACGTTTGCATTCTGGTCATGAGACCCGGGGTTGAATCTCACCAATGTCGATTTGATCACCAGGAAGTCTGGAACGATCCCAGCGTGCGATACCTTTGGAAAGTAGCCTTGTGAGGGAAATTGGCTAGACGGAATCCTTGGAGGCCGTCGATAGCTGTGCTAGCACAAAGTCACAAGTCGTCGTGGCCGAGGTCTTGAGCGTGCTGGCTTTGTTTAAACTGTTGATCACACTAGATAACACGCTCTTCCCCAGAAACTGTAATTAACATCTAGTATATTTGCAGTATAAACCACAGGTGGGCTCTGTGGGTGTTGCATAAACATAAATGCGCCCGAGCAAGCGTCTGCAATAGGGATTGGCTATCCGCCCTAGTAGACTGGTATCCTCGAATATGAGTGGACAGTATACATCCCTACATACTGTTATGGGAACTTACCCATAATAATAATAATAATGGACTATTCCTGACATTATAAATACTGCGCCTCTCAAGAGGTAGGAGGAGATTGTAAGACGAGGAGAGATAATTGAGAGCATATTGTAAGGACATTGGAATAGTGATACTTAACGAGACAACATAGTTCACTCTAACCAAATCTGATAGTCATTACTAATACCTCTACTTCTTTGTATTATATTTCTGTTGTAATATATCTTTGTATTCCATACCTGCGTTCATGTTATTTTTTTTATTTGGTTCTAACCTTGGACCATCACCGTGGTACAAGGAACTTGGACTATAACACATACATATATACTCGTGTCTATAAGACGATTCCATGTATAGTGGGACCTAATGAATGTGTTTGCATGAATTTTAAATCTTCCTGTGTATAGTGCAATCGGTCACTGATTTTTAACTTCTTCAAAAACATCACCTGGCGACCCTCCATTATTTTGCGTAAAAAATTGATCATAATAACTCACACTATACTATGGTAATCTATCTTCGTATACGATTACCGTGATTTGTTTGCGTTTTGACGCAAACTTTAAAAAACACTCCTCTTAAAGCTCTCTTCACATAAATGTGGGTCTTATGGAATACTAGGACTCACTAACTATGAATTATATTGAATACTAGCAGTAGAGCCCGGCATTGCCCGGGGATGTAACAGTAAGAGATAGATCAAGTATCGACCATCATAAAGACTGAAAAATAAAATTGACAAAGATTATTGTTTAAGGTTGACGGACACGCATATCTTAATTAGTTTTTGGGATTTTTTGGGTTTTTTTTTTTTACGAATTGGTCAAACCCAAACTCAAACAAAAACATTGTTTTCAATCGTTATGAGTCTACCGATTGAATAGAATTTTATTATAAACAATTGTCTTGTAAATGAAATTTTTAAAGTATTCTGAATGTAAAAATAAAGAAAAAACGTGTGGAAGACAATAAGAAACACTACCTGCCAAAAAAAAAAGTGAAGTTTTGTTGAAATCGGTTGAAAAATGTAGGAAATTCGATCCCATATATAAACGAACACACACACACAACCAACCTGGGTTTTATAACAAGTATAACTCGATATTAATAAGTATAACTCGATATGAGTTGTCCCCCTTTCATTAATGCCTCTTAATCGTATTTTCAAATTGATTTCGTGCAAAAACAATTTTTTTTTTCAATTTTTGGCGCTGTCAGAACCACCGCAAGGTAATTTTACGTCGTCCTGTGAAGTTTTGTTGAAATCGGTTGAAATATGTAGGAAATCCGATCCAGTATATAAACGTACAGACACACACACACACACACACAATCTGCGTTTTATAATAAGTAAGATGTAACCGTAGCGTTGTTAGGAAACGTTTTTGGATTGATTTATTATGAATTTCTGTTGTAAACAGAGCAGACCCGACAGAAATAGATGACATTATGACTGTCCACGATAAATTAATTGTTACTTTTTTCTTGTGACTTTTTTCTTAGCCAAAATTGTGATTTTTTTCCTGTGACTTTATTACTAGCCACAGTTTTTCAAAACCTATGTTACTTTTTTCACCTTCAATAATAGTATTTACAAACAAAAAATCGGCCTCCCTATTTTTTTTAATTTACCAACGCGTGTCCTCATCTGATATGTAAGTGGGGAAATAATTGTAGAAAAATGTATTCGTCTTGTAGGTCTGTCCGCGCGATGAGAGCGCCCGGTATTCACCTTGACGCCCCACAGAATCAGGTTGTGACACAAAGTCGGTTTTTAAAGTGAGGACCCAAGTGTTTCCACGCGGGCCGCTGGCCTAAGCTAGTCTTAGCTTGTCTAAGCTGGTCAAAACTTGTCTAATCTGGTCAGAGCTTGTCTTAGCTAGTCATAACCGGTCATAGCACCGCTACAGAACAGATGTTATGCAATGGTGGGGGGAACGCAAGGGAGAAGGGAAGGCCTCCGGCACGGCGCAGATACTACAGCCTCAAGTATAAACCCGCCCTCTACCTATAGAAACAGATATAAATCAGTCTTTTGTATACGTAGAGTCTCAAGTATAACCCCGGCCTATGACTATCTATAGACTCGAGTGTAAATCGAACTAATTTACCTATAGACTCAAGTATAAACTCGTCTTCTGTCTACCTATAGAAACAGATATAAATCCGTCTTTTGTCTACGTACAACCTCAAGTATAAACACGGCCTGTGACTACCTATAGACTCGAGTGTAAATAAAACTAATTTACCTATAGTCTCAAGTATAAACTCGCCTTCTGTCTATCTATAGAAACAGATATAAATCCATCTTTTGTCTACGTACAGCCTCAAGTATAAACCTGGCCTATGACTACTCGGACACGAGTATAAACCAGACGTACGTCTCGCTATAAACTTAAATCTAATGTTTGCCTAAAGACATATCTATAAATATGATCTAAAACTGCTGTAGGCGAACCGCTCGGTCTTTCTGAATGGTACGCTTAATTTGATGAAGAATATAATGTTTCTTAAGATTTTGATTTGGTTCCTTCTCAATTGTCTACTCACACTCTTTCATACATAGCCACATGCATAAACAATTATTATCGTGTATACTTGTGTATAAGCCTACTTCATGTGTAGTGCGATCTCTGATATCCTTTGTGAAAAACCATATTTTTAATACAACTCCTGAATATTAGAGCAGGTCAATTTTGGAACCGTGGCATTGCACTTAATTTGAAAGTTGGGGGTTGACATTATGAATAAAGACAAAAAATATCTTTTTTTTCAATTCCTTACCTTTTTTGATGAAACAAGTTTAAAGATTAAGTTTACGTTCAGAATTGTAGAGTTGGAATTTCATGTTGGTGAATAGTGAAAGCCTTATAAAATTTATAATTTACTAAAGCTTTATAAATTGTATATAGATAAGATGCACGGCGCAAGCACATTATTACTAAATTATTGTGTCATCAAATAAGACCTTCGTTTACTTCAAATGATGTAATATGTTATACGGTACAGAATTTTAGTGAGATTTTCAATAATAAATAATTCAAATTTAAAACATTTTTATCTTATAATTTGTGCCCAACAGTATTATGATGTTTTGTACACGTTTATCTACTTTTTGTTTTTATTCATTATGATCTATTAAATGATCTATTAAATGATTTAAGAAATGATCTATTAAATGATCTATTAAATGATCTAAGAAATGATCTATTAAATGATCTAAGAAATGATCTAAGAAATGATCTATTAAATGATCTAAGAAATGATCTATTAAATGATCTAAGAAATGATCTAAGAAATGATCTAAGAAATGATCTATTAAATGATTTAAGAAATGATCTTACGTTGATTTTGTGTCAAATCCTCTGCCTGACTGGCCATCATCGTCGCATTTTCAAAATTTTTTAATTTTTTTACAAATTTCACTAAATATTTTCTTTTCATTTTTTAAATATAATCAATTTTTTCTTCTTCATTTAGAGACATACTGCAATTATTAATTTTTTTTCTTTTTTAGATTCAATTTTAAGGACGGAAGGCTTTAGACATATGTTTGTTAAAAAAGCACCTAAAAATCAATAAAATATTAGGCTTTTGAAAGTATTTAATTTTTAAGAATTACTTTTTAGTTAAATAAGCTGGTTCACTTAAAATACGAAAATACTGTTACTTCTGCCCTTGTTCGATAAATTGCCCTGGCGTTAGTTGTCGATACATTGACGTAAACGTCAATTCACACTTCCAAATCCAATCACTACGGTTAGACATGCTTCTTTTATTTCCAACTAATTTTTTTCTGCAAAAAATTAAGTAATGTTTGATCAAATTACATCAAGTAACTTTAAATTTTCTAATTTTCCTAAAATAACTTTTGAAAAAGTATAATCGATTTTTACAAGATTTTTAAACAGAGAATTTCACTTTTGTTTGCAACATTGTCAAAAATGGCTGACATGATCGATTTTATGTAAATTTTGATGACTCAAAAAAGATTTTTAACTAAATTTTGGACATACAAGTAAGGATTAAGAAATTTTTAAAAAGTGATCAGAAAATACTTGGGTCCTTCCTCTTAATAATAACATAAACATTTAGACGATAAAAATTATTTATCAAGTTTGGGTCCTTTTTCATTAGACTGTGCTCTTTTTTTTAGCGAATTGTCACTTATACGAGGTCTGATCAAATGGTATTGGACACAGATTGACTTTGAAGTCGCTTTCATTCCCTTTAACTCCCTGCGTTCTAGTGGTAATGTCGCCTTGCTTGGGGTGAAATGAATTAAAAAAAGACCTTGTAATAAAACCTCTAAGGTGTTTACAATTTTTGGTTCAACTTGTATATATATGTATCACCGACATCGAGTTAAATTTTAGCTAATAAATGCATTAAAAAATTTAGCTAGTAAATACGTTATCTAAATTTAGCTAATAAATACATTAATAAATTTATCTAATAAATACATTATAAAATTTAGCTAAAAAATACATTAGAAAATTTAGCTAATATATACATTATCAAAATTTAGGTAATAAATGCATGATAAAATTTAGCTAATAAATTAAATACATTATCAAAATTTAGCTAATAAATACATGATAAAACTGAGCTAGTTTCATTTTCTTTTTTGGGTTTATCTTACGTCGTAGAAAAATTCTTTTTTCAATAGATCAAATAGTGTTTTGCTTCTTATTCAACACTTCACAAAAATGAAACTAGCTCGGGTCTTTTTACGCATATATACTTTTAATTTCCGTTTACAATGAAAGAAAAAAATCTGTTTAAATTTGTCGTAAAAAATAAACAACATCAGACCACAATGAGTCAGTAAACCTGATAAAGAAGTAAAATAAAATATTTTCTTCAATTAAAGTTATTTTTAACCTTTAAAACTACGAGTTTTTTATACGTTTTTAATTCCTGGAATATGAATTCAGTCAAAATATTCAGTTCGGCTAATAAACACAAAACACTCTTTGAAATGGTCAGAAAAACTGATCAAATAAATAAAAATGGCAACATAAAATAAATGTTTTTGATTACTTAGGAGTTGGGCGCCAATCATGACATCTCTGAGTCTAGATCTGTCGGGGTTATTTAAAAGCAAAACTCGAGTTCTTAAGTCAATATTTTTAAATAGAAAGAGACAAAAAATTACAATATTTTTTCTTGTGAATTTTTTTTCTTTCTATTTAAAAATATTAACTTAAGAACTCGAGTTTTGCTTTTAAATAGCCCCGACGGATCTAGATAATTATGGATGTCCCCAACTCCTCTAAACTCCAAAGTTGCATATAGCTTAACAGATTATTATGATTGACTCATTTTTTACGTCTTATCAACCCTTTGAAGGTTATGTGAATATAAAGTGGGGGATCAATTATGTATTACAATTAATATATAAACTGATCCCTCACGTTGTGGCCACGGTAGTTATTATACAATATTTATATTCCAGAGAATGTAAATAAATATAAAAACAAAGCATTTCATTGATTCGTTTACGGTTTATCAGCCCTTTGCAGGTTATTTGAAGCAAGAAAAAAATTTTACGTTGGAAGAATTTTGGTGAGAGATAATAATGGTTTAAGGATACATGTCTTACTATTTAACCCATAGATGGGGAGACAAGAAGTGAATTCATACTTTTCTCAAGAACCCAAGAGGAACCTAACAGGAATTGAAGCACGTCACTCCAGATTAACAATTCTGAGCCATTACCCCACTCACACATTCAAGCTTACACCACTTGGTATCCCCAAGGTGTCTATCATGGTTTTGACTGGGATCGATGTTGCTTAGCTAGATGTTTGATTAAAAATGGCTTCACGCAAATGAGTCTAGTGTGCTTTTGACTGTAATTCGTCGAATATAACAGACTGGTGGTACAGAATGAAAAATAAAGGATTTCACTGACTAACAATTGACCAAATCGCTTAAAAACTTCCACGAGCGTCAAAAACTAAAATAAATAGTACATGCAACTCGAAGAGAAAATAATAGCATAATTAGGTTGTTGATATTCCACCCTGATTTAAACAAAATGTTAGGAAGGAAACTGCCAACAATGTTAGAAAGAATAGTAACAGTAAACAGACTTGCGAAACCTATTTTCATGAAAAATAAAATGTTTCCCGAGACAGTTTTATTTTTTTAATCATTTGACACCAAGCAAGGCAATACAAGGAGTGACTGAGTGTTAGAGAATATGAGAAAAACGGAAGAAGATAGAACAATAAAGAACAAGAATTAAGAAGACATAAGATAACGATTGACATTGCATTTAAATCTCTGAAGATCAAAATTTACTGGAAAGCGAGTTTCACAAGCGAGAAGGACGAGAGAAGAAACTGTTAGCATAGAACTTACGGTTACATTTAGCAATTTCAATTATAAAATGATGAAACGTTGCCGCCAATCTCGTACTGAGCTTAAATTCATAGAGTCGTGATGAAAGTTCTTCAGAACAATTGTGATATGTCCCGGAAAGGGATATATTTGAACGAAGTAGCTAAGTGGTTTTTGGCTACTATAACCAAGTAGAATACGGTAGCAGTAATCGATTGGTACGCGTCGTAGTCGCAGTTAAGAAGTGTAGAACAATGGCGTAGTCCAATGGGCGTCGTTATAGACTTAGCTCTCAGAATAAGGCTCTTTGACTCACCTACACGTCCGTCTGTATTTAAGACAGACACCAGCCAATCATATTCCAGTGGAGGGGGGGGGGCACAGGTGTACGCATATTCCATTGCCATGAAAGTATTTCTAGTAAAGTCACCGGAAAGGTACATTAGGGCGTTGAGAAACTGACTAGAGACGTAATGCCAGGTCAGGAATTATGAATTAATTGTAAATTATACTAAAATTTGAGGTACAAATATATCAAGTTATAAGCTATTATATTTGATTAATGCATTTTCGATTAGTGCATATCTTTTTTTATATACACATTAGGCGCACTAATCGAGAGATCCCTGTACAGTCTATCTATCTTATTCTCTTCACATCTGTCTCTCCTATCCTATTCATATCTATCTATCTATCTATCTATCTATCTATCTATCTATCTATCTATCTATCTATCTTATACTATTCATATCTATATTATTCATTCATATCTATCTATCTATCTATCTATCTATCCTATTCTGTTCATATCTATCTATCTATGACAGTTTACTCTTATCTATCTATCTATCTATGTATCTATTTTATATTATTCATATCTATCTATCTATCTATCTATCTATCTATCTATCTATCTATCTATCTATCTTATTCTGTTCATATCTATCTATGACAGTTTACTCTTATCTATCTATCTATCTATCTATCTATCTATCTGTTTACTCATATCTATCTATCTATCTATCTATCTATCTATTTATTTTATACTATTCATATCTATCTATCTATCTATCTATCTATCTATCTATTTATTTTATACTATTCATATCTATCTATCTATCTATCTATCTATCTATCTATCTATCTATCTATCTATCCTATTCTGTTCATATCTATCTATCTATGACAGTTTACTCTTATATATCTATCTATCTATCTATCTATCTATCTATCTATTTTATATTATTCATATCTATCTATCTATCTATCTATCTATCTATCTATCTATCTATCTATCTATCTATCTATCTATCTATCTATCTATCTATCTATCTTATTCTGTTCATATCTATCTATCTATGTGGGTGGGTGTGAGTGCACGCGCGTATATGTGTGTTTCATTATATTTTAACAATTTCCGGATCAGGTGTTTTTTGTTGCGTTCGAATCTGATGGTCATATTTTGTTATTTTTGTTCAAGTACTTTTGACTTTCGCAGTCATTATCAAGAACCCTAGACACTGTTATTATACAAAATAAACAACCCACATTAAGTGTAATATCATTCACCGCAGGAGACATTATCTTGAAGTGTATTTGGTATAATTAATGTGGGCACATCGAGGCGGTGTAATGGTTAACAAGCTTGTCTCGCCAGAACATTTACGACTGAATAGTGAGTTCGATCCTCACTGGGTGCCTCATACTTTCGTCTTTGTGCCAAATCTAAGCTACGCTTGGAAAATGACATGATATAATTAAAGTGTGCGTGTTATATTAGTATTAAAGAAGAAAATTAAATAAATTCTTTTTGAGCGGTCCCGTTCCCAATGATCATTAAACATGATGCCACGTTAGATTATTTCAAACTTCAGCTTTCCAAAGAATACCAGGATATAAACAAAGGAATTCTAACTACAACACAGACTCCACGTCGCTTCTTGAAAATAACTACAATGGTCAAAAGTAATGGAAGAAAATAGCAAAATATGAATAACATAAAGTTTATCCACAACTTCGAGCCCAACACCTTATCCCAAAATAGCAAAAATATAGTAATGTCAGTTCTTTTTTGATCAATTTTTTTTGGATGAATACTTACTGCCGAAACATACCTTATATATATATATATATATATATATATATATATATATATATATATATATATATATATATATCACTGAAAGGCAACCCAGAAGTCATTCTAGTAATGAATAGCAACAACAGTGGGTAAAATTTCAATACTGATTTTCTGATTCTCAGGCGGAAGTGAAAAAAAAAACAACTTGTAATATGAGCTGTATCACCCACGTCACTTATTTGTAAATAAAATATTGCTTACAGATAAACAAACTTCTCGTACTTATCTTATTTTACATATTAAGTCTCTCTAAAGACATATATATATATATATATATATATATATATATATATATATATATATATATATATATATATATATATTTTAAAGTGAACATTGAAGTCAACACTTAGAAGCGGCAGGCTGTTTCATGCTAGACGCAATCGTCGCCAGGCCATGAGTGTTGTTTTTTTAATGGATTCCCAGCAACACTCACATACTCACCAAACACACAAAAAAGCCAACAGGAAAAGAAATATCATATAGTTCAACCCACCGTACATGAAAAACGTAAAAACAAACGTAGGAAAAATATTCTTCAAATTCTTACACAAACACTCCCGGAATCAAGCACACTACACAAAATATTCAACAAAAACACAGTAAAAGTCAGCTACAGATGCACCGAAGACATGGCAGAAATATTAAAAAAAGCACAACAGGAAAACTATCAA
>CAHIKZ030005408.1:837500-1007500 GCA_903632075.3 Acanthosepion pharaonis | reverse complement strand
AGTATGACCATCATGCAATAAAAAACACTAATCTATTAAAAAATACAGCGACATATCATTATCATTTAAAGTATACGACCCTACACTAAGTTAAATTTATAACGGTGTTTTACAATTTACTGTAAGTTCATATCTTTGATTTAAGAGATCAGCCTTGTTTTTAAATCTCATAATTTCAAATTTTTCATTAAGGCATAGGTAACATGGGGTATATAGGGAGTTACATGTACGAGCTTTCTTAACCAAACTCCATTATAGCTATTATAGCAGGATTTCGTTGTCAAGCTTTTGAATCTTTCTATACTTCGTTTTTGATTGGTTATTCTAGCTTTTGTAACAATGCTCCCCCTAGTGTAGGATCGTTAATTAATCTGAAACTTTTTAAAACCATTTATTTTATTTTCAACATCATCACTTGAGAAGACACAGAATGTGTTGAAACAAAATGGCTATTTTTGTAGTGATCTTATAACATACTTATGTTATAATTTTTTATAAAAAATAATTATATCTGCTCTACTTTGTATTGAGCACTCTTTTAAGAATAGCAATTGTTGGTTATTGGAATTCATTCCGTATATACCAATTATATACTTTGGTATATATATATATATATATATTATATATATATATATATATATATATATATATATATATATATATATATATATATATATATATATATATATATATATATATATATAATGGGATTCATTAAGCCCTCGTCCACTCACCCGTTGTATATATCACTACTGCTCGAGTGAAGGAGGTGACTTATTGTTAATATCAGCCTGGGGATCCTCGCCTGTCGTGTCGTTGGGAATTAATTTGAAAATCACATCACGAACACCATGGCTTGTGAATGAAATTGGGCAGACCAGGTTGTTTGGAAAGTTGAAATTTATGTTAACATTTTTATAATGTTTTTCACGCAATTTAAGGCCCAAGAGCCATTCAATGTAGAAGGTTACTGTGTCGTCTTGTATGAGCGTAAGAAATGACAAGAAGTTAAGTTCATAGTGCTATGCAGAAAATATAATGGCTAGCCCTGGACTTGAAGAGGTCGAGTTTGTAGTGATTGTGAAAACATCTTGCTGGGAGTCTGTTCCATAAATCAGCAGTCCTTGGAATGAAGCAGTTCGAGTAGAACTTACTCCTTACTAATGGAATACGAAGGTAATGAGGATGATTCAGTCTTATGTATGTGGCATGGCGGGTGCCATTTGTAAAGGACAGAGCTGGTTAGACAAAGGAAATTAACTCGTCAGAACACATGCCATGGAAATAGGGATAGAGCAGCGAGAGGCTCGTAAAGTTTCGTCTGTGGGAAAGGGTTTGTAGAGTGGAAAATAATTCATCACCCGCAAGGCTACGTAGACGTTTCTGATCTTCTATCAAGACAGGTAAGTGAGGACTGGGTGACTCCAGACCAGATATGGCACTAATACCCTATTTGGGGTCAGATCTGGCTCTTGTAATGCTAGAGTATAGCAGATGGATTCAGGTACTTACCGTTTTTCCAGCATCTCTAGTAAAATATCGTATGTGTTCTACTTGAGGTCTGGGGACCAATAGACATTCAAGACAATGTATGTGTGAGCACGTGTGTGTGCCTCTCTGTATGTGTGTCTACGTGTGTTTTAAGTAAAGGATAGACATTGTATTTCTATTCAAGTTATCAATTGTCTTTTCCAAATAGTGATTAACTTTCCACTTACCTGGCTTCTGTAGATTCAATCCCCTACATAAAACTAATGTCGTTTATTAATGTATCTGTCCATTTGGAGATTGTATCTCTTTAAATAATAAGCATAATATATCTTATATAGGTTACACAATAGCCACTCTCTTCAGCAGGCTTATGTGCCATTTATCCATACAAAGTGCTATTAAACAACATATTAACAAGCTGTTAATACGGACGATAATGGGTATGTCTCCATTCACATAAATATGTTAGTAAATACTGTATGTTGGTCTGCAGTTAGAGATTCATTGTGGAATTCACTTGACTCACGTCTAGCAGTTGACTATTTTTTCTACGCGCCGCTGGCGAATCTTATATGTGTTGTTCGTGTCCTAAGTATTATCGTTCATTCCCAACCTATGTGTGATTATTCTATTCAGTAACCTTCTCTAGGTTACAACACAAGCACTACAGGCAGGGCCGGTAAAAGGGTACCGTGATATGAGGGTTCCCCACTCAACTACATCTCAATTTTCATAAGGTAGTATTCATATGAAATACAAATTTTATTGTAACCTAATTATGTACAATAATGGATTATATGCAATATACGTGAACAATTCAAGTAGAAAAATTGAAAGTAAATACAATGTATCTAAATGCAAATTAGAGACATGTTATAATACATAATTCCATCTTAAATAAAATAACAATGTTTTGCGGCAATTTTTAACATCAACTTAAGATTTTTCTTGTTAAAAAGTTGAATAATTTGAAGACATTCAACATTATGGATAAAAATATTGAGTTTTATATCGTGTTTTTCTGAGACTTAGCATGATCAAAGCAAATTTAGATGGAGGATTTTAGTGGTATTAAATAGCGTATTTTCTAGGTTAGCCATTTAGTAACTTCTACATGGCTAACCTTGGAAATAAGATATTCAATAACACTAAAAATCTCTCAATCTACGTAAGATGTAAACGATATTCTCATCTTAGTTAAAAACATACACAAAAAGAATTGCAGGTTGAGTATTTTTAAAAAATTAGCAATAAAAAAAATTAAACTAAGTTACCTCCCTTACATATTCTTAACGTAAATTGACTCTAACGGAGCGCGTTTCATGCGCATTTACAAAAAAAATTACAACTATCAATTACATTAATTTTTGTCTTAGCAATTCACCCCTGAAGATGATCTTGGATGATAGTGAAAATACTTGTAAAAATAAAAGAAATAACCAAAACTACGGCGTCTTCCTTACTCAGTTTTGTAACAGCACTAAGAAAATGATCCGCGAATTTGACAGGATTAAAATAAAAATAAAAAATATATCAAGATTATTCAAATAAACAAAGAAGATATGCTGCCTATATATATATATATATATATATATATATATATATATATATATATATATATATATATATATATATAAAAGAAAAGCGACACATAAGGTTTAAAAGGAATTTAAAAAAGTGAAAATTAATAGATTAAATTTAATATTTCCACTAAGTAACTACTTTTTTATATTTCAAAACGAATTTAAATTGACTGGAAGGAGTTTTTTTAAAATCGCTAAAAATTGTTGATTTTAGCCATATCTACAAATCTCTTAGTACAACGTAATTCTCTTTATTAAAAAAATCTTTCAAAAATAAAATATACTTTTATGAAATATTATTTTAGGAAGATTAGCTGATTTAAAGTTTAATTAATCTGATTTGAAACAAATATTATTTACTTTTATTTTTTAAAATATCTTTGAAAAGCATTTTTTTTTAACACGGGGGTTGGTGTTTTTATGAGGCGTTGACATCTATCTCAATCTTTTCTATGTGGAACATATCTGTAAAAATTACTTGAGGAATATAACATCAGCGGCATTTTTATATAATTTTTAACTTCCCAGTAATCATAAAAGAATATGGACATATTCTCCGTAATCTAATGTTTTATTGAATTTTTGATACTTTGGATTTAAATTTACTATAGTTACCACTCTTATTTTGTAATAATATCGTGTATGGCCATCCGTATCTACAAAAATCGGCATGTTTATAAATACACAAATTTAAAAAAATTCTTTTTAAAATACCGGGGCTCGCTGAATTGTCGTAAGCTGTCGCCTAACCGATACAAATTAATACAGTATTTTAAAAGATTTAAAACATAAATTATTCTTATTTAAAAAAAAAAAATGAAACCAATTTTTCTAAAAATTCATTATTAATCGATTTTTTTCTTATGACAATAATGTCCATAAGATATGTCATTCATAAAAGCAATTAAAAGCTTTTCTAGTTGAATAATGTCTTATTTTTATTGTTACCCTTTTTTACGATAAAGAGAAGATTTTCTCTAACTGGTTGTCCCGTTTTAGAAAAAAACAATTGATAATTTAAATTCTCCAAGGACGTGAGCTTATAACTAAGATAAATATAAGCGATGCAAAAAAAAAATAATGTATTTCTTGAAAATTCATAAAATTAAATAAGTGATTAAAAAACCCGATTTACCAAGATTTTCTAAAAAAAATTAACCGTTTCTAAAATATTTTCATTCATTTGTGAATAAATTTTGAAGGTTTCATTAAAAGCCAACAATTATTTGACTTTTGTAAAGATTTCGAAATCATTGTTTCGCACCGCAAAATAAAGTTAATGAGATAAAATGCCGAAATCACTTCGCTAACAAAATTTTTAAAGATGCATTAACCAATCACTTGATGAATGTTATGATCCTTGTTTTTTAGCATTATAAGCTGTGCATTCAGTCATCTTCAGTCGAAAGTACTTGCGTATTTAAGAAAGACCTTAAACATCTTATATTTTACCATTTTATATCATTACCTTTACTAATTTACTTTTTGTATCAATAATTCATTGTAATATAAATTGAACTGCACCACATATTTGATATATATATATATATATATATATATATATATATATAACAAAAATCTGGTGTTGTATCTATCTATCTATCTATCTACAACATATATATATATATATATATATATATATATATATATATATATATATATATGATTATTTTATGCCAATGTTTCGCAAATGTACTATATATTTTTCTTTTTTGTTGCTTTTACTTGCTTATTTATCATTGCTACCGTCAAAGTTGAATTGATTCATGGAAGGTTTGTTTGGTAATAACATCTAATATAAATATTTATTCATGTTTGTGTCTAAACTTATCTGTACGTAAATATTAAGGTTAGCATAGAGTCTGACACAGGGAACACAATATAGTGGCAAAGATCAAGTTAACGACAGTCTTTAAATTAAAGTCAGCCTGTTTGTCCCGGAAAATTCATATCCCGGTCTGAAGCCAGTACGAAATTCACAACTACCAGAAGCACCAAGTAGGCTGTAGTTAACTTTAGGCTGAGACAGGACCACAGTGATAGGGCACTCAAGAAGGGTTGAAGGAGAATGGTGTAGCTAGACTAATTTGCTTCCTATTTTTTCTAAGACATGCATTCTAAAAATCTTTAGAGCGTAGTCCAGTACCTGAGGAACCCGGTAAGAAATAAACTCTCCGCGAGAAAATATGTAGCCAACCCGCGCACTATCGGACAGCGTTCAAAATAGGTGTGTACATTTGCGCCTACAAGTGTTTATCTCGGCGTTTGTATTCTCGTGACTATCAACCTAATTTAGAACATGTACAGAGGGATGAGTCAGTCAATGTTTAAGAATTAACTCTCTCAATAGAGATAGCAGCAGGCAACTGTAACTGCCTATACACACAAACCTCTCATCTACGGACCTCCTCCACCTCAACGGATTTCGGTTTTGGTTTGGTTTGGTCTGTTTTACGGTATATCAACCCCAATGGGTTATTTAATGCCGACAAGATTTTTTATTGCTGGTGATATTTTTTTTCCCAAAAATGTATTGCTGGTAATACTTTTTCATCAAAAATGTATTGCTGGTAATATTTTTTCCTTTCAAAAATATATTCCTGGTATTATTTTTTTCCAAAAATGTATTGCTGGTAATAATGTATTGCTGGTAATAATTTTTCATCAAAAAAGTGATTGCTTTTATTAAAACTATTTTTACACTTACAGTGTTTTGACTTCTGTTTGGGAGTTAACTATTAGCCCATAGTTGGGACCCTAACAGGTGCTACCACCCCGAGTAAGGGTGAACCTGGGAACAACAGCAATTAAGAGGTGGTTCTACGCTCTTCAAAACCACCTGATAAGAGGATTTGCTGTTTGACGTAGTTTATCGTCTTACCCAGGACGCAGATGTAATTTATCGTCTTACCTAGGACGCAATGTAGTTTATCGTCTCACCCAGGACGCGCGAACTTCGGATGCAAAGGACAAAATCTGCAGGCAAAATAAAAAAAAAAATCTCCAGGAAAAAAAAAAAAACCTTCCAAATTGTCACCGATGTATTTCAAAATTTTCGGGCTTAGCGGAACGAGTCGTATTAATTCTCAAAAAAATTCTTGGCGGCGGTGGCGGGCCTTTCAGTTGCAAAGAAAGACGGAAAGTACGGTACATTAGCCTGTGCGTTAGAAAGTAGCTGTGGAAAATCTATTATTTTTGTTATTTTGATTAATATATCAATTGTTCTGCCCTCATCATGACATCGAAACAGGAGGAAAGTGTAAAAAGGAAGCGTACAAACTTCAGTGTCAGTGACAAATTAGAGCTTCTTCCATCTACAGACAATCGGCTTTAACGGAACAACCCACCTATTAGTCCGTTGATGAGAGGTTTGTCTGCATCTGGTAAGTTGTTACCCCTTCTTTCTTTCTTTACTTTTTCTTTTTTTTTTTTGAATTGGTCAATGACGGGATAGTAGCAGCTATAAAGCATGACAAGATATCTACGAAGCTTACTTCGACACAAAGCTACATTATTTATTTATTTTTACTAAAATTCACCTAATACAAGACTCGAGTGAGTTTTTCTGCTAAAATGACATTTTTTTTTAATATCATGTCCCTTCAGGACACAAGTGATCATGACTCTCCACAGATTCGCTTTCTTTACGGCTTACGTCCACATCGCATTGAAAAACCGGTTCACGTATGATCAGCGAAGTTGATCATACAAGAGTCAACGCTGAGCTCGATCAGTACCAAGTGACCTGGTGCAGTAAGATTGGATGTGCGTGTGGCGTCCTGTATAACGGTTTGGAAATGGAGCTCGCAGAGCTGAGTTCCATTTCCAGTCGGGTTCGTTTTACATTCTCTTGTACCTTCCACCTCTTCTCCCCAACTATGGATTAATTATTAGGACTTCTATCAGTGAATCATTATTATCTCCCCCAAATTTTTACAATCTAAAATATTTCACGGCTTTAAAATAATCTGTAAAAGGTTGATAAACCGTAAAAAACGCATCTGTCAATCCTTTTCTTTATCATCTGTAAATTGCTATGTATTCTTGGGAAATATAGTGGAGTGGTTTTCCGTTATTATCTCCACAGTTTGAAGTTCAGAGATTTCATCCTCTTAGATTATTTACCACTAGAGATTCTAGGCTACACTGTTATTTATATTGAAGTCCAAACGAGACAAGGCTCAAAAGGCACTCAAGGTAGATGGTTACTGTTAAAATGATAATGATGAATAAGGTGTGTGATATAAATGAAAGAGACGGTTGTAGGAAAGGTAGGTTATGAGGATAAGGAAGATATATAACGATTAACCCTTAGCTCGACGAGGTTAAGATTGTAGTATTTTGGAAAGCATCCACGCAGGAGTTTGAAACACAAAGTGGCAATTCTTGAGAAAATCTGTCTTAATTAAACGTTTCCTTATATTTGGAATACGGAACGAATGGGGATGATTTGAATCTGTGGAAGTAGCATCGTTTTGTCAGAGTTGTACAATATTAATATGAGTAGATAAGGTAACCTATCACCGTTTCACATTCTGCGACGGTCTTTTGAAACACGAGTAGAGGTTTTATCCCTTGTTTCCTGAATAGGATTCGGTTTCCGGTTAAGTCTAATGCCTACTTCAAATCTATACTTCTAACGTCTTCTCTTAAACGTTAAAATTTTATTTACTAATTATTTTTTTCTTCTCAATAGGAATAGATAGGTTCGTCTATCGTCCGGTTCAGCTTCCAGACATTTGTACAGGAGTAGAGGTTTTATCCCTTGTTTCTTTATTAAGATTGGGTTTCCGGTTAATTCTAATGTCTTTTCATTCTCTTTCACTCCCTGTAGTCTCTTGAATCACAGTGGCAGTATCGACTTGCATGGGGTGAAATGATTCAAGAATAATGTCTGAACAAGGGGAAGTCAGAAATGGAACTCAACTGAACGTATCCATAAAGGAAACGCATAAGTAGGAGGTCGCGTAACGTCTAATTGATCGTTATTCCTCGTCTATCCTCTGTTACAATACGGATCACCATTTCTACTCTATCCTCTATTACTATAAGGACCGCTATTCTCTACTCTATTCACTATACTACTTCTCTTTTCGGGTCACTATACAGGTTACTTTTCGAGCGAGTATTTTCGAGCAAGTACTATTAGTGCGAGTGATATTCGAAGGCGTCTGACACCAGTAATGTTCAACGGCGTACTATAGTTGTATCTGCGATTACAAAGTCTCAACTACAACGAGCATTGCGAAACGAGTATTTGTTAACATTACAAAAGTGGCAACGAGTGTTCGTTGATATCATAGCACAATTTATATTACATTTTTTTCACATTAGTCTGAGAAACAAAGTAGGCATTGAAGTCAACACCCAGAGGCAACATTCTATTTCATGCGAAATGCAATCGTCATGCAATCTATGTCCACTTTTATATTTACATATGCTTTATCCTTGATATTGAGCGCTTTAACCCATAAATATAGCAAACCTTAAGATTATATTTTATCAAATATACATATATACAGGATACATTGGGTAAATTGTAGTCATTTTTTATTTTTATTTTGCGCATGCGCCTTGTTTTTTTATTATGTCGACTGCACAGTATAGTAAGGTCAGCACCATGATGCAATTAACTCTGCTAGAAATTTGGAAACTGTATGCTGTACTGCTTGGCATTCCCGCCGGAAGCTCCAATACGAGCATTTCAGAGAGTTTGGGTGTTAATCTGAGGATAATTCAGAGGATTCAGAAAGATTTGGATAATATATCCAGTCAACATCATGGTGCTTGGAGTGATTACTAGTGATGACGACGTTATTCCTCCATTCATCATCAACAGAACCCCAGACTCAACACGGGGGCCCAACATCAAGTTCCCTGAGGAAGTAATGCTTCTCTTGGTCAAGAGGGTGACTGCTGGAAGACCCTATGTCTAGCAACAGGACCTTGCAACATGCCACGCAAGCAGAAAAAAAAGAAACCCAGTCATAGCTATCAGACAATTTCTGCGGCCATATTACCATTGACATCTTGTCACCTAATTTCCCAGAAGACAACTTCCTCGATTATTATGTCTGGGGCGCAGTTGAACGAGAGACCAACAGTAAGCCTTCAGGATTATACTAATCCCCCGCCCCCCAAAAAACCGCCAGTGTTCCTAGCAATTTAAATAGATCTTTGTAAATAAAATCTATTTCAACTTTCACTTCGGTTTTTAATATTTCCGACCCGTTGCTACTTTTGTTTATTGCCGGTTGTTCTCTTTCGTCATGGAAGAGATCTCCAATATATTTGCTCCAGCGCTGAAGAATTTTTTTCTTTACCTAATATGAGCCCTCCGTTTTTGGATTTTATGCAGACTGTGTTGCGTTAAGCTTCTTCAGCTTCTATAAAAGACAGGTGCACATTCTCCTGCCTTTATTTTGCTCTTTCTGAGAACATTCTGAGCAGAAATATTGCGTTCCTTGTTCTGGTGTCTTTAATGAACCCGCACTGTTTTTGTCCTATCTCTGACCTGATACTGTTGTGTGCTCTATTCATCAGAATATGGATGATGAGTTTTGTTATGTGACTCATTAGGCTGATTGTTCAGTGGAGTTCACATTCATTTGCACCTGGTTTCCTAGGCAGTGCTATGAAAATAGATCTGCTTAGATCTGATATATCCCTACTGTTTTAGATTTCATTTATTATTTCTGTAATCTTGCCTATGCTGAAATCATCTAAGGCTGCCAGAATCTTTTATTACAAGTCTGTCTGGCTCTGCCACTTTGTTTCTGTTCATTTTGGTCAGTGCAGCTTCTACTTCAGTTTTTAGTATTTCTGGCCCATCAGTATTTCTGTGTATTGCTGTGTAAGAGATCTCCAATATATTTGTTCCAGTGCTGAAGAATTTTTTTCTTTCTTTAATATGAGTATTCCGTCCTTTGATTTTATGCAGCCTGTTGATGTGCATGTCTTGTTAGTGCCCTTATTTTTTTATGTATATCTTCTTTATTTGTGATACTTATTCTCTATTTCTGCACATTTTTCATTGAGCCATTCTTCTTTAGTCTGTCTGCATTTGTTCCTTATTTCATTATGTAGTTTTCTATATTCAGTTCCATGTCTTGGTATTGCTTTCTGTCTCCTTTGCATCATGTCAAGAATTTAATCTGTGATCCATTCATTCTTTTCTTCTTCGTCCATTCTCCTTTGGGATAGTGTCGTTTGCTGATTATTTAACCCATAGTCAGGGAAGAGGGAAGAGATGGACTCATGCCTTTCACAAAGTTATTTGCGCATCGTTTCTTATCAAATGCTTTTATATTGTTTATAAAACATAGATACATACATAGTAAATATGTCATTCAATAAAGTTGATATCAAAAATGAAAAAAAAAAAACAAGAAAAAAATGAAACAATAAAAGTCAAACAAAGAAACAAACATAAAAATAATATAAACGAACAAACAAACAATTGTCTTATTAAACCGAACGAACTTTTAGGACGTGTCAGCGTATTTATGCTACTGCTAATATTACAGGAAACTGGTGCAGTCACCCACCACTCTTTCATCGTGCTAGTTTCTTCCCCTCTCTTTCTTAACCTCTCAGTCTGCTTTCTTTCTTTTCTTTTCTTTTTCTCTTTCTCTTCTCGTCCTCGATTATGTATACGCTGGCCTTTCCTCTTCATTTCAATCTCTTTCAAATCCAAACAAGTTCAGACAAGTCTGGACTTGTTCTGCCTCTGATGTCAGCAAGCGTTAGTCAGTCAGTGATGCATTTTTTTTTTTAACCACACTTCCCTCCCACCTATTTGGGCGCAAACCAACTGTATATAGTTTCTCTAATTTTTACGATATAAATATTTATTTATTTTATTTTTACATATGATGAAATTTTACTTGCTTGCTTCAGGAACGAATAAAAATCAGATATAAAATATCGGTTTTTAAAATATCCTTTTTTTTTCTTCAGTTTCATAGAAATATTCCATATTTAATATTTAATATGCGAACACTAATTCAGTATTTTTTCAATCAAATCGAAAGGGTAGGCATTAAATCCTTTTTTTTAAAAAACTAAATCCATTCTCTATCTGAATTTCTGGGACGAGGAATTATCATTATTTACATGCGGGTTACTGTTCTCATCTTTGTTGCTGTTATCACAAGGGTTCGATCGTTTCCAGCCTTCTTCAGATGCTATTGTCCTCATCTTTGTAATAAAAACAAAACGAGAGACTTTGGCAATCAAACGAAAACGGTCTACCCCCGTAGCTTAAATAAAGGGTTCAGTTCAAAACTCGCTGTAGCTTACATCTGACGAAGGTCGGAGAGCATAATGGCCGAATCGTTGTGATAACAACAACAAAGATAGGGATAATAGTTCGTATTTAAATAAAGTAAATAAAAACGATTCTGCCAGAATTTTAAAATAGTTTGGTCAATTATAATTTTTAACATGCAATCTTCGAGATGTTTTGAGATGAGTCGTCAGTGTTGTTTTCAGTAAGCAACAATAAATCCTAGACAACTTGACAACTAAACTGTAATGCTATCCCTAGGAATATTATTTCAAAAGTAAAACATCGATTTAAACTAATTGGACGTGATTGATTGACTCGTTTTAATGGCTTACCGGTTATTTAAAGCCAGAAAATATTTTTAGATTGTAAGAATTTTTAAAAGATTTTATATAATAATTTACTGAAGTAATTCTTATTAATTGGCTGGGGTGAGAAGAGGTGGAGTCATATCTTTCCCAAGTGAACTGGAATTGGAACTCAGCTCTTCGATTATCAATTCCAAGCCATTATCTATTACCCCACCCGCACATCCAAACTTGTAGCACCTGGTACCCCCAATCGGTCACCCATTTAGGTACGATCCGAGGTACGGGAATCGGTGTTTCAACGTGATGTGGCCGTAAACCTACCACCTGCCCATCCAACCTTAAAGCACCTGGTATTTCCAAGCGGTCATTCATCAAAGTACTGACCAGGGTCGACGTTGCTTATCTTCGGTGATCTTGCAGGAATTGGTGTTTCAATGTGATGTGGCCGTAAACCTACCACTTGCCCATCCAACCTTAAAGCACCTGGGATTTCCAAGCGGTCACTCATCTAGGTACTGACCAGTGTCAACGTTGCTTATCTTCGGTGATCTTGCAGGAATTGGTGTTTCAACGTAATATGGCCGTAAGCTTAAACTAATTGGAGAGCGAGAGAGTGCCTATAAGTCATTAATGCCGATTGTCTTATTGGTGGTTAAGTTTAGGGTTAAGGAATTAAGTGCTACAGATCAAGGGGAACAATTCAAAGCTTCCTCCCATATAAATCCTTTTTTTATCGCTCTGACAAATTTCACTGAATGTTCTTTTATTTATAATTCCTAGTTACAAAGAGAGCTAGACCTGTTTACGAAAATGTAAACATGGATTTGTGCAGCTGTAAGACAACGTAGTCATCTAAAAGAATAGATTAAAGCTTATAAATTTTATATTTTAATGAACATCAGCACACAAAAGAAGAATGTTGTGTAAAACGTATAAAATGTCAAATCAAACAATCGTACATTGCTTTCCGTGCTTATATTGAGAGGCTTTTGAGGAAATGGTGCCGTCGATGGAATCTGTAACCTAATTTATTTTCTTCTCATAAACGGGGCTGAGAAATCGCCCACAGTTTCATATATAAATAATTGATTTTATTTTAGGTTTTATTCAATTGTTTATTTCTTTTTCTCACTGTGCAAGGCACAATGAAATTGGACAGCAATCCCCTGATGCACTAACACACACACTCACAAAAAATCCCCAAATACACACACACACACACACACACACACACATATATATATATATATATACATATATATATATATGAATAAAAAGAGACAAGTGGAAAAGCTATTCTTAGTTTCGTTCTCTGAGGGACTTTATCAAGACGATATAGGATTTATTTTGCTGCAAACGTTTTTATACAAAGGCGAGGATGTCATTGGTTTATCAAGGCTTTTAGATTTGAGAAAGTTCATGAATATTCATCAGGTGATTGAAGGGTCAATCAGAGCATATGGTAGACACAAAGTCACATAATTCAAATTCTGGCAAAATGTCAAGTGAGCGAATAAGATTCAAGATTTTTGTGGGTGGGGGATGAATATTGTTTAGATTATGATTAGATTGTTATGGCACCTGATAGACATATGTGCTGTACATCTTCAAAGGCATGAGGTGATGGATTTAACCGTTTTCTTTTGATTTTTCAACATATTTGTGGTTGCATATGTTAGCTTGGGAAAGTAGTCATTCTTTCAGGAAAAGTGAGATTGGGAAAACCGAGGCGTAGGTATATATTTTGACAAGATACGATGGGTCAATCTAAACAATATACAAAAATATAAACTCTACATTGTCTTGATAAAGTTCCTCAGAGAACGAAACGCATTGGCAAACAATAGGTTTTCCTTTTGTTTATTTTTATTCATTTTGTCTCCTCTACAGATACACTCTGTCTGAGAATATATATATATATATATATATATATATATATATATATATATATATATATATATAAAGGCAAGATGTGTGTATGTGTAACGAATGCACGGCCGCAATTTTCGACGGATTTGCACCAAAACTTACATGCGCATGCTCCAAGTTAGCGAGAAGGCCAAAACCGACTTTGCATTTCCCAACTCCCATCGATAGTGGAAATATAGATAGAGATTTAACATTTTTATCTCTTATTCATTTTCAAGCGATTTCCCGGTAATATATATATATATATATATATATATATATATATATATATATATATATATATATATATATATATATATATGCAATACAGATGAAAACAAACACTCTCACACTGAATCGATTCAAGAAAGGTAATGACATTTAAAATACATTTAAAATTGTCAGTGTGTGGTATCTTTTGATGGTTCCTATGCTAATAGGGTTGTCATCCCTGGCTTTTAAAAACCCAATTCTTTTTTTTTTTTTTTATTCATAACAGCCTGTGTTGCCGTTTTTTTTTTAAATAACAAAATTTAATGAAATCATGATTATCCAACGCACTTTATCCTTTCTCAATGTTTAATTTCTTAAATCCGAAAAGCCATGTAATGTCCGAGGGGTCCGAGGGGTCCGAGGGGTCTGTGAATGATAGACGCAATCGAATAAATTCCACACAGACCTGGGTTGCTAAAAACTGTCTTTAAAAATAGATGAAATCAGATAAATCTCAAGCTGATAGCTATTAAGTTGACATGTACCTAGTAACTTAACACGGACTCGGTGAATGATTTGTTCTTGCATTTATTTAATTTCGTTCTGCAAACATAAAAGGTTAGTCCGTTATAGCTCATATGACCCACGAGTTCTTCCGTAAATACGATATTCCTTAAATCGAGGTTTTCGTCGGGGAGGCATTACTCTTTGTAAAAACAAGTAAATAATTACACAACACACACACCCACACACATATATATGCACACACACACACACACACACACACACACACACACACACACACACACACACAAACACACACACACATATATATATTGTTGTAACCTAGAAAGGGTTACTCAATGAGGAATAAGCACACATGGGTTGAAAATGAAATGGTAATCCTTATAACGTCATTCAATACTCGCCAGCGGCGTGTAGTAGGTAAACCACTGCTACTGGTGGACTACTTAGCATATTTCCCCCCTTATAATAATGTCCAACGTATTTATGAGGATTAGGACATCCCATTAGTGTTCATAGGTACGATAGGTATATATATATATATATATATATATATATATATATATATATATATATATATATATATATATCCCAGATAGTGCTTTTGAACACATATCTTCCCGATTCTCGAATATACATGCCTGCTCTGTTTTGTATCCTATGGTAAACAAAGAATTTTTTCGGAAATGGTTTAAATCCGACAAATTTTAAACTTATTTGTTTTGTTTTTTTAAATGGGTAGTTACATTTGAGTAGATGCTCTGTTTTTTATTTATTTATTAAACACTATATTTATTTACATCTACCGGCATGAATATCTCGAGAAATCTTGTTAGAAAAATTTTTTTTTTTTCCGGCGGACGCATGTTTTCTAGTAAATGTTGATAAGATAGTGGGGGGTCACAAATCTCTGCTCGGGGCCCCCAATCAGGCTTGAACCTCCTCCCCCACCCAGCCTGGGGGATGTAGTATGCGCCGGCCCTAAACATTGCCATATAAGGTTCACATTTTAAAGTTGGACAACTTTTAGACTCATTCAGTTATTGGGATCTTAATTTTCTTTTTAAAGAAATATAAATTAAAATCCGATCAAAAACTCCCACATGTTCTTATAAAATACAGAACGAATCTGTCTTGATAAATTCCCGTTAGCGAACATTTATTGGAAACAACTAGAAGAGACTTTTACATTTAAAACGTCACCAACAACATATAAAAAATATCAATTTGATTTATTCTTGAATTTAATTTTATTTAGAAGGACTAAAGTTACCAGCAAAGACCTAATTGCTGCTCATTGTGTCGTGCGATTCTCTCCGGAATCTATCTTGCATATCTATAAGATATTGCTGCCATATTTAGTCCACTGCCCCTGCCATTTACTTGGAGCCCATTGATAAGATCCAAAGAAGAATCAGCAATATTATTGGTCCTGATCTGGAGGCTCGGCTTCAGCCACTTGTCAATCGCCGTAAGGTTGCCGCTATGTGACGTTTTAAAAATATTTTCATGGTAATTGTTTGGATGATCTCTTTGCTATGGTACACACTGGGATTAGTTTTTAAATTGTTGTTTTATCCCCCCCCCTCCAACGGACAATGAATTGTACATATGGGACTAGTTAGGACTTTCATAGAGACAAGAGGTATTATGGTGGATGTAGTAAGAAAGGTAAGTAAGAATGCATTGTTTTGGTGTTAGGAATATTGTTGTATGTTTGGGTCAGTGTTTGTGGCTAGCTAAGTTTAATGTTAAGACAGAACAAGACCATCTTTTTCCCATTCCCCATTTTGGCCTTGTGCCACATTTTGTATAATTATACAAATAAATATTGCTCTTTGCTATAGTACCTAGACTGTATGAATTTGAGTGCAATACAAGACTGGCAGCGAGATCTCATCAAATTACAGTTGAACTAACGAGATGCAACCGTAAGTTCTATGCTAACAGTTTCTTTTCTCGCACTTCTCGCTTGTGGAACTCTCTTCCTGCTCCATGCTTTCCAGCCAACGTTAATACACTTAAGCCCTCTGTCACGATGACTTGCGACATCGTGCTAGCTCAACTACCGAAATAGTTCTGTCTACCTAATTTCGCTCACAATGCCCCAGAGGTGCCACACGCAGAAATCGCCTCTACAGATCGATAAGGTCAAGAAGTCTCCTTCCTGACAAATCGACCATGGTGAGATTCGAACCCGGGTCTCATGGTCGGAAAGCGAACGTTCTAATCACTATGTCACGTGTTCAGAATTGTGGGAACAAGCTTGGAAATAAAGCGAGCAATAAGATCCACGTGCTTTTATTGCTGGAAGGCATGTCGGTGTGCATATAGGGACCCCTAAGTTCTCCCCAAGAGCAAGGCTTCAGGGAGATTACGACCCAAACAAATGTATTGATGAACATTGTAATTGTATAGAAAACGTAACACTGGCAAGTGTTGTTCTTGTTAATACAGTCACGTGGATCTTAATTCGTGTTAATCTTTCTTCAGCCTTCTCTATCCTACTTTTTTTTTTTACAGTGGTGCTCACCCTGTACAAGGCTCGAGGACCACTCGAGGTAGAGGGTGACAGAGTAAGAGACACAGCTTATGCGGATATGTGTGGAAGATAACAGTTAACCCTAGACTGTAGTGATCGGGGAAGCAGCCTTTTGGGAGTTGGTTCCACAAGGCGGTGGTTCGTAGGAAGAAGCTGCTTGAGTAGAACTTACATCTCACTGGAGGAATGCAAAGGGAATGAGGGTGGGTCGCTACAATGTGCGTGGCTAGCATTTATCTCCTTTCAGATTTCTAACTCGCAAGACACTCCAACCTTTTTACATTTAAGACAGTCACAGAACAGATGTAAGAAAAAAGAATGTCTCCTAATGTTTATTATTATTATTATTATTATACAATCCCACACTAGTTATGAGTTTTACTTCTATAACATAAGCACTTGTATAATCTATACTTTGACTTCAGCTGAACAGACGCATAACTTTTAAACTTGGCTTTTCTTTAGCAAGACCACACACCCAAAAACGAGCTGTAAGTCTTTTTATATTATTGACTCATAGTTGTTTACTATGAAAGGTAATTTCTCTTAAATGATCGCCTACTGAAACCAAGGTATGAGTTTTATTTCTATAATATAATATATAATAATAGTCATATTATTCAAACTGAAAGTTAATCCTAAAGGTATCCTTTCGCTAGCACGATCACGCACCTTAACATAAGCAATGACTAATCTAGAAAGTCATCCATTGGTTACAGTCATTTTTCCTGTTTCATTTTATACTTAAATGCTTATAAATTACTATTATTCACTAGAAAATATTTCTTCATGAATAGTAGATATTTGTCTATCACATACAGTTAGTCAATAAAATGCTGCATCAGGAATGCATTGGATCGCAATGAAGATGACATCCTTTTTTTTTTTTTGAGGAAGAAGGACGCGATGACTCTGTGGACGACAGGGAAGATGACAATAGCGTCTACCACGCTGACAGTAGATGAAACTGTCATGGCGTCTGTCTTTGGCACGGACAAGAGTGAAGCAGACAAAAATGTCGATGCGAATATTTTTTTTTTTTTTAAGAATTTATTTAGGCTTTAGTTATTGATTTATACTCTTTACACATTAATTAATTTAGACTGTAATTAATTTACAGGAGCCAAAGTTTGTCTATGACTCCTCTTTTCAAATTTATTTCCTTCTTTCCTTCTTTATTGAGTGGAGGCATACAAAACAAGCAATGCAATTTATTACCTGGGGGGGGGGGCATTTGATAATTTGAAGCCCACCTAGAGATTTAACCGTTAAATATAACTTTCGGTCATACTATCGCTAATATGACAACGCGATTAGCCAAATTCGCTCATCGCCCGGTTCACGCGCCTTCCTAGTCTATTGAACAAGAGTAGAGGTTTATCCTTTGTATTGGCTTCCCGGCTCCTTCTAAAGTTTTCTCCTTCTCTTTCATTTCCAGTAACCCTTTGTGTCACTATCGCCTCGCTTGGGATGAAATGATTAATTCTGAGGTTTAACAATCTGGGAAAAGAGCTTATTATATACGAATAAATACGGTATATCATGTAATAGAAAATGGGTCCTCTGTTCGGAAGTGTTCTCGTGTGTGATCCGCTATTTAAACGCGGCGGAAATGTTTTGCCTTTTGAAACGCATTGTGGCGAGCGATGAAAAGTGGATACCTTACACGAACGTGGAATGCAAGAGATGAAATATCTATTGAAATTAACCACCACTAAACACAATAAAAGGGCGATCACCATTCAAGGAAGGGTGATAACATTTTTAAAAAAATCCTATGTTACTCGTTTTGATTCTCGAAATAACTTCTTCAGGCCAAGAATGGTTTTATCCCCAGACTCTTAAAGATATGGTGGACGAGTAAGAAATACAACAAATACCGTTTACAATTTTCATGGTGAAACGTTGAAGATACAGGGACGCTTAATTTTAAAATTAAAATTTTGGGCCTCCTATGTTTTATATGCATAACAAACCCGGCCCCGTTCAACTTTCTATCGCCTTTTCAACTTATATATATATGAAAGAAAAATACAGAAAAAACAAAATTCTGAATATGCATTATTAATGTTAAAATAAAGTCGACGTCGGACGTTTCGGTCTATTTAAGACCATCTTCATGGACATTTTCATTTAAACATAATTAACATTATAACTTATAACAATTTAACACAAAATACGATGGACATAAGAGCCCAACTAATTCAAACAGATAACTGAAATTTTATACAGATCAGCGTTCTGTTTAAATATGATCACGTAGTCGTCTCGTGGGCGATGTTGTTAAGACGTATTCGAAGATGATTTCAAAAATTAAAATATCAAAAAGTCGATTGAAAAATTTTTATAAAAAGTTAAAGAAATCTCTTCCGTTGATGTTGGAATACGTAGTGAAACAATTGGTTCTTATATCTTCAACAAGCTTGAAAGTCCTTCCCGTTACAATGCAAATCCAAAATGATTTCAAAAACGATGCAACAGTTCTAAAAACAGTTCGATAAAAATTCCATTCCTTATTTGATCTATTATTCTCGTCCAAGCTTGAAATCTTCCACGTTATAAAGTAAATTCAGGTTTGTATTTTCAGTAGACAGTATGTAAGCAAATATATGGATATAAATCCGACAGTATGAAAGAAAAATACAGAAAAAAAACAAAATTCTGAATATGCATTATTAATGTTAAAATAAAAGTCGACGTCGGACGTTTCGGTCTATTTAAGACCATCTTCATGGACATTTTCATTTATTTTTTCATGGACATTTATATATATATATATATATATATATATATATATATATATATATATATATTGGTCTGGAAGGGACGATCCCAGCGTGCGTCACCTTTGGAAAGTCCCTGAAAACCATACTACGGATTGAACCAAACCTTTTGACGCAACACTTTGGGGATCGTCGATATCTGCGCTAGCGCGAAGTCACAAGTCATCGTGACCGAGGTTTTCAGTGTGCTGGCCTTGTTCAGATTGTTGATCACGCTATCTCATAGAAACTGTGACTAATTTCTGCTCAACATAATTGCAGTACAAACCACAAGTTTTCTCGGTGGACGTTGAATAAACTGAGCGAACGTCTGAATTAGGGATTTTCTAGCCGCCCTACTCTATGGGTATCTTCGAATACGAGTGACCAGCTTTTTATATATATATATATATATATATATCGGGTCATTTTTCTGGTTTCCGGTACATATTTAAAAAAAACATTTCCAAAGCCTGAGTACTTTCGTCTTTCGTAAGCCGTTATGAAAGTTTTTTTACCTTTTTTTACTATGCCGGTTTTATCATTTTTCAAATATCGCTTCTTCACGTCCACATGTTCACGGTATCGTAGAGTCTATTTTTTTTTTTTAAAGGGTGTTTTTTTTTTTTGTTTATGTATGAAATATATTTATCATGTTTTTTCTTAAGCTGTTTATCTCCCAAATTAATACATTCCAAGATTATGGCGAGTTCTAGTTTAAAATTAATATATTCCAAGATTATCGCGGATCCTAGTTTAAAATGCTATCCTTATCCATAATCGACACCCGGCGTTAGAAAGAGATTTATTGAAACATTTCTGTGTGCGTGTGTGTGTATGTGTGTGTGTGTGTGTGTGTGTGTGTGTGTGTGTGTGTGTGTGTGAGAGAGAGAGAGAGAGAGAGAGCGAGAGATGGAGAGAAAGAAAAAGATAGAAGTGAAGAGGATGCCAGTCTCTGTAAACCGTAATAACGCCTGGTGGTAATGTGAAGGGTTACACCTGAAAAAACATTTGCTGAATGCCGTTACAATGTCAAAGCCCAAAAGTAAACTGGATTTTATAATAAATATTCCTCCGGTCATTTCTCCATGTTTTTTAGGGAGCCGAATAAATATATTTGGAGATGTGTATGCGCGCGGGTCTACGTTCAAGACCTTAGCCGGCTGGATGGGCGCATATCAAGTTCAGAATAATATTTTAAGCATCCAATAAGTTTTTAGTCAGATGCTGACGACCCAGGTGTTCGCAAATCCATATTCAACCCTGATCATTTTATCATCGTCTTGCAAATTGAAAATTAATGACATTACCGCAAATGAACTCCGTAAACTTTCCTCTTCTTACATTGCATCTCAAACGCAGACGCAAGCATTTAGATTTTATACTTATATAAAGCGAGTACGTTACTCTTATTACACGGAGTGAGTACGATTTTCTGCTTATAAAGTAATTATATTTCTCTGTTTCTATAAAGTGAGTACGTTTCTCCGCTTATATGAAGTGAGTACGTTTCACTGTTAATGTGAAGTGAGCACGTTTATCTGCTTATATAAACTGGGTAGGTTACTCTTCTTACACTGAGTGAGTACGATTATCTGCTTATAAAGTGAGTACACTCCTCTGCTTATATAAAATGAGTACGTTTCTCTGTTTGTATAAAGTGAGTACATTTCATTGTTAATATGAAGTGAGTACAATTCTCAGCTTAGGAAGAGAGTACACTTCTCTGTTTATATAATGTGGGTACGTTTCTCTGCTTATATAAAGTGATGACGATTCTTTAATGTTAGTTAACTCACATATTGTTGATTCGACTGGTTCCAGCACTTGTGGTCGTGATAGGGTAGGGTGTAGTTCACTGACTGGCAGCAAGGTAACCGCACACACACACACACACACACACACACATATATATATATATATATTTACGAGAGTAAGCCAAAAATGATCCGCACTTCCTCCGTAACATATTTTAAGACAAGAGTGCGGATAATTTTTCACTATTCCTCGTGTATATATAACAAGAATGTAAGTTGAAATAATGATCTTGCAGTTCTGACCGCCCGATCCGATTTTCCTCTCTCATGTTCCCTCTTTTTAAAAGTTATTCACCATTCTCTTGATGGTTCTTGAATGGATTTTGAAGATGGAAACCAGAGTATGAATGTTGGCACCATTACTGAAGGCTTGAATGATCTTTTCCCTCTTACCATTGCTCAGTTCGGAAAGCATAATATGGCTGACACAAAACGATTTTAACCTGTTATCTTTCTAGCTGAATAACTCAAAGGTTTTTTTTTGGGGGGGATTCTTAGGACAAATGGTGTCAAGATGGCTAAATGCCTTATCTGAAAATCTCTCTCTCTCTCTCTCTCTATATATATATATATATATATATATATATATATATATATATATTATATAAAAATTAATTGATTTAAAATATGTTTTATTTGCTACACTGTTCTAACCATGTTTCAAAAATGAAAGCTAAAAAGCCCCGAATTTAATTTTCTAATTAAATTAAAGACATTAGTTCCGTTTCATCCTCAGGCGAATTTTTCTATATATACTCCTCCAATGGGTTGTATTTATACAGTGATACAGCTTCTTTAGTAGGTTGTATATATAGCGCAAATACATATATCTAAAGCCCGCTAAAAGAGTAGTGGCACTTGGTCTATGGATCACATTGAAGCATGAAACTGACAATCACCATTCAGAGTCGAATCTATCTATCTATCTATCTATCTATCTGAGTAAACGAATGAAAAAAAGCAATCCTAATTTCCGTTTTTTTCCGAGTAGAGTCATCTTCAGACAACTAATTAGATCAGAATAATTTGTAAATTTGTTTAAAAGAATATATATTTGTCCAAGTTATTTAACCGCAATACAGCCAAATTGAGCTATAGTTGCGCTAGCAACCCAGGCAATATTGTCAAAAGATTGAACAAAAAAAAAAAAAAAAAAAATTCAAATCTTGAAGAGGACGTGCAGGGTGAAAACAAGGTCCTTTGTAATTGTAGGATAAAAATAATTGTCCATTAAATGGGGTATGCTCTACAGAACGGGTCGTGTATTGTGTCGATGTAAAAAGCAACAATGGCAGTGCAAAAAATAAAATAAAATAAAAATACATCAGTTGCACCGAGGGTCAATTTAAAAAGAGATGGTATAACCATACCTCATCATTTAGAATACCAGAACACAAGTTTAATACGAAGCTGGCAAATCACTATTGAAGCTTTAGGGAAAAAATGAAACAAGTCTGGCCATTAAATGGAGTATTTTACGGAATGTAAAGGCTAGCAAAGTGAATGGCAACTCGTGAAGGCCATTTCAGGAAGAGAAGGAAGCTATTGCAACATGCAAGGCTGGCATTGAGTTGTTGAATGGAAGGTCTGAGATCATGGCTAAATGTAGACAATTAATGTAGTTACTTTTGGGGCTATACGAACCTGGATAAAGTCGGAATTTTTTTTCTTCTCCCTCCCCCTTTCTCTTTAGTTTATTTTAATTTAATTTATTTTTTTCTTCGCACTACAACTTACCTCATTACTTCCGCTGCCGAATGAAGACATTTAAGCTCTTGCGTTACCTCTGATTGATTCGCAGAACAAACAACCTAACGAAACCTTGACGGTCGAAACCGCCGTAGTCTTCTGGTCAGCGTTCTTATCTTTTTAATATATTAAATCGATCTTCAAGTTTGATTTTCCTACTTGAAATTGAGCACTTTTTAACGTGGACGATTTTAACTTTAAATATTTCAGTGCTTGTTTATTTCAACACACACACACACACACACATATATATATATATGTATGTATATATATTATATGCGCGATATTTATTGGAAAGCGCTCAATATCAGTGATAGAGCTAACATAATAAATTGTATGAATATGAGTTTATGAACGAAAATGCGTACACCTGTATGTATGTGTCTATGCGTACCACCCCAAACAAAGACAGAAGTATATTCCCCTCCCGCCAGCAAACATAGTCAAATAAGCATAAATAGATCCAATTTTTAAAATAAACCAGTTTATCTGATGATCGCAATAGCGTGAAACCCAGGATCACAAACTCATATCCATACAACTTATATATATATATATATATATATATATATATATATATATATATATATGTGTGTGTGTGTGTGTGTGTGTGTGTGTGTGTGTGTGTCTGTGTGTCTGTGTCTGTGAGATAGAGAGAGAGAGATAGAGAGAGAGAGAGAGAGAGAGAGTGAGTGTATCTTCGCGCGTTTAAATTTCTATGAGATCTTTTTAGAAAAGAAAATTTTCAGTTGACCCATAGTAAACAAGTGATTTTGAAAACAATATTATTCAGTTAATCACTAGCACAGGCAGAATTGTCTTTTATAAATATTATCTTCTTATCTGATAATATATTTCTTCTTCTTGAAATATTGCTCCATGTGTGCCTTCAAAACAATGTACATCACCTGTACTCTCACTCCAAAACAACTCACCGCCTCCGCCTTCTTGATGCCTCAACCTGTTAGGCTGGCTTCCGCCACTAACCACTCAGTCTGGCTTATATAAGGTAGTTTGGCATTCGCCGGTGAACAGAACGGTCATATACTGGTCTTTATATATTTTTATAAAGAATTCTTACTATGGCATATGTGCGTTACCAGATAATATAAGAATCGACATCCGTGATACACTCTTGGGTGATCTTGTCTCTTTCGATTCATGACTGACTAGGTAGATTTTCCGCATTAGGCTGTCGTTTCTTTTTGTCGTAGACTGGTTGCTAAGCAAGGCTATGAGACCCAGTTTTTCCAGCTATTCAACCCATAGCTGAGGGGAGAAGAGGTGGATTCATACCTTTCGCAGGGATATTTGCGCGTAAGTGAATGTTATGAATCTGAGTGGAATTCCAATTCGGCTATCGAATTTCTCAACCCGAAAATTATCCACAGCATTAAAATCGCACAATAATGCTTAAAAAATATCATTACTTGACAGTGACGGATCCTTTTTTTTTTTTTTTTTTTTTTGATACGGCGCACAGATTGGTGAGATAAAGTTATCAACTTTCCCCTTATCAGACTTGAATCTGTGTTGCTCGGGATCTTCGACGAACTACTTTACTGTTCGGCGCCACCTGCCGGGCATGTATAAAATGTGCAGCATTGTTTTACCTTTTCTAACTTCTGAACGTATTATCTCTTTATTTGTCATATTAGCTTACGACCCATTTTCAAGCTACAAACTTGAAACGAAGCTATTAACCTGCGGCTACGGAATTTAGTGCATTTCTTAAAAATGGCAGTCATTTTTTTACATCAGCACAGAACGAATCGAATTGTAATCCTAACTGCGTCAAATCGGTGTTGCTATAATTCAATAAATAAATATTTAGATTCAAAAGAATATTTACCTTATTTATCGATAAAATATAAAAGAATTCACAATATGATTCAGTATATGTAAGTATATATATATATATATATATATATATATATATATATTAATATTATCATCAGACCTAAGGTGACACGTTTGTAGTGTTGAAACATAATTGTAATTGTGTAGCGATTTTTTACATGTTTTTTCTTTTAATATCCTAAAAAAAATATTATTTAGCTCTACTCTGTATTGAGCCATCTTTTAAATTAAATTTTATGGAATGTTGAATTATATTCCATTTGTTCTCACTTTTACCTGGATATATATATATATATATATATATATATATATATATATATATATATATGCATGTATGTATGTATATATATATATGTATGTATATATATATATATATATATATATATATATATATATATGTATGTATATATATATATATATATATATATATATATATATATATATATATATATATATATATACATAAATATATATATATATATATATATATATATATATTACGCAAACTTTATTCTCAATGGACACCCACGTATGAGTAGACGCTGTGTTTATTTATTAAACGGAATATTTATTGGTTTTCGTCGACCGGCCTGAATGTTTGAGAAATTTTATCAAAGAAAGATAGGTCTCCAGACGAAAATAAATATATATATATTGTTTAATAAATAAAAGGAGGCTTTACTCAAATATGGGTATCTACTAAAAAACAAAAAGAAAACAAAAAAAGAAAACAAAAACAAACTTTTAAGTCACTGTCAGGTTAATAAATAAAAATCCATCTCCTTTTTTTCAGAAATTTCCTTGTTTATGTTCGGATACCAAACTAAACGGTTATGAATATTTCGGGTGTCTGAGAAAGATTTTCGCTTATAAGGCAATATTCAACTTTACTTGATCGGCGACGCACTCCAGATCTGAGTCGGTAGAAGCACGTTTTCATAGTTTCTCCAGTCAAGGGCCACGCAGGTTCGGATCCTCACAGAAAGGACTTATTTTTCTTTAATAAGATTTTTCGAATATTCAGGTCGATAGACAAAAATAAATAAAAATATTGTTTTAATAAATAAACGAAGCGTCTACTTAAATATGTGCACCCTATATATATATATATATATATATATATATATATATATATATATATATATATGATTAATATAAAATTTGCCATTTCGCTGAGTGTTCTTATATTCAACACGATTGCTTCGTAGACGAAGCTTTTTGTAATCGACTGGTCCACTTATCAGGAGGTTTCAGCAAATGACGACTGTTTTTCTCATTTTCGTTATATTTATACTAAGTTAAAATAATTTTAAAATAATATATATATATGTATGTTTGTAGATTTAAGAGGCCCGATAATGAAATTTTAGGAATAGAAAAAAAACAAACAAAAGGATAACAATATTGGCAATAAAGTTGTTGGCATTTATTATATATTAGCCTTTTGACTAAATTGAATCACGAAGAGAAAGATTTTAATGCCGGAATTTTCGGACATGCCTGGGTCGTTTTTCAATGAGACGAGGAATGAGCAAAGAAGTGAGACTTACTCTTCCGAGGAATATTGTTGTTTTTGTTTAGAGGGCTTCCCGTTGAAACTATTTTCTCAGAGTAAACCGAAATCCCCGTTTAATTATGTGTGATTTTATTTTGAAAATATCTTTTAACTCTGATCTGCGTCTTTCCTGTTGTCTGTTGCGTAGATAAATATATGTTTAATTTCATTTATTACTATAAATGTCCTATCCTTATAGTAATAAATGAAATTAAACATATACTTATCTACTCTTAATCTAAGCTTTTCGAAGATTACATCCACTCGTTACGGGGATTGATTTTACAAATGGATTTATTTACAGAAAGCGTATTATACGTAAAAGAAATTACTTTCGTTTCTCTCTTAATTTTAAAGTAAAATTTTGGGAAAAATTATGTGAAGTCCTTTAAAAAAAAAGAATTTAAGTAAATGAATTCAATTTTACAATCAACGCCTGAAGTGTGAGATTAATCTCCGAGAAATTTAGAACAGGGATACCTAAGTAAAAATATAAATTCCTCGAAATTTTCATTTTAATACGAGAAAGATTTCGTTTAAAGGCGTGTTTCAAAATTTGCTGGGTGGTATGGCTGCTCCGCGGTCGATTCGCCTAAGCTACTATGGATCTAACAACAGATTCCTTCTATCCCGAGGAATGCCAGTTCAAATCCTGCCAAGAAACACTTTTTCTTTAAGATTTCTCAAATATTTGCTTAAATAAATAAATAGCGCGTCCACTAAAAATAACGTTTAAAGTGATAAGAATCTGTAGGGTTGAAAAATAAAATATATTATCATATATTTATATATATATATATATATGTGTGTGTGTGTGATGTGGAAAAGCATAGAAACGACGCATTTCTCCTACATCTGTTGGTTTCGGATTCTTCAGTTCGGAATGAAGTTTAGACGTTGGAGAAATGCAACCAGTTTAGGAATTCAGAAATCTTTATTAAAGAAAAATCTTTACTCTCAACAGGAATTGAACCTACACATTCACTTTCTCCATTAGAGATACCACTATATTTCCGTGATCTACTCTGCTCATATTTATCTTATTCTGTTTTTATATATATATATATATATATATATGACAAGCTGTTTATACCTATGCAAGTCTGTTCGTATTTTGTGACGTTATGTATATATCATACTACAAAACGGAAAAACGGAAGGATGCCGGAAAAAACTAAATAAAAAAAAATAATTAAAAATTTCCTGTGTGCTGTATTCACTGACAGATGTTTAAAAGAAAGGTTGCTACCCACATATATATATATATATATATATATATATATATATATATATATATATATATATATATATATATACGTATATATATCCTGTCTGCTCATGGTTATTTATCTATTTCTTTTATGATAGCTAGTCATATATATATATATATATATATATATATATATATATATATATATATATATATATATATATATATAAATTCATCCTAAGCAAAACGATAATACCAATAAGACAGAAGGGACTACCTTTAATGTAAGAGAATGTAAAGACTTTAGAAGTGAGCGGAAAGCGAAACAACAGTTAAACACCTACTTCTTTCAAAGACCGCGGAGCACTTTTTTAAACTTATTATATAGACCGCGGACCTCTTTTTTAAACTTATTCACCGTTCTCTTCATTGTTCTTGAAGATGGAAGCCAAAGTATGAATGTTGGTGCCATTACTGAAGGCGTTAATGATCTTTTTCCTCTTATCATTGCTCAGTTGGGAAGACATAGTTAGGCTGACACAAAACGATTTTAACTTTTTTTTTTATATATATATATATATAGCCTGACATGCCATAACCGATTCGGCCACAGAAGATCGTTCGGTTAGCAAGGAAGATTGTAATTTAAAAGCAGTAAAATTGACCTTTGCTAACCGAATGCTCCTCTGTGGCTCAATCGGTTAAGGCACCACAGGCTATATGACAGTTCCGTATAGGATACAGGTTCGATTACTGTCGGAGGACGAATATTTTCTATGAAAATTTCTCAGGCCGGTAAATGTTTAATACTGCTTATTATAAACAGAGCATTTACTTAAATAATTGTATCTATAAAAAGAATGTATAAACATAAAAATGTCTTTATATATATATATATATATATATATATATATATATGTATATGGGGCACTTCGGTGTGGTGCAAAGATTTACAAGCTTCTTATCGCTAGATCAATTACTATTCAATAGTGAATTAAATACCCATTAGGCGCTCCATAATTTCGGCCTTGTGCCACATCTAAATTACGCTTAGTAAAATGCTATGTAGGTGTCTCTTTGTTCAGGAGGGTGGTTGGGATTATACATTTTGCGTGCATTAAAAGAACTATGAAAAAGGAAACGCCTTTAGCACGTCCTTGTGTCAGACTTAAACTAAACTTAGAATCCACCACTGTATTATATGAAAACACTACCTGTGCATGCGTGTATTTGAGGTGGATGTGTTGGGTGGATAGGAATGTCAAGGCTAGGTGTGTCTGTTTTTGGAATTCCATTTTGAAGTGCGCAGTTTTACGCAACTTGCTCTGTGTGACAATAATTTAGATTGTGGGCAAGTCTCAACATGTTCAGGACGTCATTGGAAATTGGTGTCAGTGGGTGGGGATTACTGAAAATAGCACGACGTAGGCTGCTGCAGATATAATATCCATGTCTAAACTGGTTTTCGGGAAGGACATGAGAATTCCAAGAAATTTATTACGAAGATTTTTTTTATTTATTTATCTATTTATTTTTTTTTTTTTTTTCAGATTTACGAAAGAAATGTTCCGTCCATTTTAAATAAATTTACTTTATGTATATACCGTATGTAACAGCAAAATTGTCCAAATCGTGTAACAGCAAAATTGTCCAATTGTTAGATTAAGCTTTCAACCGTTGTATCTTAGAAATGATTAAAGATATATTACTGGAATTCCCCGAATTTTCTTATAACACTATTGAACTCTACTTTGAACAATAAAAATGTATTTAGCTCTAAGTTGAAATGATGATCCCTTTTTCTGTTGTGACCTCCTGATCCAGTTTTCCTTTCTAATGTCCCCTCTTTTTTAAACTTATTCACCGTTCTCTTCATTGTTCTTGAAGATGGAAGCCAAAGTATGAATGTTGGTGCCATTACTGAAGGCGTTAATGATCTTTTTCCTCTTATCATTGCTCAGTTGGGAAGACATAGTTAGGCTGACACAAAACGATTTTAACTTGTTTTTTTTTCTAGCTGAATAACTCAAAGAGTTTTCAATGATTCTCACAACAATTGCCATCAAGATGGCTAAACGTCTGAAAATCTGGGAAAAAAGAAATTCAATTAGTTTAGTTGTTTTTTAGATATTAAACATTTTGTGGGAATGAACAATGATCCCATGCTGTTTGGACAATTTCGCTGTTACATCCGGTATACAGGCCGGTCCGATTGTCTTGTCATCCCCTACCAGAACGTAGTGAGAACAATAGAACAACAAGTAATACAGTAATACAAAGCACATGTACTAGATTCAGTTTATTTACACGATCATGTTCATACGCGGTATTTACTCTGCCCCCCCCCACGCACACACACTTGGACGAGATGTGATACAAGGTCTATTTTTAGGTGGAGACCCGAGCGCGTACGCCCGGGACAGGAATAAAAATTCCCTTCAGCGTCCCACAACCGTCGGTTGCGCTGGCCTCGGTGCGAGCACCGATCCCTCCCTCTGGTGCAATAGCAGGGAGCGGCCTCGGGCAGCTGTTTCCCCAGGGCTAGACACCTCTTCAGTATTATTTTCCTCAGTTGCCTCTCTGTCCTTTGACAGAGAAGTCCCTGAGCGCACTCTGCCCAATGACAGAGACGCGACTGAGAGATGATAAGTAGACGTGAACTTACTCAAAAAGAGTAAGGTACATGCACTAGCAAGCGGCCTCTAGAAAATTATATTACGTATAGGTGACTTTCGGACCAACCCGTACATAAATAAACACTACTACTATTACGTCTTCTTTCAGGACATTGCCGATCGTGGGTCTCCCCAACTTCCTATTCATTGTAGAACTTCGTAACGTTTGTCTTTGTACCATTCTCCAATCTCCTTTCCGCCGTCCATCCACACATGTGAGTGTTATAGTCTTCAAACCCTCTTTTCTCAGCAATTGTGATCACAGAGTCATTGTAAACTGCACGCTCCTTTCCTTAGCTGCATTGTACGTACTTCGCCAGGGTTACATACGGTTTTTGATAAACATTGTCCTTCTTCTACACTGGTTGCTACTCGGTCTGTCTTGCTATTTACCCATAGCTGGGGGGTCGGAGAATAGATGGATTCCTAATTATGAATCCCAGTGGTATCAGCTATCTCATTCTGATTTTGTGTATAAGTGTTTGCTTTGTTTCCATTTTCTTTAATACCTCTTCTTACTCTCTCTGTCTATCGTATTCTCATCATCCTTCTGTAGAGCCAAATTTTTATTGCATCACGTTTTCTCTTCATCCGTGAGGAAATTGTCCAGCATTCATTGCCATTTAGGAAGAACGACATTACATAACTTTTCAGTACACATTCTTGTTTCTAAGGAAATTCACCTCTTAGTACTTGGTTGAGTTAATGGAAGGCGTCTTTTGCTTTTCCAATGATCTTTTATCCTTTATCTTGTCATTCTCTTCCAATGTTACATCTTTATACTTACATTCTATCTACCGCTTTTATTCTGGCTATGACACTTTACTCATATCTATCTATCTATCTATCTATCTATCTATCTATCTATCTATCTATCTATGACAGTTGACTTAGATCTATCTATCTATCTATCTATCTATCTATCTATGACAGTTGACTTAGTTCTATCTATCTATCTATCTATCTATCTATCTATCTATCTATCTATCACGATTCATATCTATCTATCTATCTATCTATCTATCTATCTATCACAGATCATAGCTGTCGACCTTTTGATCTATCTATCACAATTCATAGCTGTCTACCTTTTGATCTATCTATCTATCTATCTATCTATCTATCTATCACAGATCATAGCTGTCGACCTTTTGATCTATCTATCTATCTATCTATCGCAATTCATAGCTGTCTACCTTTTGATCTATCTATCTATCTATCTATCTATCTATCTATCTATCTATCTATCACAGATCATAGCTGTCGACCTTTTGATCTATCTATCACAATTCATAGCTGTCTACCTTTTGATCTATCTATCTATCTATCTATCTATCTATCTATCTATCTATCTATCTATCACAGATCATAGCTGTCGACCTTTTGATCTATCTATCTATCTATCTATCGCAATTCATAGCTGTCTACCTTTTGATCTATCTATCTATCTATCTATCTATCTATCTATCTATCTATCTATCATAATTCATAGCTGTCTACCTTTTGATCTATCTATCTATCTATTTATCTATCTATCTATCACAGTTCATAGCTGTCTACCTTTTGATCTATCTATCTATCTATCTATCTATCATAGTTCATAGCTGTCTACCTTTTGATCTATCTATCTATCTATCTATCATAGTTCATAGCTGTCTACCTTTTGATCTATCTATCTATCTATCTATCTATCTATCTATCTATCTATCTATCTATCTATCATAGTTCATAGCTGCCTACCTTTTAATCACTTTCCTTATCGTTAGAGAACGATTAACACAGCCTTTTCTTATCTATGTAAGTACAAAGGGACACATATATTTTTGCACATGTGTAATGTTATTATAGGTGCTTATTTGAATATTAAGATGTGCTTAAATTATTTTAATGATATTTCCTGTCGATAAAAAACAGAAAGACATTTCTTACGGCATACACCAAACTACTTATTTATTTTTACGTCTGTGTCGTAACATTTACGACACAGACGTGCCAAAAGAGAAGTATACAAAGGCAATGGTAAGTGGCACCAAATTACCTTGACGTCATAGATATACCCATACAAATTGCGCCCTGACAGCTGGTGAGTCAGTGCGAAAACTGGCTCACATGCAAATCGACGTTAATTAACGGATTTCAAACAAAGAATGATACAATTACAAGGCTATTTGACATGCCCCGATCTACCATTATTAGGCGTACAGAAAATACCCGCTGGAAGACATTATCTCCCACTGATTAACGAAGGCACTGGATCTTCATCCGGGACTTATTCTTCGAAAGGAGAATGTTACATTGTTGGATTTAAAAGGGTTATTAACCTGCCGCAAGATGACTGATTTATTATGGAATTTCCATTTGAAATATTGAGATGTGAAAGTTTCTTTTCTTATTATAAATGGAGTTCTAAAAATTTGGTCAGCACTAGATTTAATTGTTATTTCAGTACCAGTAACATCAACTATTTGTTTTTTTTTATTTTTTGACAATTCATCAGACTTTACCTTACATATATATATATATATATATATATATATATATATATATCTGCCATTCGTCCATGCTTTGAATATTTCTGCCACATTTGGTTTGGTGCTCCCAGTGACGTGCACAGGTTTTGGGTATGTCCAGCGCTAAATCCTTCATAGCATGTTCCTCAAGAAGGGTGGCCTATAGAGCCTAGTACTAAGAATAAGAGTATTCCTGATCAAATTTTTCCCTCTAATGTTTCCTCTTTTTTAAAATTATTTACCGTTCTCTTGATGATTCTTGAATGGACTTTGAAACCAGAATATGAATGTTGGTACCATTATTGAAGGCCTGAATGATCTTTTTCCTCTCATCATTGCTCACCTGGGAAGACATAGTGGGGATGACAACAAGACGATTTTAACCTGTTCTTTTTCTAGCTGAATAACTCAAAGGGTTTTTTCAGTGATTCTTACGACAAAATGGTGTCAAGACGGAAAAAACGAAACTTAGTTACTTTAGTTTTTTTTTTTTTAGATATTAAATAATTTGTGGGATGTACAATTATCTCATGCTGTTGTTACACGATTTGGACAATTTTGCTGTTTGACCCACTTGCTATATATATATATATATATATATATATATATATATATATATATATATATATATATATATATATATATATATATATATATATATATATATATATATATATATATATATATATATATATATATATATATATATATATATATATATATATATATATATATATATATATATATATATATATATATATATATATATATATATATATATATATATATATATATATATATATATATATATATGAAGAAATATAGTTTTTGGGTGTGCTATATTTATGGGATAAAGTGCTCAATATCAGAGATAGAGCTTATGTAAATATAAAAGTGAACATTGAGGTCAACACTTAAAAAGCGACAGGCTGTTTCATGCTGGACACAATCGTCAGGCCGACGATTGTGTCCAGCATGAAATAGCCTTGTTATATATATATATATATATATATATATATATGTGTGTGTGTGTGTGTGTGTGTGTGTGTGTGTGTGTGTGTGTGTGTGTGTGCCTGAATGTTTACATACTATTTATTTTACCCAACAGCAGTGACGTGCAGAGGTTTGTTGATGTTTGGTGACGCCCGGGGTTAACCGCTAAATCCTTCATTGTATGCCCGTAAGTGTAGTCATCGGGCCTAGTACTGAGAAATGTGAGAAAGGAAGACATTTTAAATATGTACAAACAGGTGAAAGATGAAATAAACGCTTTATTCTAATTAAATTGAAACTAAATTTTTATTTCTCCCTTTGAAAGGATGCGACCCCCCTCCCCATCACCACCACCCGATATGGGGCCGTGGTAATCCCTGTTCTCGCCCACTTCTGCTCGCTACTGTCCAACAGACATTCATTTTTCATCATAATCTCGGTCCTTATCAAAGAACTGAATTCAGTGGTGAATATTTATAGCAGAGATCAAATATTATACAGTGAAAGTTTCAGAACAAAATTCAGTTAAAAATTGATTATGTAGTACTGTCCTTTCTCAAGAAATACAATCGCTACAACTCATAACCAAATACTACTCGATTCTGGGGCAAATGGATAATATTTTGAACACTAAAAACCATTGATTTAGTTTAATATAGAAGCAGAGTATTTTAACTTTCAAAATTCGTGTGTCGGGCTACAGATTTACTGATGGAACTTTGTAAACATTTGCTAACATCATAGTTACGTCTGCTCAGTAAACATTCCTTCGTGTCGAAAGAATTCGCAGATCTCGATAATCGTTTCAACCAACCTTTATATTTTCTTAGGCAGCAGAAACTAGTAATAGCAATAATAAAAGGGTTTTGCGTTTAAAAATTTACCACTCTTATTTTCATAATATATCAGATTCTTTTTTAAAAAAAATTACTTGCCTGCCATTTTAATACAAAATGTCTTCGTGTTTAAAAATTTACATAACTTCATATTTTCTTATTAAATGAAGAGTTTTAGCGATAAAATATTTACCTCGACTCACAATTCAATACTAAATCAAAATTTTTAATCTTAAAAAAAAAACAAAAAAACAAAAAAAACTGACCTTGACGTGCTGTAATGATTAGCAAGCATGTCTCGCTAAAATATTTACGACAGGGAAGTGAGTTCGGGCCTCAAAGGGTGCTGCATACTTTCAGCATTGTGCCACATCTAAACTACGTCTAGAAAATAATCGTAAAAAAAACTGACCCGAATGTTTAAAAATTTACCTCGTCTCATATTTTTATACTAAATCAACAATTTTAGTGTCAAATTATTTAGCATGGCTCACAACGTCATACTAAATCATATGTTTTATTCTAAAAAGGAAACATACCTGCTTCACATTTTCATGCTAAAATAACGGTTCCAGTGTTTAAAAAATTACCTCGCATCCTATTTTTATATGAATCATGTTTGCCTCAGATTTTCATAGTAAAGTAGAGGTTTAGTGTTTAAAAATAGATTATGTAGTACTGTCCTTTCTCAAGAAATACAATCGCTACAACTCATAACCAAATACTACTCGATTCTGGGGATCATATTTTGAACACTAAAAACCATTGATTTAGTTTAAAATAGAAGTAGAGTATTTTAGCTTTCAAAATTCATTTAGATCGATCAAATCTTTAGGTGTTTTTTTTATTTTTTATCAGAAGGCTTCAAGAGGAGCAAAAGAGAAATATTTATTAATATACACAATTCTGTTTCTTGTTAATATATTCGTAATTCAGTGGCCGGTTTTAGTTATCATACATTAAAAATTTCAGAGGTTTTATTTAACTTTATGAAATATAAAAGAAAAATCGACGACAAGACGGACGGACGTGGGTTGAATAATAAACAAAAAGCTAAAACTATGACAATGCTATTTAACAAAGCTTTATAATTTTCATCTAAATTATATATATATATATATATATATATATATATATATATATATATATGTATGTATGTGTGTATGTGTGTGTGTGTGTGTGTGTGTGCAAAGTGTTCCATAGAGTCAACACACAGAGGAGACAGACTGTTTCATAAAGGCAATCGTGAATTGTATTTACACACAAACTCTATTTCTAATATAGAGCACATTAACCCATAAATATATTATGCCTTAAAACAATATTTTTATGATATATATGTTTTGAGCAATAAAATGTACAGTGTAACTCGGATATAAGAGACCCGGATATAAGAGAAACCCGGATATAAGAGAGATTTTCTCTGGTCCAAAATTAGAGCCTGTGTTAATGCAAACAAAATAGACCAAACCCAGATATAAGAGACTTCTTCTCCGGTCCCGACAACTCTCTTATATCCGGGTATATATTAAAATTTTCAGATACACTGGCTTGTATATTAATATTTGTTGTTTTATTGTAATTAGATTCCTCGACTAAGGTTATCTGTTTTCTATTTAAATTGAATTTATATATATATATATATATATATATATATATATATATATATATATATATATATATACATTACAGTTCAAAAGTTTGAACCCACCCCAAATTTAGCATGGGATGAACTTGACAGAAGAATGAGAAAAAAAAATAATGTAAACGAGTTCTTAGAGTCATCGTAAAAAGAATGGAATGCATTATGAAACTTATATTTTAGTAACTCTTGCAACGAATGCCAAGAATCCGTGCAACAGTAATCAAGACTAAGAGAAGATATTTTGATGAGAGCAAAATTTAATCATAATTTTTTTTCTTTACGTCATAATAAAATTTCTAATAAACCATCTCACATTTTTTTTTAACCATGGGCAATAATTTTCTATTGTTTAACACCAACAAATACTGTTTAGGCCAATATAAGAAAATACCACGGTGTCCTCAAACTTTTGAACTGTATATATATATATATATATATATATATATATATATATATATATATATATATATATATATATATATATATATGTGTGTGTGTGTGTGTGTGTGTGTGTGTGTGTGTGTGTGTGTGTGTGTGTGTGTGTGTGTGTGTGTGTGTGTGTGTTTAAGGAGTATCTGGATCTGATAATTTCTCAAATGCTTCAACCCTAACACGGAGACATGTTAAAGCACTTGAGAAATTATCGAAAAATAAAAACATTACAATCGCAACACCTGATGCAAAGTGGTGGTGGGCGTCCTATTGGACACCAACACACACGCATATGTTTATATATATTACATAATATATATATATATATATATATATATATATATATATATATATATATTATATATATATATATATATATATATATATATATATATATATATATATATATATATATATATATATATATATATATATATATATATATAAATGCATTGTTTATAATAAACAGTATTAACAAGATTTTCTGGCCTGAATGTCCGGGAAATTACATAGAACCTACACGGAACTGTTATATAGCCTAACGTGCTATACTATTTAGCTACAGAGGAAGCGACTGGTTAGCAAAAAGTCGAATTAATGCTTTTAAACTACCTTCTTTTATATATATATATATATATATATATATATATATATATATATATATATATATATATATATATATATATATAAATGCATTGTTTATAATAAACAGTATTAACAAGATTTTCTGGCCTGAATGTCCGGGAAATTACATAGAACCTCTATCCTACACGGAACTGTTATATAGCCTAACGTGCTATACTATTTAGCTACAGAGGAAGCGACTGGTTAGCAAAGTCGAATTAATGCTTTTAAACTACCTTCTTTTTTATATATATATATATATATATATATATATATATATATATATATATATATATAGTTAGGTAATGAAGGGTTTGCTAAGGTAATGAAGGGTTTGCTAATTCATGTGGGTAATTCCAAAGAGGACGTAATCCAGAGAGCTCAATATAATCTTAAGTAAATCTTAATTAAATAATTAAGAAAGAAACAACCTAAGGTTCCATGACTATAATTTATTTCCCCAGAAAATATATTTTCATCGTTCATCAGGTCACATCTCTCTCTCTCCTCCTCGCTCTCTCTCTATATATATATATATATATATATATATATATATATGCATATATATATACATACATATATATATATATATATATATATATATATATATATATATATATATATATATATATATATGCGGAAAAGTTTATATCTAATTTAACCCCCGTTTGAAGATCTAATTTAATCCAGTTTAGCCCCCTTCCTTAACAGCTGATTTCGCCTCCGTCTACATTTTTATTTGATATTTTTTAGCGCCTCGTTTGAAAATGACACGAAGTTTGCCCTTTGTTTTCGCGAACATTTTCTCTGATTTTTATTCAATGCCGATATTTTTTCTGTTTTTTAAAAATGAAATCGTGCCGAAAAATACAAGTTTGATAAGGAAGTATAACATAAAAAAACAACACAAGAAAGTTGCTTTTAACTTTAACTGGTGACTCAGACTTTTTTCTCTTTTTATCTTGTTTACAAAATCTAACTTGTATTTTCTGTAACACATTCCTTCTCTTAGGTGCCCAATTCAAGGGTTGGGGGTCTGTATATTAATGGGGGCGCGCAATTTTTCTCACTGTCTTCATAAACGGTGAGGAGTCTCAATAAAATAGGGAATCGGAACTTAAAAGGTCAAAAGTTTAGAATTAAATTAAAGGATTTTTTTAAAAATTAAATTCGTGTTAAAGAATGATGTAAAGCAGGTTTTAAACAATGCGAGAAAAGAAAAATCATTTACCACGCCTCATATTACAATATGACACGTGTTGAATGAAAGTCAGTGAATACATTCCCCATTTATAATAATTATTGTCTCCTGTTGTAGAATAATGGGTAATTTATAAACGGGGTGATCCTAATAAGGCCTGGGGGGACGGAAATTTTTCTACCCCCTCTTGAACCCAAACAAACAATAAAAATCGAATAAAATAAATGTTCCATTTCTATTAGAGAATATTTTCTTCTAAAGCCGTTCTCAGTGCTTAAGCACAGAGCCTCATTGGCCAGGGGGTTCCATCTTCCTTCCATGCTTGTATACTAGGTATGTCGGGCCTGCTTCCTTCAGGTCCCAAGTAAGAGGCCTCATACTTAGGAGGCCTTCATTTGCCCTAAATCCAGCATTGTACGTTCGTATCATTAAAGTTTAAGATAATTTTCTGATCCCGATATAATGTCCGGACGAATTACATCCCTTAGTTCAACCAGCTCGGAGCTCCACCGTGCCCTGCTCACGGCGGCAAACCAGCAACATTCCCTTCGTGCTTCTTTGATCAAAGCATGTTCCACTGAGATTGCTTCTTTCCCAGAATTGTTACTTTGTGGAACAAACTCCCAAGAGAATGCTTCATCGATAAATACAATCAATGATTGCTTTAAGTTGAGAGTCAACCAATATCTGTCTTACTCATCTTCGTAATACTCACTTACTACCCCCTCCCCATCTTAAAATCTCAACCAGGAACACTCTACCTTGAGGGGCCCTTGGGCCTTGTATTGGGTAAATTATCAGTATAAAAAAATAGATCGGGTAGATATTTTATTCGAACGTCAAATCGAACCTAATGTGGTACAAAGTCGAGTGAGAGTCAAACTCTTATCTGTACGAGCACATGCTGCTCCCCCCCCCCCAAAGACCCTCGGCACTAGATTCATCTTTTGGGAACACATCTGATATAATGAACAGAAGGCCACCACTCTCGATGGTGTGTGTTGCTTTTTAGTGGGCACAGTCGCCCCTTGAATGTTAAGCAAATTATATTACATTTTCAAAATTCAGACCAGGGCTGAACCACTATCTCTATGCGTATTTGATATCTATCTATCTATCTATCTATCTATCTATCTATCTATCTATCTATCTATCTATGCGTATTTAATATCTCTCTACCTATCTATCTTTGCATATTCAATCTCTCTCTCTCTCTCTCTCTCTCTCATCTATCTATCTATCTATCTATCTATCTATGCGTATTTAATATCTATCTATCTATCTATCTATCTATCTATCTATCTATCTATCTACCTATCTATAACTCCAGTATGTGCACCCACTAAAAGTAATGTGTATAGTAATAAGAAATATATATATATATATATGTATGTGTGTGTATTCTGCGTGCGTGCGCGCGTGTATTGTGTGTGTCTGTGTCCGTGTGGCTGTATATCTAACTGTGGGCGGTGTGAGTAAGCGCAGTTACAAGTCTGAACATGTTTTGAGATTTCACCATTGATTGGATAATAGCTTTTCTTTTCTTTTCTTTTTTTTTCTTTTCTTTTTTTTTTCTTTTCCTTTCTTTTTTTTTTCTTTTCTTTTCTTTTCTTTTCTTTTCTTTTTTTTTTCTTTTCTTTTCTTTTCTTTTCTTTTCTTGTGTTATTCGAATACACGGCGTCTCATAAAATAAAAGGCTTCTTTTTATTGGCGTGCAGAGAACCGAGAATGATAACAATGTCGTAATACTTCGTATGTTTAATAACAATATTCATACTATCGCTCTCTCTCTCTCTCGCACACACACACACACACACACTCTCTTTCTCTCTCTCTCTCACTTTCCTTTTCTCCCTCTCTTTCTCTTTCTTTTTCTCTCTCTGAATGTGATTTAAAAATCGAGGATAATTTTCTTTAGCCGAATGTCTAATGATAATCCATTTGTGTCTAATCCTTGAAAAGATCCCAAACTTCTGAAATGAAAAAAAAAAAAAAAATTTAAAAATTAAATTAAAAAAAAAAAAAAATTTAAAAATTAAATTAAAAAAAAAAAAATTAAGCGCAGATAAAATTCTTGGCTTACGGCCACATCACGTTGAAACACCTGTTCCCGTAATATCACCGAAGTTAAGCAACATCGAGCCCAGTCAGTATCTAGATGGGTGATTGCTTCGGAATACCAAGTACTGTAAGCTTGGGTGTGCGGGTGGTGTAATGGATAATGGTTCGGAATTGTTAATCGGAGAGCCGAGTTCGAAATCCCGTTGGGTTCGTTATATTCACTTACGCGCAAATACCCTCTTCTCACCCCAGCTATGGGTTAATTACTAAGACTTGTATCACTAAACCCTTATTATCTCCAAGAAAAAAAATTCTTACAATCTAAAAATATTTCCTGGCTTTAAATAACCTGCAAATGGTTGCTAAGCCGTAGAAAACGAATCGACCAATAAGGTTTTGTCTTTAGGTAGACATATACCTGATTCTAAAGTTATTTATAGCGTTAGTTTATACTTGAGTCAGTTATGGGCAATCTTTTCGAGCAGGGACCACATGATCTATGGCTCATCGCAAGGTGGGATGTGTTACTAAAAGGTTCAAGGTAATTTTTCGTAGGAGGAGCCCTCGCTATTTTCATTACAGAAGATCATATACTTAAATATATATACCTTAAAAATGGGAATGTTTTTTTGGGCGGGGGGCCTTTTCTATTATTAAAAAATTGAAGTCGTTTTGGTAAAATTTTAAAACTAAAGATAGTGTGATGAACACGTCTCTGCGTTTGATTTATTCTTAATTTATAAATTTGAAGAAAATAAGTGGTAAAGGATTGACAAACCGTAAAAAAATGAATCAGTCAAATTTAAAAATTAAAAAAAAGACATTTTAAAACCAAAATTCTAGATTTAAAAACAATTTAATTTTAAAAGAAAAAAAAAACTTTAATTTAAAAACAGAAAACTGAAAATTTAAAAAATGCAAAATAAAAATTTAAAAAACAATTATAATTTTCAAAAACGTAACTAAAAATTTCAAAAACGTTATTTAAATTTAAAAGCAACATTTTAATTGTATTGTAGGGGAAGCCACCGTAAAGCTCGGTGTGCTTTAGAATGATGAGCCCGCTCGGCCACAGAAGACTTTCACAGTCAGGCAAAGTTCAATTACGTTATTGAAGAAAAGCTCACCTCTTGTTGGGGTCCTTCTAAGTGCTAACCTTTATTTTCGTACCCGAAAGGTAACCAAAGTAATTCCTAAGGAGTTAATGAATTGTATTTATTTATAAATACAATCCATTAACTCCATAAATATAATCCATTTATAAATCATAAATACAATCATATATATATATATATATATATATATATATATATATATATAGATAGATAGATCATAAATATAATCATATATATAAATCATAAATACAATTCCTTTTATAAATACAATCGATTTATTTATAATCCAACATCATTGCTTATAACTTTAATTGTTATATTTCGTGGATACACGTATTTAAGTAGACGTCCCCTTTTTAATACTGGAATTCAAGAGTTTTATTAAAGATAACATGTCTTCTGACAGTGTTCGATAAAAATACAATAAATTTTTCAAAGCTGCAACATAATAAGAGTCCGCTTTCTTAAATAACTATAAAAATAATTTTTATTTCAAACATGTAATAACATGTTAGTGTTACATGACTTCTTACGTCATGATGCGTTTGATATAGTTACATTTTTTTAAAGTAATAAAAATCTACCTCTAAAAACATTTAATTTTCATTCAAACTACTTTTAAAACAATAAAAAAACAATAAGAACGTCTCTTACAAAAAAATATAACACATCTACTTTTTAAATCAAAAGATTGTTTTTTGCAACATGCTGACGAGCGTTGAAAACCTCACAATATTTAGTATTATTGAAGTTATTGGTAACAGTTTTTGTCGAGATTTACAAACTTTACGTTTCGTTCAATTTCACAAACTAATCGATGAAAATTGAATAAGCTGATTTGTTTGGAGAAATACTTTGACAAAAAACCCAGCTTTGCGGTTCAATAATTTCTTTTAATTTAATTTAATTTTATAGGACATTATGGTAAACAATATCTTTTAAGAATAATTCTTTTTTTCTTTGTAAACGGCGAAGAATAACTTCTTAGGATTTCTTACTCTTGAGCATGCAACATACATCTGGCCATGCCTAAATATTTCTTTCTGGAGACAAATTCAAACGTGGAGCCGTTGGTAGATGTCCCGCAGTTGAAGATTCATCTCCTATTGTGCTGGTCAAACTCTCTGCCTCCGGGCAGAGAAGATCCCCAGACGAGGCTATGTCGAAGGACATAGTCTCGTTTCGGGAAACAGCTACTCGATCTCGTTTTTATACGGGTTCTACGGGAATTTTTTGGCCGAGCATACAGGCTCGGATATCCCACATTAAATTCGGCCTTTTGCCACATCTGAGCGCGTGGGGTGGTTGGTACATATACTGCAATTAGAGATTAGTTTTCAGCTGTGCTGATCAAACACTCTGCCTTCGAGCAAGGGGAATCCCCAGACGAAGGTTTGTCGAAGGGCAGAGTCTCATTTTGGGAAACAGCTACCCGATCTCGTTTTTATACGGAGAAATTTTGGCCGAGCCCACGGGCTCGGATACCCCACATTAAATCCGGCCTTGTCGAACAATTAACCGCGTGGAGCCGTTGGTAGATATCCTGCAGTTGGAGATTAGTCTGCAGTTGTGCTGGTCAAACACTCTGCCTTCGGACAGAGAGGATCACAAGACAAGGCTATGTCGAAGGGCAGAGTCTCATTTTGGGAAACAGCTATCCGATCACATTTTCATACGGGGTCTACGGAGAAATTTGGGCCGAGCCTACGGGCTCAGATATCCCACATTAAATTCGGCCTTTTGCCACATCTGACAGCTTGGGGCGGTTGGTAGATATCCTGAAGTTGGAGATTCGTCTCCAGCTGTGCTGGTCAAAGTCTCTGCTTTTGGGCAGAGAGAATCCCCAGACGAGGCTTTGTCGAAGGAAGAGTTTCGTCTCGGGAAACAGCTACACGACCCTGTTTTATACAGGGTCTAAGGGGAATTTTTGTCCGTGTCTACGGTCTCGGATATCCCACATTAAATTCGGCCCTGTGCCTTATCTAACCGCGTGAACCCCTTGGTAGATATCCTGCAGATGGCGGTTCCTTTCCAGTTGTGCTGGTCAAACACTCTGCCTCCGGGCAGAGAGAATCCTGAGACGAGGCTATGTCGAAGGGCAGAGTCTCGTCTTGGGAAACATCTACCCGACCTTGTTTTATACGGGATCTACAGAGAATTTTGGGCCGAGCCTACAAGCTCGGATACCCCACATTAAATTCGGCTTTGTGCCACATCTGACCTCGTGGGACGGTTGGTAGATATCCTGCAGTTGGAAATTCATTGTGGAATTTACTTGACTCACTCCTAACAGTTGACTACATCTACGGGCCGCTGGCAAATCTTATATGCGTTGTTCTTGTCCTAACTATTATCGTTCATTACCAACTTTCGTGTGATTATTCTATTCGGTAACCTAGGTTACAACAATTACCTACCTATTTTTGCGTAAAGATCTGATCACAACAATTTACACTATATTCGGACTATTGTCTTCATCTTTGTTGTTTTTATCACAAAAGGCTGTTCATCTTTCTGGCCTTCTGCAAGTTTATATCAATCTGGGTAACTTACAGGGAATTAAATAAAGGGTTCCGTTCGGAATTCACGGTAGGCTACCCAGATCGATATACACCTGAGGAAGACCGGAGACCACAACAGCCGAAATGTTGTGATAAAAACGACAAAGATGAGTACAATTGTCCGAATATAAATAATGTTAACTCCTTATCCCAGTAATTCAAACAAAAATCTTCATAAAAACATTAACGATTTTTTTTTAAATTGAACGATTTTATTAAAAAGGGAAGTAATACAAGATTAAATAATAACAAATTTTTTTATAAACCATAAAATGACTCACTTTGCTTTTCTAGGAAAATGTATCATTGATATTTGCATTTAAACTGTTGCCACCTACATACAGCATTCTCCAAATGTTTGTCATGAACAGAATAGAAAATAGGAAACTAAACGTTATCGAGATAATTACAATTTTTTTCACCGCTATTTAAAATGGTGTAAATCGAAGACACAATTATTAATTCATATAATTAAAAAAAAAATGATCGTTCCCAGATCCCCGACCAATAAAATAGCCCTTTTCGTATCTGCCTGCTTGGTCTAAATTCGTTATTTGCCTTTATTTTAGGTTGGCCAAAAAAGTTCTGACTCACTTAGGAAGCTTTATATTCAGTTGGCCAGAAAGTCCTGACTTACTTAGGAAGCTCTATTAGGTTGGCCAGAAAGTTCTGACTCACTTAGGAAACTTTATATTAGGTTGGCCAGAAAGACCTGACACTTAAGAAAGCTTTATATTAGGTTGGCCAGAAATTTCTGACTCACTTTGGAAGCGGAAAGAAAACGAGACAATTTTATGTAGCAACTCCAATATATATTCTTCAAAATAAAGTTCATCATTCTCGATATCGATCAGCCAGCATCCAAATCTGTCCCAGATACCAGGCTTTGAATAATGGGGAAAAAAACTGTTAACAAGCTTCCTTCATTTCATCAAAAGTGTTGTATCGCTGGTCGCGGAGGAAGTGTGCCATTGAGCGGAATAGGCCTAGTCACACGGTACGGCATCGGGACTGAATGGTGGATGTGGAAGTATTTCAACACTGTCCATCTGTTTAGACTTCTTTTTAGTCAACCTGGCAGTGTGTGGCCTTTCATTGTCTTGCTGAAACAAAGCTCGACATCGATTGACCAAAGCAGGATACACCTTCTTTAGTTTGTCGTACACGCGGTCTAGTTGCTGGCAATACATTTGAGCATTGATGGCGCGACTGTGTGGAACAAGCTCGAAATGCAGTACCCCTGGGAAATTCCACCAGACAGAGATCAAGACTTTCTGGTCAACGTAGTATTTCGCTTGTCTAGTCCAACACATTTTTTTCTGTTAGAGTGTTCTTTGCTAGTACTTAGATGATAATAGTGGAAAAGCCGTTTCCAAACAGAAAACATTCGACATTCATTTTTTTTTGTATTTACCCCCCCACCACGAGTTCAGGTTTAATGTGGGGACCCCGAGCGCGTACACCCGGGCTAGGAACAAAAATTCACCTAGCTACCGCAACCGTCTGATGCGCTAGCCTCGGTGCAAGCACCGATCCCTTTCTCTAGTACAATGGGAGGGCGCGGCCTCGGGCAGCTGTTCCCTAGGGCCGGTCAGCTCTCAGTATAATTTTGCTCAGTTGTGACTCTGTCCTCTGACTGAGCCGCCCCTGTGCGCACTCTGCCCGAAGACGCAATATTCAACATTCATAGACGGAACAGTTAGTATTTACTGTAAGTTAAATGCATGAAAAATTTTTTTATTTTTATTTTTTTTTTAAAATTAGTCTTTTCAAACACATTAAATTTTATAGCTCTTTCTAATAGTGATGGAAGTTTCCTTCCAAGCTTTTTGTTTTCTGTCGTGCGGAAAGTTAACTGCTAGATAATATCATTATTTTCTCTTACTGATCTTTCTTGTTGCTGCTGTTGGAAATATTTATCTAATGTGGGTTTTGTTGCTTCGTGAAGCCCTTCGTGATTTTGCATCGCCAGTCAGGTGCCAGCTTGATTTTACCGGACTTATCAAACTAGGAGTAAATAGTTGCCGTATGAGCACAGATACCGAGTCGAGAGCGGATGATATCGGTAAAGTCGTTGATGAAAATTAAAAACAAAGTTGGTCCCATTATAGATCCTTATGAAAGACACGCACGTGAATGTAAAATGATCTAGAAGAGTGGCCGTTCATGACAATTCTGATTTCGCGATTTGATAAGAAAAATTGAATCAAATCAAAAGATTCGGCTTGAAACACAATAACCGTTCAATTTGTGAAGAACACCAGCATGTCAAACCCTGTCAAATGCCTTCGAGATATCTAAAGCCACAGCCTGAGCCTCGACGTTCTTATCTAATTCATATTAGCAGCAATAACAGTTAAAACACCGACAGTCGACATAGAGAAGCGAAAGTCATAATGAGTTCAGCAGAAAACCGCGCAAGGTGAGATGCTTAACCGATTCGGAGTTAAGTAGAGCATCTAGTGATTTGCCAAAAAGAGGTAGAGGAATATTGGAGGTCAATAGTTCGGAGGACCAGGCAATTCGCTCGAGTTCTTAAAAACAGGTACTACAGAAAAGGTTCGGTTTGCTTTGTTTTACGGTATATCAACCTCAATGGGTTATTTAATGCCGACAAAATTTTTATTGCTGGTAATATTTTGTTTTGTCAAAAATTTATTTCTGGTAATATTTTTTCCTCGAAAATGTATTGCTTGTAATATTTTTTTTCAAAAACGTATTGTTTGTTGTAGTTTTATTACTGGTAATAATTATTTTACAAGTATTTCTGGTATTAAAACCTATTTTTACACTTATATAGTGTTTTGACTCCAGTTTCGGAGTTAACTATTTACCCATAGCTGGGACCCTAACCGGATCAAGATAGCCCTGGGAACACCAGCAATTAAGAGGTGGTTCCACGCTCCTCAAAACCTTCTGCTCGACGTAGTTTATCGTCTTACCCAGGATGCAGATGTAGTTTATCGTCTTACCCAGGATGCGGATGTAGTTTATCGTCTTACCCAGGACGTACAGAATAGGATTTCCAATAAGATGGAAAGCAAGAAACATCAAGGCAGTTGTTGTTGGGCTTAGAGAGAACAAGAGCCTTTTCAGGGGCACATTTCTTTAGGACTAATGCAGAGATACAAAGGACAGGAAATAGTGGAGAGCCATGATCGCCTCCGTCCTTAGAGGACGCGGTATATAAGGAAGAATAATTTATCATTATTTATCGGTAATTTGGAAGAGAGTCTCCTATGTGCTTCATACATTCAAATGGATGTGAAAACTTAGAAATTGATAAGATCTGGTAATTTGGAAATTTTCGAAATATGACCAAGAAAAAGATTTCCAGTAACCGTACAAGACTCCTGTTTTTCTTGAGATTTCAACGCTCTCGATAGAAATGTTATAATTTTGTTAAGTGGCAGCTGGCCGCTCGTATCAAAGTATGCCTGTCTAATAAGACGCCTAGCCAAACGCAGACATCTGCTCAGGCACATTTGTGTTTGTTTAATAGTCCACCTGTAACTATGCTTAGAAGGACTTAGCTACAGTTTCCGAGAGAGAGCGATTTATCTGGTGTAATCAACAGTCTAAACAAGGCCTGTACGCTCAAACCGTCGACCAGGATGACTTACAACTTCGACGACTCGCAAATAGTTCTGTCCACCCATTTTTACTCCCAAGACATCCCCGTGGTATGGTTTTCAGACAAAGGAATCGCTTCCCCAGGGCGATAACATCAACATGTCCCCTTCCTGAGAAACCGACCATGGTGAGATTCGAACTCAAATCTTATGGTCGGAAAGCGAGCGTTCTAGCCACGCTAAGTACGAATTGACATAAAGCAGTAGAATTCAAATGTTTTGCTAACGATATTCTGTACCTGGAAATAAAAGTAAAATTGTGAACAAAGTTTAAATCACGAAGCTTAGATTACAGAGTATAGAACCCGGGCAGTTATTCAACGTCAGATTTTGACATATAAAGACAAAAAAAATATGCAAAACTAACTGATTGTCGACACGTTATGTTAGAAAAAATTAAATATGGCCGACACCTTCTTTTCAAACTCATTTAAATTCCACGACTTAATCAATGGCAGAATAACTCCTATCTTTCTGTCTCGAGTATGTATCCACTACCGCCTAGGAGTGTTGCTAAGCTCCGCCTTTCTTTCCAGATACTGAGTAATCAAGCCTTAATTCAAAATGGCCGCCTCTGTCTTTGTGAACTAAATTCTTCCTCTCTGCTACATTCATGACGTCACACCTTTCTTGTCCAATGAGCTTACACTTCATGCGAGGCAACAAATTTGGCCGCGTGTGTAAGGTTTTCTTAAAATTTTTGTGGTTCAGATTTTATTTACTACTCGATGTTTGTGTTGCATCAATCTATTTTCTTACTTTATCTGACTAATAAAAATGTATACACATTTTTTCCTTTTACGTTGGAAGTCCTCGTTCAATACTCTTATTTTGACACTATTATGGCCTCTGAAAATAAGGCTATTTTGTCTCTCTGTGAGAGAAGAAGATATCTTTCAAAGTTGACCCTGCTTTGTTCTTCACGTAAGTGGAAGCAAATTGAGAAGTTAAGGAGATTCTTTTTTTTTCTATGAACAGTGTCCCTTCAGAACGTTGGTGATCATGACTCTCCACGATTTCCTGTCCTTTGTAGCACTTAATAAATTTTATTTTTTTGATGTCTCTCCTAAACCTTGTTCTGCCATCCATTTACACAAGTTAGGTAGGTAGCTTATGAGCTGTTTTCCGCTGTGTCTCTTGTATTCAATGTCATGTGGGTATCAAATTTACCAAGCTTTCTTTCTTCATTATGTGCCCGAGCAATTTCAACTGTCTCTTTCTGATGTTAGCTATAAGTGTCCTTTTTTTCTGTAAAACTTCATCGTTGCTCACATGTCCAGTCTCTCAGTATCCATCTATAGAATGACATTTGCATCGCCTCACATTTCTTCTACTGGGAAGAGTTGGTCCAGCTTGTAGGCAGACTGAGATTATGTAACATTTCAATACTCTTTTCTTTGTTGCTAACGAAATTTTCTGTTTCTTAATACTTTGTCTAACTTCTGGAAGGCATATTTCGCTGTTCCAATGCGCCTTCGGACTGTTTAAACACTTCTCAGATATTTAAATTATTGTAATTGCTTGATTTTGCCATCTCCAATATGTAATTTGCATGTTGGGTTGTCCCTTTTTCTGACAACCATGCATTGTTTTCTTTCCTTTACTACCTTCTGTAGGAGTTCTTGTAGCTTCTTTTCTGTTTCTGATTCGTAAAGATTCGCCTTTACCGTTTGTGGCGACCGAGGTGGCCCACGAAGTTCGGGATATCGTTAAAAATCCTCCAGCAGGTAATCCTTTTAAGGTCTAGCTGTATGTAATAGCAGCGAAGATATTTATCTTACAAAGAAGAAAAATATTACAGCTTTTTTTTTAACGAAAAAGTCATGGATAATTAGTATTAACCGTTACAATTTCTACGCAGGTTTCACCATCGAGCTAGTGACAGGGATGAACGTTTTGTCTATCACTTATCTTTGCAGCGACTCACTCTGGAGTTTCAGTCGGTCACAGCGGCCCCAGGGAAGGAGACGCAAATTAAGAAGTTGGCCGTAAAGGCTGATAATGTGGCTGACTTAATATGCGCTGGGACGTTATGATTAACCGGAGTTCCGAACACCAAGCGAAACACATCTGACAAACTGCTGGACAAAGGTTACTGGCGAGATTGGACTTAGACGAATTGATAAAAAGACTAGATAAGTTCATTTTTAGACGTTCCGTTAGGGACAAAAACCTCTCCTCCAGTAGGAAGGGAGGGAGGGAAAGAGGGAGAGAGAGAGAGAGAGAGTGAGAGAGAGAGAGAGAGAGAGAGAGAAAGTCTATGCTTTACCGTTCTTTCTTTCTTTCTTTCTTTCTTTTTCTTTCTTTCTTTCTTTCTTTCTTTCTTTCCACTGAAATGTCTTTGCCTCTCTTTCCACGCGTTCAAAATAGAATAATCCATTACTTAAGAGGTATTGGCATGAGACATTAAACAGTTTCTTTATTTCTTTCTTTCTTCCTTCCTTCCTTTCACTTCTTTCTTTCTTTCTTTCTTTCTTTCTTTCTTTCTTTCTTTCTTTCTTTCTTTCGTTTAGCGTTATTTACTTTGCTTTACTGTACTTTCTTTCTTTCCTTTACCATTTTTTCTTCCCTTCACCATTTTTTCTTTGCTTTACCGTTCTTTCTTTCTTTCTTTCTTTCTTTCTTTCTTTCTTTCTTTCTTTCTTTCTTTCTTTCTTTCTTTCTTTCTTTCTTTCTAAATCCCCCCCTTACGACAACTTCTGCTAATAATAATTTAAAAATAATTCGGCAGATGATATTATTTTATTTAATTTATTGGAATTGTATTTTCGACCATTACCTTGCACGGTTTCCTTCATTCGATACTGTGCTGCTGAAAAATGAGGCTTTTATCGCGGTCGCCCTCAATTCTTGACCATTTACCTGAGATCACAGTGTAGTATCTGTACTTATCTGCTTAATCTGATTCCCTCTACCTCTTCTATCCTTTCTTCTTTCTTTCATTTTCTCACCGAAACCAAGTAACGTCTTTTCTTCTGGTTCCACGCGTACAAAACGCGGAATAGTTCATTATTTATGAAGTATTGACAAGAAGTAACGGTCGTGTGAACTGACGAAGGGTCGGAGGAAGCCCAGTTATAAATAGGATTAAAAAAATTACTGAGCTAGGGCTCGTTCCTGTAAACCGCTTTGCTCTTTAAGGCGAATCTCCCTTTAAGGCGAATCTCCCTTTAAGGCGAATCAAGGAAACAATTAAGTTGTTTAATTCTGTCGCTTGTTGTTTGTGTGTCATATGCACCTGTAACTTTTTTGGAGAGAATACCTTTTTTATATGCCCTGCCACTTCAGGACATGGGCGATCGTGGTGCTCCACAATTTACAATCTGTGTAGCTTTAAGCAATGCTTGGCTTCTAGTTCCCGTTTTTGCATCCATTTACACAAGCTTGTTCGGTATGTTACTCGCTGATTCCCTCTGACTCCCTTTCCTTTAATATGGTGATTTTCGAAGAGTAGGTCGAAGCACAAGGCCGAATGTATGGGGCACTCAGTGAGGATCGAATTCACTATTCAGTCTTCTATCGAGAATGAGATTGTTAACTATGACACCACGTCGAGGGGCCCCTCTCTTGAATTTAATATGTGCTGCAAATTTTAAATTCTTCAAGACCTATGCACCCCAGAAATGTCAACTCTTTCTGATTCTAAGTATCAGTGTCCATTTTCTTTTTATTTTCCTTAAAATGTCTTCGTTACTCACATAGCATTCTCAGCATCCTCCTGTTGAACCACATCTCTGTTGTTACAAGTTTATTCTTCTGAGAAGAAATTATCCAATATTCACTAATATATAAGAGGATTGATATTACATAGTAACGCAACACTCTTTGTTTTAAACAACTTTTTTTCTTCCTTAGTATTTGTTTAGTTTTCTGATGACTTTTTTCGTCATCTGTTAAAGCACTTGCTAGATATTTAAATTTAGTATTTTATTGATTTTGGTATCTCCAATTCATACTTCACGTCTTAGATTGTTCCTTTTACTGGCGACTATATATTCTGTCTTTTTACATTCCCATCAATTTACAGTTGAATTGGCAAGATGCAACCGTAAGTTCGATGCTAACAGCTTCTTTTCTCGCACCTCTCGCTTGTGGAACATGCAGTGTCAATCGTTATCTACTGCCTTCTTGATTGCTCTTCTCATTCCTTAATCTCACCCTGTCGGATGGGGTTTCAGAATACGCCAACTTCCCCTCTGCAGAGGGGTAAGACCCCCGCCTTCCGCCAATGAGGCGTCTTGACGATAAATTACATCCGGTAGCAAGGCCTCTGATCAAGAGGTTTTGAGGAGCGTGGAACCACGTCTTAATTGCTGTTTTTCCCAGAGCCACCCTGACTCGGGGTGATAGCACCTGTTAGGGTCCTAGCTATGGACAAATAGTTAAACCCCAAACTGGGTTCAAAATACTAGGAAAGTGTAATAATAAGTTTTAATACCAGCAATACATTTCTGATAAAAATTACCAGCAATAAATCTGTTGTTGGCATTAAATAACCCATTGAGGTTGATATACCGTAAAACAGACAAATTTCACTCACCCCTTAATTATTTTTTTAATTTTTTTTCTTATTCCATCATACTCAGTCATTCCTTGTGTCTTAGTGGTTTTACAGCCTTTCTTGGGGTGAAATGATTAAAAAAAACAAGATTGACGTTTAATCCTAATCTTTTTCCTTTCCTCTCCTACTCTCTGTAAGATTTCCCGCGTTTTTCTCTCTGCGTCTGCCAGCAACGCGTTGTCAACTTTATATTTTATGTTATTAAGATTATGTCGGCCAATAATAAATCCCGATAGGACATCTAGTTCTCTTAGTTTCGTCTCACTGTAAAGGTTAAATACACCCGGTGAGAAAGCGTATCCTTGTCTTATAGCTTTTTCTATTTTTGTATACATTTAATTAATTTTCTATCCATATGCAGGCGGTTTGTTTATTGCAAATGTTTCGGATTGTTCAAATATCTTTCCCAGATAAATACTGTATATATTCACGCATACGTTTGAAGACTTAATTTTGAAGCTAATTTGACTACAGGAAAAGGATTTATAATTTGGTCAACGGCCTAGCCAAAACCAGTGGTACATAGTACTAATTAGTAGTACTAATTCGTAGTACTAATTAGTAGCTATATCTCGTGTATGATGCGACCCCCTTAAAATTAGCTTCAAAATTAGCACTTCAAAAGTCGCATATGCGAATATATACAGTAATTTTTTTTCTAGCAGTTCAAATAGATTTTTGTACTGTACTTTATCAAATGCTTTTACGACGTCTATGAAACAGAGGTAGAGATGTTTTCGCGTCTCTATTATTCTTTTTGATACCATCATGGTTATAAAGATTTTATTTCTTGTTCCAGTCTATTGCTGTGCCAAAGTATCCTTCACGCGTGCGTAGTTTCATATTTGCAAACTTTCATTTGTCAGGAATGGCGAGGTACAGTGTAACCCGGATATAAGAGACCCGGATATAAGAGAGATTTTCTCTGGTCCCAAATTAGAGCCTTGTGTTAATGTATATAAAATAGACCAAACCCGGATATAAGAGACTTAGTCTCCGGTCCCGACAACTCTCTTATATCCGGGTTACACTGTATTTACTGTTACTGGTTCTGGAATTGCGAAGAGCATCGAACCCTGTTCGCGTCCAAACAGATCCGAGTTCTTGTTTTCTTAAACGCTTTATTCAATGATATGTTCACGTACTTCCTGAATGCAACTAAACGGACATACTCAACACTGACCATCCCTTAGGCTGGTGGCGCGAAGATTAGTTCTAATCTGACGTCATTCCACGGACAACTTCCTGTTAAATATGGAAGCCTTCTTTGATGAATGCACGAAATTTAGAACGGGACAAGTGAAAATAGAGACTCTGCTTGGCAAATAGATTACTAATTTTGTCAGTCGGAAAATGAAAATAGGTGTGTAACAATGTGAAAAAATGTTTTAGACTGAATTTGCAACAAAGGGGAAAAGAAAACAACGAAGAGCTTCTCAAAGCTCGAGATTAAAAACAATTCCTTTGTTTTTTCCCTTCTTCCTTTCTTTCATTTTCTATATTTTTTTTTCTTTCTTTTTTCGGTTATTCTTTTTGCCATTTTTTCCTTCGGTTTATCTTTATCCATTTATTTACTATACCGGTTTTTCTTTTGCGTCTTTCTTTTACGTCTTTCTGTTCTTTCTTTCTTTCTCTTTCTTTCTTTCTTTCTTTCTTTCTTTCTTTCTTTCTTTCTTTCTTTGCTTTACTGTACTTTCTTTCTCTCTCACTTTCTTTCTTTCTTTCTTTCTTTCTTTCTTTTACCGTGATTTACTTATTTGTTTTATCTTTCTTTCTTTCTTTCTTTCTTTCTTTCTTTCTTTCTTTCTTTCTTTCTTTCTTTTACCTTTATTTATTTCTTTGCTTTACCTTTCTTTCTCTCTCACTTTCTTTTTTTTACCGTTATGTACTTATTTGCTCTACCGTTCTTTCTTTCGTTTACCGGTATTTACTTATTTGCTTTACCGTTCTTCCTTTCTTTCTTTCTTTCTTTGCTTTACATTTCTTTCTTTCTTTCTTTCTTTCTTTATTTCTTTCTTTCTTTTACCTTTATTTATTTCTTTGCTTTACCTTTCTTTCTTTCTTTCTTTCTTTCGCTTATTGTTATGAACTTATTTACTTATTTGCTTTACCGTTCTTTCTTTCTTTCTTTCTTTTAGCGTTTTTTCTTTCTTTTCGGAAATGGTGAATATAATCGACTTTCCATTGTCGTAACCATCAGAATTTTTTTGAAAGAGTTAAAAAATAAGAAAAAATAAAAACAAACGTATGAAATAACATCAATGCAAAATATATTTGCTGCTTACATCTATTTCCATTTCGTTCCATATTCCATATTGTTCGAATATTTTAAATCAAAAACTGACGAAGGAGTATAAGAACAAGACAAAAAACAATCTATACCATTTCAAGTTCAATTTGGGACTAAGCAAGGTTATAATGAAATAGTCAAGTTGAGAATGGGACGTAGCAAATTCATAATGAAATAGCCAAGCTGAGAATGGGACATAGCAAATTCATAATGAAATAGCCAAGTTCATAATGGGACGTAGCAAATTCACAAGAAAATAGCCAAGCTGAGAATGGGACGTAGCAAATTCATAATGAAATAGCCAAGTTCATAATGGGACGTAGCAATTTCACAATGAAATAGCCAAGTTGAGAATGGGACGTAGCAAATTCATAATGAAATAGCCAAGCTGAGAATGGGACGTAGCAAATTCATAATTAAATAGCCAAGTTAAGAATGGGACATAGCAAATTCATAATGAAATAGCCAAGCTGAGAATGGGACGTAGCAAATTCATAATTAAATAGCCAAGTTAAGAATGGGACATAGCAAATTCATAATGAAATAGCCAAGTTCATAATGGGACGTAGCAAATTCACAAGAAAATAGCCAAGTTGAGAATGGGACGTAGCAAATTCATAATGAAATAGCCAAGTTGAGAATGGGACGTAGCAAATTCATAATGAAATAATCAAGTTTGATTGAGAATGAAGCAAATACTTAATGAAATAAGCAAGTTTGAATTGGCACTAAGCAGTTTCATTATGGAAAAATGTTTCGAACTCATCTGTGCGTTTCAATAAACAAATATCGTAGATTAAAAAATCAAATGTGCGGTTAATCAGGTAATTAAAAATCGGAGCGCAGCATTGCGTAGATTTTACTATCAATTCCTTACAAGAAGCTATTCTTGAACGGATAAATTTGTGTCAAAGTTAGAGTTTATGGCACTTTCATTGGTAAGACAATGAGTGGGGAAGTGAAGAATGAAAGAATGGATAGTGTTTAAAAAAGAGAAAATAAGAAAGCGTTATTCAAAATGAAATGATTTGGGAGACAACAGGCCCAATCTCGGAGAAAAAGCAGCAATGAAATACTGAATGCATATATCACGATAGAGTTTGAAAATAGATAGGTATATATAGAGATTTTAAGCGCTGAAAGTTGCATTCAAAAAACATACACCTTTCATGAATTTTCTTGATTTATTGATTGCTCCTAGGAGATAAAATATTTCAATATTAAAGTTTAGTTGAACTTTATTATTTTATAATGAAAATATCTAATTTTAAAGTCTTATTTTAGTAAAATAATTGCTCAGTCCCACATTGAATTTGCCTAATCAATTTTGAATTTGCTAAGTCACAAATCAAATTTGCTTATTCAATTTTGAATTTGCTTAGTCCCATTTTGAATTTAACTATCCCATTTGGAATTTGCTACGTCCCATTTTGAACTTGACTATCCTATTTGAAATTTGCTACGTCCCATTTTGAATTTGACTATTCCATTTGGAAATTGCTACGTCCCATTTTGAATTTGACTATCCTATTTGAAATTTGCTACGTCTCATTTTGAATTTGACTATTCCATTTTGAACTTGGCTATTTCATTATGAACTTGCTTAGTCCCAAAATGACTTTGGTTAGTCCCAAATTAAATTTAAAATGGTACAGTTAAAGATTTGCCGATAACGGCTTTAAAGTTGAAACTCTAAGGCAGCAAGACAATATTAGTCATTGCTTTATTGTGTCTCTTAATCTTGTGTTAATTTTGCACTCTTAAATATTAACACGGGTCATTTTTATATTGACCCCTTATTGAAGTCACATAAGATTAAGTAACTATTACGTAGGGACAAACTAAAGGAGAGTGACCCATTGCGCCTTCCCGGATTAACGTTTTCTGCTGACATGAAATGGAAAGATTATATTGAATCAATTATTAAATCTGCTGCTAGGAATGTTGTTTCACCGTGTTGTGCTAAAAAAATTTTCTTGCTAGAACCTATCTTAGATATTTATCAGTCAACCATTCGTCCTTGCTTTAAATATTGCTGCTACACATGGCCGGCGCTTCGACTACATAGAGATTCTTGATAAAATCCAAAGAAGAATATCCAATGTTATTGGTCCTGACCTGACATCTCGGTTTCAGTCACTTTCCCGCCGCTGTAAGATATCTTCCCTGTGCCTGTTCTATAAACACTGTCGGTATGTAAGTATCTCAGACACACATACAGAACTTTGTTCTGTACTCTTTCCAACTTTAACTTCATTTCTCGCTTTCCTTTTTTTGTAACACGTCCGTTTTATATATTTTTTAATTAAATTTTATATTTATTAAATATTTTTTTTTTGTTTAAATTCCACGGTTCTGGTGAAATTTCCGCTATGGTAGCTAGACTTTATAAATTTAAGCGCAGTACTAGATGGGCGGTAAGTTCTCATCATTTTACAGTTGAAAAGGCTCGATGTTACCGTAAGTTCTATGCTAACAGTTTATTCACTCGCACTTCTCGCTTGTGGAACTCTCTTCCCAGTCAAGTTTGATCTTCAAAAATTTAAATGTAACATCAATCGTTATCATTTGTCTTTTTTAATTCTTGTTCTTTTATTATTCTCTCTCCTTAATGGTGTTTTGTTTTTGTTCGCATATTCTCTCACAATCAGTTACCGCTTGCGTCTTAGTGGCTTTATTTCCTTGCTTGGGTTGAAATGATTAAAAAGAAGAATAAAGGAATTTCTATTTTGAAGAACCAATGTATCATCGTTATCACTAACTGTACATACTAGTAAATTTCGGTTATACTAACATACCTTAGTTTGTGGCAGCGTACACAATGGATTAAATGATAACTGTTGTTCTCCTCTATGACAACGCAAGGCTACGCGCGTCACGAATAACACAGTACAATAGTTTGGAATTCGGTTGGTCTGTTCTACCTCACTCGCCATACTGAGTTGACCTGATTATTAACATTTCGATCGCTGCAAAACACGTTCATGGGGCAATGATTGTTACCCTCCCCCTCTTAGAAGTTCAGTAGGATTAGATACCTGTTAGGCGTTCATAATTAATTATACGTAGCAGTTAACAATAAAGTTAAACTGCATGAACATAGCTTAGATACTGGCAGCGTACAACGTGGATTAAAGCATAACCGTTGTTCTGTGGTAACGCAAAGCCACATACAGCAGGAATAAAAGAGGAAAGAATTTGTGAATTAGGTTTTTCTATCTGTGTCGTTCATTACTTCAAGCCAACTCATGATGTAACTTAGACATCAGAATTGTTTTTAGTTTCGATTTGGGTTGGCGGTAGTTCGCTGCTGCAGTCGTCTAAAAATTGTTTAATTTTTAGACTTGGAATAACTCTGTCTTATTTAATTGAAGTGAATATATAAGAATTATTTATTTTATTTCAGTTCGGCTCGTTATATTATTTTATGTTTATCGCAAAAATATTATTTTTTTGGTGCGAAATTCACTAATAAACAGTAATTTAAGATTTATTAAGAATGTTTTTACGTAACGTTAATTTCATATAATTAAATTCAATAAATCTAATTAGATATTTTTAGATATATTAAATGAAGTGTGCGAACTGTTAATCCTGATCTTGCTGCTAAAATACGCCTATTTAAGAGTCAATTGCTTTCTCGGTACTTTTCTCATCACAAAAAGTATATTTATAACAAAATAGGTCAAATATAACAATAGTTACTTAATTTCTATACAATAAAATAAGTTACTTGCATTTTGATTTTATATCGTGTTATATTTTCGTTTGTTAGACTATCATAACAACCCCCCCACCCTGACAATAATCCCAGGCGGCAAGATATTGAATTACTGCCTTATGACACAGACGCTGCGAGATTTGAAATCCTCTAACCTTTTTGATTTTGGCAAGTGACAAGACGTTCTCTTCTCGTTTTGTCGGCATTTAAGTATCTCGGACATACATACAGAACATTGCTCTGAATTCTTTACAACTTTAAATTCATTTCTCGTTTTCCTTTTTTTGTAACACGTCTGTTTTATATATTTTGTAGTTATATTTTATATTTATATTTATTGATTTTTGTTTTGTTTAAATTCCACGGTTTTGTGTCTTGTTTTTGTCCGGAGCCACGTGAGTCCGCCGATATTGTTAGCGGGACAAATTCCCGCAACACATTCCAGAATTCATACTTCTGATCTCGTTTTAGTTTAATTAACGCAGCTTCAAGGTGGATAATTATTTACAGATTTAAATGCAAAAACCATTCCTTACGGAGTGGGGACGATGGATTCGAAGCTCTGCCAAATTGTATAATAATTATAATAAGTCCTTAGAAAAGGATAAATATGCCATGTTGAAAAGGAGAAGCGTTTCGAGCCAAATTAATGATGAATTTAATCTAAATTTGCTTTGGGTTTCTTAAGGCGACTTCGGCAGAGAATTTCCGTAAATCCAAACCGAAACTAAAAATCATTGCTTCGTTTGGAACGACGAGATGTGAAAAAGGCCTCCAGTTATGACATTCAGTTGCACCATGAGTTGGCCTGAATTAAAGAACGCCATGGTTCTAGCCAATAATGGCATACCAAATTTCCAGGAATTGGTTCTATAAAGGTAATCTTTACGAACCTATTCTGCTTATTTTCTTTACAATCTGAGAATGGAACCAAATCACTTTATATGATATCAAAAAGAAGTAAACCATTTTGATAATCTAATAGAAACCATTTATTTATTACGATATTTCCAGATTGAAATTCTGTTCTCATCATATTTCATGTTATGGTTTCTTAGCCACATTCAGACTGAATTGCTGTTGTCCCAAAGATCCAATGGAATACTTATCAAATTCCTGACTAGAAGATTTGCCACATTTTTAACTTCAAAACGATTTCATTTGTCAGAATAAATTATGTTAATCATAGAAAATCCTCTTTCAGCCTCCGCAGAACTTGCAGCAATGGTATTAGCTATTTGGCTATTATATATCGGCTATTAATATATAAGATTATGTTCGGATAATCCGACAAGTGGTACGCTAAGCTTTTAGAATTTTAAGAATCGGTTCAAGCGAATCGGTAGGATGCCGCCATTGGTTCTAGACCATCAACCGTATTCATCTGGCCTTGCACAAACTGATTATTACTTATTTTGTTCGCTGCAAAACACTTTGATGAGAAAAAACTTGTAGAAATTTTACTCTAAAGAGCTGCCTGACAAGTAGCAAAAATAAATAAAGGTGAACACAAAACTGAATAGTCATTTTACTTTATTTTTTGAAGAATAAAGTTGATAAAGAAAAAAAGTAAATTATTTATGACTTAACCTAATAGTTGTCTACTGATTTAATTACTGTAAGTAAACATCTGAAGCTAAAATAAAAACAATACCTCAATAAAACAACCAGAATGTATTGTCCTCCGTTATCTCATACGCTGTTTGACACATAAGCGTAAATTTATTAGCTGACTCCCTTTCTTTCTGTAGAGAAATCTGTAAATCAATGTCCATTGTCCTAAGGCCAGCCTCTTCTTTGTTTCCACTGACCGCAGCTAAATGTGGCTTGCCGTCCACGCGAAATCATTTCTACAAGCAAAAAATAACAAGATACGGATTGTTATCGACATATTTATGCCCTCTTGTTGCAAAGTAATACATAATCTTATTGATGTTTGCATTATTAATGGAGAATTTCACAAGTGGCACAGTCCCCCAGTATCATGCTTTTGTCTTTGCTTCAATGTCATGTTCAATCAGAACGTAGGCGTTCATGGCTCTCTACGTTATCTCTCATTATAAAGCAGAGCATTTATTTAAATATTTGTATCTATAAAAAGAATTTAAAACATAAAAATGTCTTATTATATATATATATATATATATATATATATATATATATATATATATATATATATAATAAAAAAAAAGAAAAGTATGATATATAATCCGGTGTTCTTAGTGATATTTTTATTTTTACAAAACAGTGCTCAATGTAAATTTACAGAGCATTAATATTATAAAGTAACTGGTTTCTTCGTTACGTAGAAATTACCGTTTAAAACTCACTAAATTTAAAAATAAGTTATTCCAAAATTCGCTTGAATATGAAACAGAATTAATGCTTTTAATTTAATTATATAATTAAATTTGAAGTTTTAAGCTTTTGGTTTTTGAAACATGGTAATTCCTGTGTAGCGAAGAAACCATATTTGAAATCAAAATTTATAATATATATATATATATATATATATATATATATATATATATATATATAAATAAAATGACAATAGGAAAACTGGTAATTGCTGACGCGTTTCGTCCAATGTGGACTTTATCAAAGCAAAATACGAAAATGAAATTAAATGAACATTCTGACTAAGTTTTCCTATTGTCATTTTTATTCATAATATTGTCTTCTCTACCGATTAAATCGGAGAAATTTTCATATTTGTCGACATGGAAAACAAAAACTTAGTCAGAATGTTCATTTAATTTCATTTTCGTATTTTGCTTTGATAAAGTCCACATTGGACGAAACGCGTCAGCAATTACCAGTTTTCCTATTGTCATTTTTATTCATAATATTGTCTTCTCTACCGATTAAATCGGAGAAATTTTCATATATATATATATATATATATATATATATATATATATATATTACATGAATCATTCATACAAAAAACAAATATAGTTGTCCTCTTATTACCGAGAAGTAAAAACAAGAACAAATCTATTTCCATACCTGAGGATGTCTGTAGGAACAGACGAAAGCTTGTAAAAATTAAAAAGATCTTATGCAACTAGAAATATATAAACAGGGATCATATCTTTCATATACAGGTTCGGGGTTGGTGTATCTTATTGATATTGTTTGCGAAGATGTATTCTCGCCATTTAAATCATTAACCTCTATATTTGTTTTTTTTTTTGTATGAATGATTCATGTAATTATAAATTAAACTGCACCTATAATCGAAATATATATATATATATATATATATATATATATATATATATATATATATATATATATATATATATATATATATATATAATATACTTGCTGTTAATCAAATATCTCTTTAAACGCAGATGTGATGGTGGTGGAATGGATAGCAGCTTTGAATAAGAAATCGAAGAGCCGATTTCGAATTGCAGTCGAGTTCGTAACATTCACTTACGTGCAATTATTCTAGGAACAGATATGAAACCATCTTCTCCCCAGATATGGGTAAAATATTATGACTTGTGTCTCGCAAAAATTATCGTTATTCTCAAACAATTTACTATTTCCAGTAAGAAAAATATTCTGGTGTATTTCAGAAATTATATTGATTGGAATCGACTTAAAAAAAAATATTCTAAAATAGCTGATGAGCGCCCTTTTTTGTCGTCTTTCATCGCAATGTAATTCTCTGTATCAAAAATCTTCCAAAAATAAAATATACTTTAATGTAACATTATTTGAGGAATATTAGCTGGTTTAAAGTATAATCAATTTAATTTGAAAAAAAAAAATACCTTAAGTTCAAAATAATACAGAAATGTATTTTTAAAACAAAACAGTAGCTGTATTTTTAACCGACATCGCCATGATTTATATAAATGACGAGGCGTTGAGAGGTCTTGACATAATGATTGTTGTTCTACGTAGACTTTATCTGTAAAACATAATTTAAGAAAATGACGTGAGCGCTTTTTTTTATATAATTTTTGAAGCACCCAGTAATCTTAATTGTTGGAAAATATTCTCCATAATCTAATTTTAAAAACGTTTACTTTAAATTTACTATAATCGTCGCTCTTATTTTCTGATAATATCATGTATGGTCGACCATACTTTCAAAAATGGGCACGTTACATATCCATAAAAAAATATTTTAAAAATCTTGGCGTAAAATGATTTTATTAACTTTTTTAATTTCTGATTAGTAAATATAGTTTTCACTTAATAACAATATAACCTAATTAGGTGAAAGTAATGTAGAATTTTAAAAGATTTATATATTATAAATTATTATAATTAAAATTTAAAAAAAAATTGAAAAAGTTTTTGTAAAAATTCATTATTCATCGGAAAGAAAAATTTTAAGACAATAGTGTTCTTAATAAATTTTATTTATAAAAGCAATTAAAAGATTTTATAATTAAATAATGTCATAGTTTTATTGCATTTTTTATTTTTACGATTCGGAGCAGATTTTCGGGAAATGAGTAGTCGTAAAAATGATGATTTACATTCTCCAAGGAATCCTGCTTTTAACTAATAAAAACTTTTTCTGATGAAAATTTAATTTCTCGAAATTTAATGAAACTAAGTAGGTCTCAGGCAACATATGTAAATAAATATTTTTACCAAGATTTTCTAAAAAAAATAAAAATAAATTAATTAAAATAAAAAAAATAAAAATAAATTAATGAAAATAATTAATTAAATTAATTAATTATTTTCATTAAATAAAAATAAATTAATTATTTGTGAATAAGTTCTGAAATTTTCATTAAGATCCGACAATTATTTGATTTTTGCAAGATATTCCAAATCAATGTTTTTTTTTTCACCGGAAAAAAAGGGCTAAAAACACTAAACGTAAATATTACGTCGACCGCTGACGCAAAGAAAAACAAGATTTTTAACCAAAATTTCAAACGTGCTAGAAAGGATTAAAAAACTTAAATAATTAAAAAATACACTGGTCTTTCCTCTCAGTAATAAAATAAATATTTTGACAATAAAATTTTGTTTTTATTAAGTTTGGGGCCTTTTTTCATCATGATATGCTGTTTTTTTTTCTGCGAAAAAGGGGAGGTATCTACATAAACATGTTTATCGGAGTTACTTTTATAATTTACATCCTACTTAGTATTCGTGTCTTATTTAATTTGTTTTTTCCCAAACGATAGTAAGCTGAGTATCTAATTGCCTTCTTGGCAGTCGGTTGAACAAATCCAGGTTAAAAAAAAGTAACAGATAAAAAAATTCATAGAAAAAAGTGATGGCAAAAAGTCACAGGAAAAAAAAAATCACAGGAAAAAAAAGAAACTTAACAAGGTTAGTACACAAAGGACAAAATCCCAGCATTGAAAAGTGGACAAATTTTCAGTCTCATAAATAATTGAAAATTCAAGTAACTTTTAATTCAAATTTTAATAACGAATTGTGACTTTGTTCACATAAAGTCGAGTCTAATGAATACTAGGACTTCTTACTTAATTATGAAAATGAAAATTATCGAATATCTGACCGTAGCATTATTAGAAAACCTTTTTATGGTTTATCTATCTTTGTATAAGATCTCCGTGGTTTGTTTATGTCTTGGCGCAAACTTAAAAAAAAACCCCACCTTTCTTAAAGCTTTCCTCAAATAAAATGGCTTTTATGGGTTACTAGGCATCCATAACTATGAAATATATTGAATATATAACCATATCGTTGTTAGAATACATTATTTAGAGTCTGCATCGATTTATTATGAACTTCTTTTACTAACAGAGCAGACCCATAAACTCGTAGATTACCCGACAGAAATAGATGACTATTAATTGTGATTTTTTCCTAGTCAAAATTGTGACTTTCAACCCCTCCTCTATGACTTTATTACCGAACAGCAATCGTCTCTTGACAAATGTTTATTTGTGTAAGGGAGAAGTTGTAAGGAGATCTCTTAGCGTTCTCCTTCTGGTAGCAGTTGATCAAAACAATGAAAACGTAGGTTGTTGAAAAAGCAACACACTTCTTTGTATCAACCAACAATGAAGATATGTCGTTATACTCTCTCGGGTCTGTAATAAACTTACCCACCCTGCTTATTAATTCTTTAAACAAATTCCACCTCCCTGCTCTTATTTCAATCCCAACTTATTTTCGTGGAAACCTCCTAAAAGAAAAATAACAATTTTAATGAAATGATAATTTGCAATTGTGAAACTGATTCGATACAAAATTCAAAACCTTCATTCAAATTACAATTCCGGGAATTCTAAAAATGACCGTGTTTGATGGCATATAAAATGCACGGGAATATAAGACGCACCCCAATTCCAGCAGGGAAAATTAAGAAAAAAATAGCAATTAGTAAAATTATTAGTAAAATGGTACGGACTAGGCTATATTTATGAGCTATTATTTTGGTTAAACAAGCCATGATGACAATTAAACGAAAAATAATAGGAAAAACAGAACATGAGCCTATAAAAACTTTATTATATCCAAAGGTAAGAAAACAAAATAAAAATCAAGCAATTATTACAACTGAACAAAACAGTACAGTCACCATTAAAATTTTATTCATCTTCCAATCCATAAAATTCGTCGTCTTTGTTATCAAAACTCTGATATTCATTTTCAATACTACTCTTCATTTTCCGTTCCATTGAGAGCATTGCTAATGCCACAATTTTTCAAAGATTTCACAACAATGTCTGGTTTAATATTATCCCAAGCTTGCTTCACCTATTCGTAGACTTGTGCAATGCTGGGTCTTTTTATTCTTCCTGTAAGTGTAATGTCGTGACCAGACATTGCCATCCACGTGTTCCATTGCTTCTTCATGTTTAAGTCTAAGCTAATAGGAGTTGCCAGGTAGCTAATTTCGGCCGATTATCGCGAATTTAAAACCTACATACAGCATATAAGTTGTAGGGATTTTTAAAAGATATTTTTAGTAAAAAAAAATATACGCCTTATATATTGTTAATTACGGCAATTCAAATTAAAAAAAAATATTCACAATCATATACTAGTCGCGTAAAATGTCGTCTTTCCTTGAAAAGAACACTTGGAATTGATTTCTTTCCGGCTTATCAATACTTTATGAAATCATTTAAAGTTGAAACTTATTTTGGGGTTGTAAGAATAATTCCTTTTTTAGATTAATATTTTGAATGAATATTTGAGTGAATATGGGGCATTAATATATATATATATATATATATATATATATATATATATATATATATATATATATATTAATGCATGTTTCATTAAAAATGACAGACGAGGTACTACGGTTAAGCTTTTTATTCAATTTTTTTTTGTTCTGACAAGAGCTTTCTTTTCTGGACAAAGGGTGTGTAAGAACTTTCCGAATGTTTTATATTTTCGAGCGCTTTCGGCTATACCTTTAGCCATTATCAAGGATGATTCGATTTTTCAGCTCAGTTGAGTGTATGCATTATGTGTATGTCTTAGTGTGTAGTAGGAATGTTTTAATTTCCGAATACGGTTAGCAAATTGTGGCTTTGTTCGTAACAATGGATGCTGCTGATGACCTTCTATCGTAGCTCTGTTCAGAGTGTACAACTGTACTGTATAACAGTTTGGTATGTCAGCTGCTTGGTAGCGGACAAAAGAGCCCGCCAATGGGTTATATATGATGCCCATAAAATAATCGGTTTCTCTCTGCTCTACTTGGAGGACATTTCTAATTCTCATTGATGCAGCAGAGTAGATAACTTAACGAAAGACAGCACTCATCCCGGTTCAAACAACTGTTACTCACAGGACGACGTTTTAGTTGTATGAGTTCTAGGATAACGAGTTTTTATCCTTGGGCTCTGCGTAAAATGAACGCTGCCGTACGGTGACAATTTTCAATGTGTTTTAAACGTATTACAGGTTGAGTATCTTTCGTCTGAAATTCCCACATCCGAAAACCTCCAAAATCTGAAAGATTTCAGGTATTGACATGACTTGTCACAAATGGAAAATTTCAGAAAGCCCTGGGAAGATTCCTAGGTGATGTGCAGCTGCTGTAAATGACTTCATTTACCCCAGGTGGGGTTTCTCTGACCCAACTACGGAGCCTACGTTGGCGCTAGTTTTTATTAGCGATCGTCGCAGCAATACCTTCATTCGTGGATTACTTACTAGGTGTTTCCTGTCCAGTAAAGATATTATTAAAAATGTGAAAAAGGCCTTCATTTATAAATTTTCTGTAAGTAGCGATCATGTTTTTTTGCACACGTACAGAAAGTACAAAACATTATTTTTACGTGAAATCTTAATTTCGCCACTTGAAAATCCGTGCAAGCATTACATGGCTAGCGTCATTACCTGTAGCTGTATGTGCACGAAATTTATTAAATTTTATATAAAACTACTTTCTGGGTACATCTTATTTATATGAAACTACCTTCAGGTTATATGTATAAACTGTGTTATGAAATGTTAAGTAATATGATGTTTAAGCAGGGGTACTATTTGCAAACTTCCCCATTTTATGCAAATTAAATAGATTGTATTCCAAAATAAGAGAAAAAAAAATATCTGAAAACCGAAGCACTTCCGGTACGAATAATTTCGGATAAAGGATTCTCAAATTTTACTTTTCTTCATTTTATGCTGCACGTGTATTTATCTGTGTGTGTGTTTGTTGGTGCATGTGGGGTCTGCTCTCCAATTGCCATTTTGCATTGCAAGTGACAAGAAGAATGAATCAAAATAAATCATTATTACGGATGAACCAATGAGCCTACTGGGTGTCCCCCTGGACAGACAAAGCTGGCACTGTCCAATTAACTGGGTTTTTAATTCGTTATATTTATAAAGTTTTAATTCGGTCAAGAAGAAGTTTGAGGCTAAATATCTATTTTCAAATTTGAAAGCTTATGATTGGCCACGTTGGGTTACAGGCGGCGCGAATTTTGAAAGACTTGGTCTCTATTCGCTTTGACGACAAGACTTGTTTTTTTCTTCCATTCGCAAAAGACTTGGTATGTAAGTTCTTCAGAGACATCAACTGAATATGGTGTCGAATTATCAACAGCATAATTTCTTTCTTAATATACTGTAGACGTGTTTCTTCTTCTTCTTCTTCTTTTTCTTCTTCTTCTCGTGTCCATTCAGGACGTTGGCGATAAATCTTTCCGATCCGCAACAGTCCATTAAATATAGTTTCTTATAACTGGCCAATAAAATATTCTTGCTTTCATTTGGCGAACTTACAAATGTTGTAGCAAGGACAATGTATTGTGGTAGTCGATTGGATGACACATTTTTTTTACTCAAATGTTAATCTACAGTGAAGAGCCGGAAGTGATTCCAGCTGTAGTGAATTTTACTAAAAGCTGTATCTTTTGGCGTATACGTTTGACGCTAAAGTGACAACTTCCGGTTGTCTTAGAATTGTTTAGTGGTTCCCACAATAACTTATGACTGTGACAGATAAGGCTTTCACACACACACACATATTAGAAAAATAAATTGACAAAGTGGAAAAAAATTTCGTCTGTCACGTTTCATTCTTTAGGACTCCATCGGATTAAAGTGATGTTTACGTTGATGCAACTACATATTCGCATGAAGGAGATGGGACACTGATAATTAAATATAATTTATTCATATATTGTGGGTATTTAAGAACCTGGACATCAATTTAATATGGACAATTTAAATATTTAATCAATCCCTATACACTTTCATCTTAGTAAATTGCTTTCTCTTTTAATTAAAGCAGTATTTTTTAAACCAAAATTATAGTCAGACTGATTACAGTTAGCAACTAATGCATTTAGTGAGTTGTTTTGTATAAACTTTTATTTCATTTCCTTGAGGTTTCGCCTTTGTATTCTTTGTGGCAGTTATTACACGTGATATAGTATAAATTACTGTTTCAAGTTTCAGCTTATTATTTTGTTTTGTATTAAGTTTTTTACTGTTTTAGAAGTAGTATTTTATTTATGCTGAGCTTAGATAAATTCTTTTCAATTGTAGTTGTGCTTGAGTTCGTGAGTAGAACATATTTTTTGATTCGTTGGGCTTGTTAGGAAGGCTCACTTTTCTATTTTGAAATATTTTACGAGCCTTTTGAGGTTGGTCCTGCTGAGTCTGGGTCCTTGTCTTTGAAATTTTGGGAGTTCTAGTCAGCGGCAGTCCGTTGCAATTTCATAATTAGATCCTGCATGTCTCATTTAAAAAATATGATTCGGAGACGTCATTCGAAAACGTGATTTGAAAACGTGATTCATGTGTAGTTGCAGCACGCTTACTTTTTACTTCAATTATATCGTTATATGTACTTCTGATGGTCGCTCCTTGTCGCGGTGAAAGGGCTTGCGTGACTTGGACTCCCAAAACTACTGGTAGAGCCACTTTCGAAGACTAGGCCAAAGATGAGGACCCAGACTAAGTTCGACCAGCCTCAAAAACCCGAACAGTGGAAACAAACGGATGATGATTACAACAGATCTCAACGGCTAAACCAATGGATGAAGAGGGGCTACGCATGACGGATATACTACAGACGGCACCACTCGAACAGAGTCAGCGACAGTCCGTTGTAGTTTCCTAACTGGATTCTGCATGTCTCATTCCATATATGCCACAGAGAAAGGTCACAAATTCAAGTGTCTGGGTCACTTCCTGACAAGTTAATGTCTACCTTAAATTCACGCCATCGACACTTTCTTCTAATCTGATTTTCTTTCATCTCTAGCCAAAACTTGCAAAGACAAACGGCGATAGTGAAATGGATGACAAGAGTAGGTTTTGGTAAAACTGGAATCTTCTCGTTTTGAGCCTGCACATTAGCGGTGAATTTAGTCATCAACGCCATCATCATAAAGAAAGCAATCAGCAAATTGAAATTAAATTCTTGGACACGAGATAAACACGGCGACAACATAGATTATTGTACAGGATGACCCCCAAAAAACGGGAACTTTTTAACAATCCAATAAAACCAAGAGTGATGGAAGAAAAATATTTTATTCATAGTAACTGAAATCTTAAAACATGCCATTTAAGAAACAATGATGGAATTTTGATTCCTGTACGAATGCATTCTTGAAATTTGCTGTTGAGATTCCTCATTGACTGCTGCAACATCTCAGCTGGGATACTGTGAATTTCATCTTGAATTCTAAATGGCGAAATGTTTACTTGATCAAGGTCACTGTCTCGCAGTGTTACCACTTGCTCATGTCTGGCAATATGCACTTCAAAAATTGCCGTTTTTTTGGGTCACCCTATATTTTCAATGCATTTCGCTTGAGTAAAGAAATTTTTTAAAAATTTATGAATACTGAATTTTTCCAGATCAAAACTGTGATGACCAATGGTGCCGGTAGTGTGCAAGTGCATTAAATGTGTTGTTTTCGAGCCTAAACGGAACTTAACACTTAACAGATACACCCAATGCACTTTTATACTGCAGTAACATTCGTGGCCAAGATTCTCACCTGGAAAATGCGATCTTAATAAAAGATGAATATAATTCACTCAGACTAAAGAAAAGATATATAAGATTTTTTTTATGTTTTTGTAGGTTCCCTGTGAATATGGGGTATTGTGTTATAATCTAGGAGTAAATGGTGACTTCTTGTGGTGAATGAGTAAATTGTAATCTATGGATGGGTCGTGAATCTAATTAATCAGGTATGGGATAGTTAATGTTGACTAGCCTCACCCCATTCCCCACTTTTGTCCTTGTGCCACATCTATTGTATTTTTAACAATAATAAATAATGTATCTCCTCCTCCTCTTTCGGGAGAGTTCGCCAACTTACTTTGTAGCATTTTGTTTTCATGAAGTTGTCCTTACAGGTTCCCCGATTTGTTTTGAGGCTAACACATCAAAAATGTCGTAACCGCTTTCATCAGTGAATTTTTCGGTGTCTTTTATGTTGAACTTTATTCTGCTGTTCAACTTCGAAAAAATTTCCTCTGGACTTCGTAATGTGTAGTTATGTTTTTCAAGACAACTATTTAATCCAGTCGAGAAATTCGCGTATACACGAATTTGTCGTTTTTTTCTTCTTTACGTACACCGCTGGTGCCGCCCATTTCGAATGGTTTATTTTCTGCAATACACCAATTCTTTCTAGTCTGTCCAATTCTTCATTTACTACTTCTAACGCCGCGAATGGTACGCCCCGTTTCAGTTTAAATACTGGCGTCGAACCTTTTTTTACATGAAAATTCGCCTTGAACTTTGTACATCGGCCCAGTTCATTAGATCGGACATCAGAAAAGCATATTTTTAAATTCTACCTTAAGATTTTCGCTCTGACATTTAAAATTGGTCGCTTGTCCACTTACATCTTTACAATAAGCGTTTATCAGCAAAATAGTTCCATCCAGTCCGTATCGAATAGATTCATCGCATTTCTTAGAACATAAGCTTTTTGTTTTTACATGCTTATTTTGAAAATAAACATCGCATATTAACCCCCCCCCCAATAACTTCTCGACCGAAACTGAAGTTGCGCGTTTGTAAGTCCTTTTTAATAAAGGTTTTCCAATTTCTTTCCATGTGATTCATTTACCATTGAAATGTCACTATTAGTATTTAGTAACATTTTAATTCCCACATTATTTATTTGCCTGTTAACCATGTTTTGTTTGGTGTGCCTATTTTTTCCGTTGCAATATTGTGTATTAATTTCTTCCTGCGAAATTTTTTTCTTGGTTCCCTTCTGCAATGTGATTTGATATGCCCTTTTTTTTACCATAGTTATAGCATTCTGCATTTTTTCATGGACTGTATTTTTCAACATGTAATGTTCCACATCTGAAACAAGGTTTTAAATTCCATTTTTGTGCATTTTTCCTTAGCTTTTACCAATGCACATTCTTTATTCTGAAGTTTTTCAGAATCATGCTTCAGACTTGGCATTGTTTGGCAATCGTCCACTATTTCCTGTAGAGATACGTTATTACTATGTTCAGTCTTTGCTAAAATTTTCGTTCGTACTTCAGCATTTTTCCCGCTGTTAGACCTTGCACGAAATGTAATGCCTTGAACATAACCGGGGTCATTTCCTTTAGTTTAAATTGTTCACAATCTCTGTTGATGCTACTCGCATACGTGACAAAATCATCATCCTCTTTTTTGGTTAAATACATGCACTTCCAACGAGCATGGAACAGAGAGCACTTGTCACTAAAAAATTTCGACAGAATGTGTACTGTGTCTTCAAAACACTATTTCACCTGGTTTTCTTAATAAAATATAATTGCAGTACATTTCGTAATCTATTGGAGCTATTTTTCTTAACAACAACCTGTTTTTTTATCTTTTTCCCAACCAGTGCATTCTTGACTAAATATTTCTTCATGTCTGCGAAAATACGCAGCAAAAGTCATTCCGTCATGAGGATTATATACGAATTCTCATAAGGTGTTTTGCACCGCGTCTGGCGTAAGAGATGTTGAAGAATTTTTCCGTCTTCTTCCGAACTACATCCAACAACTCCTGTTGTTGTTTTTGTAATTCCAGCAACTGCCGATTCTGCTATTGTTGCTGTTGCTGTTGCTGTTGCTGTTGTAGAATTTCAAATATGGAAGTCAAAAGTTTCTCCATATTCGCAAGAATATATTTTTTCTACACACAGGACAAAACATTTTTTAAAGCAACGTGGTTAAAATTTTTGTCGTCACCCGAAGCAACAAGTATATTTCGTACTTGTTCATTCCGTATAAGTTTCTGAATTATCAACCCAATGGTTATAAATCGTCTGAATTTCGAATCTCTTGTCGTCACTACAATAACGACGTTTCGTTGCGTTGATAAGCCACAGTAAGGCTTCAAGTGATTCGACGCGAATGTTTGTGTTTCTATGATAGTCGGCTCGAAAACGACTACCTGACTCTGATAAGACTGTCTGTTGCACACGTAGGTATGTACCCACTGCCCCAGGCAGCAAGATGTGGCATAAGGCCGAGTTTTATCGTGGGGTATCCGAGCCCGTAGGCTCGGGCAAAAATTGCCTGTAGACCTCTTAAAAACGGAGTCAGTTTCCCGAGACGAGACTCTGCCCTTCGACATAGCCTCGTCTGGGGAATACCCTCTGACATCTGCCACGTATGAGTTCCGAAAATCTAGTTGGCCACTATTATAACTGATTGGATAGATGTGAGTTTGTGACCCTGGGTTTCACACTTTAGCGATCGTCAGACAAACTGATTAATGTTTTAAAAAATTTGGGTTTATGTAGATTGCTTGTATTGGTGTTATTGTGGAAGTGTGGGGGAAACTTCGTCGTTTTGTCATTCATCGTACTAACGCAAACATCGATGTATGCAGACACATATACATACTTGGTCGTCCGTCGGGCCTCATACATGTATAAACATATGTGGGCTTTCTAATAAGTACCGCGCATATAATATATAAATAATTATACATATATATATATTTATTTATATTTATATACACTTTTCACACACACACACACACACACACACACACACACACATATATATATATTTACTTCCCAAAATTTGGAAAAAAACTTTTCTTACGAATTGATCGAAGACAAGGCCCGATAGTTACTTAATGTAGAATATCGCTGGATGAAATTGTTTTATGAACACACACACACACACACACACACACACACACACACACACACACACACACACATATATATATATATATATTTACTTCCCAAAAGTAACGGTAGATACTTAATGTAGAATATCGCTGGATGAAATTGTTTTATGAACATATAAAAGTAGTTCAAACTATGAAGATATGTACAAAAAATAACTGTGGACTCGAGACATGAAGAGGTTAAGGATGCTGCCATGGAAATAGTGACAGAGCAGCGAGAGACTTATGACGTTTCGGCTGTAGGGGTTGTCATCATTAATAGGGAGTGATAAAAGTTTCCTTCCCGAAACTTGAGCGTTATTTTGTTACTGTAACATATTTTTTTTCTGCAACTAGAAAGAGCTTTTTTTTTTTTTTTGATATCGTAAATTTCCATTTTGCGGGTTCCTTGTAATTATTTTTTAACCTGTTTCAGATCTTTGTCAACGGAAAGTCGGAGAATTTCCACTTGTTGGACTCCGGGCAATCATGAAGTTCCTCTTCTTGCAGAAAGAATCTCAAAGGGAAATCCATGATTGGAAACCTATGTTAGAGTTTTTTGTGTATATGTATGTATATATATGACTAGTGAGTTAGTCCAAATGCCTTGACTCGCTTTATAGTCTACCAATAGAAGGTTAACCAATCAGAAGACGCAGAACATTCTATCCGTCGTGTATAAAGGCGGCCATTTTTGTTCACTCTACCCGAATGTCCAGTTCAGAAGGAAGAACTATGCTCTGCTACTTTACCGAAATATCCACTGCTAACCTAAACACCGCTTTCTACTGTCTTCGAAATATTTACTGCTAACCTCTGGATTCTATACTCGAAGACGACCGTCATGATGTATAACAACCTACACTAGGTGACAGTCCAACTGCGAATAAGTGGTGTGCCAACTGACAGCGTGGAGATTTTGCGACCCAAGAGATAGCACACATTTTTATGTTTCAATGATCGCAAATGCTGAATGTTTTTATCATTTTGGTTTGGTAATCCAGGAGTTGTTTGGGATGCAGAACCTGCCAACCATATGGGTACCAAAATATTTGATTAATAATGGTAATGGTAATATTAGCCGTTTCCTTATAAGGAAACATTCGGCATTCATTGATCGAGCAACCAGTGTTACTATCGATTGTAATTTATAAAATTGTTCTATTAAAACAATTTTTTAAAGTCAACTGTTATCTCACTTTTGATGGGATTGTGGGCTTTTTAACCTTTTGTTTGAAGTAGTAACCTATTTGTTTGCTAAGCATGAAAATTTTGTTACCGAAGATGTATTACGTTCTGGGAGGCCATCAACAGTATGAACTCCTGAAATTGGTGATCAGTAAATATTATGACCACGTATTTTGGGACTGAAGTCCCTTTAGAAGAGTCAAACAGTTCATGCAGAATCAGTCAGTTAAGTGCCATGCACGATACACGATTGCGCGATCATGTCTCTCCACAACTTCCTCACCTAAATCACTGTTGACTCTTTCAGTTAATTGCCATACGTGATACACGATTGGGCGATCATGTCTCTCCACAACTTCCTCACCTAAATCACTGTTGACTCTTTCAGTAAATTGCCATACGTGATACACGATTCAGCGATCATGTCTCTCCACAACTTCCACACCTAAATCACTGTTGACTCTTTCAGTTAAGTGTCATACGTGATACTCGATTGGGCGATCATGTCTCTCCACAACTTCCTCATCTAAATCACTATTGACATTTTCAGTTAATTGCCATACGTGATACACGATTGAGTGATCATGTCTCTCCACAACTTCCTCATCTAAATCACTATTGATTCTTTCAGTTAATTGCCATACGTGATACACGATTGAGTGATCATATCTCATTCGATTCCTGACAGACTAGGCAGAAGATTTTCCCGCACTAGGCTATCGTTGCTTTCTGCGGTAGACTGGTTGCCAACCAAGGCTATATGAGCCAGTTTGTCCTGCCACATCTGGGCGTGGGGTTGGGGAATATGGGTTCATATCTTTGCACGTAAGCGAATGTAAAGAGCACGACTGGAATTCGAACTTGGCTCTCCGATATTCCCCAACGGACAAATGCAGAATACCAGCTTAAAAAAGTCAAATCTTGAAATTGTCGATAATGTTCATAAGGGAATTTTTACGCTAATGTTAACTCAATATAAGGCTCAAGAGTTGCTTAAGGTAGAGGCTTACTGAATGAGTTGTGTGATATGAATATAAGAGTATGGAATGAATACTATGAGGATATGCAGTATAGATAATGATTGACCCATAACTTGATGCCGTTAAAATTGTAGCGTTCAGAAAGGCATATACGCAGGAGTTTGTTACCAAAGACAGAAATTCTTGAGGAAAAGTTGTCTAAATGGAATTGAGGGAATGGAATCTTTTTTGAATGTGGGAAGAACTTTGATGATTTGTATTTGATTCAAAGTGTACAGATCCAACATTGTTTCAGAATTAATTTAGGAAGAGCCACCGGAGGAAGCATGCTGGAGTAATGGATAGCGGCTCAAATTGAGGAATCGGTGAGCTGAGTTTGAAATCCAATCGAATCCATTACATTCACTTACGTGCTAATAATACCCTTGGGAAAGGTATGAATCTTCTTCTTCTCTCCCCAGCTATGGTTAAATAGCAGGGCAGACTGGGTGCTATCACCTTGGATGGCAACTGGTCTACCACAGAAAGAAATGGCAACCTACTGCAGGAAAAAAAACTGCCTCATTAGTCATGTATCGAAAGATACATGATCGCCTAAGCGTGTATCACGCATGGCACATAACTCACTGAGAGTCTAATGAAGGATTGTTTTCTTTATTACCTAAGGATTCATTCGCTTGAACCAATTTTAATCACTGATCTGAGAAATAATAATAATAATAATAATAATAATAATAAGAAGAAGAAGAAGAAGAAGAAAAATTCAGTAATTAACACTCCAGTCCAATTCATTACATTCACTTAGGTGTTAATAACCTTGAGAAAGGTATGAATGCTTTTCTTCTTCCCCCAGCAGGATAACCCGGGTTCTATAGCCTTGGATGACAACTAGTCTACCACAGAAAGAAATGACAACCTACTGCGGGAAAAAAATCTTCCTTGTCAATCATGTATCGAAAGATACATGATCGCCTAAGCGTGTATCACGCATGGCACATAAGTGAAGAACCGATGATGAATAGAAATAGTCCGGCCGTATATTAATACTGAGGAAGAATGCATATTCGTCTGAATCTTCATCTTTCTTCTTCTTCTTTGTTTCTCCAGGACGTTGGCGATCATGGCTCTCCACAATTTTCTGTCCTTTGTAGCTCTTAGTAAAGTGTGCCTTTTTGTTATCTATAAAAAAGCATTTCCTGTCATCCATTTCGTAGTGAAATGCATGGATATTTCACTAGAAATTGATCCCCCATTTGCTAAGACTAAACTAAAAAAAAGCTATGAATATTGAAATTATTTCTTTTTATTCATTTAAAAATATATGAAATATTTATTGAATTCCCAGTAATTTTGTATTGCTCTTATAAACAACTAGCAGGCTTCGTCCGCTTGCTACCGCTTCGCAACGTAAGACATATTCATTACTTGAATTATTTGAAACAAAAATTTTAAATGAACATTTCATTCATAAATTGAAGAAAAGTTTTACAAATAGATGCCAACTTGTTGAAGGCCAAATAAAATGCAAATTTCAAACTTTTCTACACGATATATGATAATATTCCTAAAGAGAGGTATTTTTGATATGAAAATCGAAACAATCCTTGAATAAAGGAACACTAATGAAGGACAGTTAATTAATGAAATATACTTTTTTAAAAAAATCAATATGCAAATTTGTTAAACCTGAAGAGTGATAAAAAACTAGAAAAGTCTTCGAGGTTTTAATCAACGCCGAAGTAGTTAAGGACCTTACATCCCATGTTCTGCTCTCAGACAAGGAATATGATTTCTGCTTTGCCCGGTCCACCGCTGACGTGCTCACGACCAAAAATGAATTCATATACCAAACTTGGCAATAACGGAGAAGCTCGAGCTGTATCTTTAGATATCTCTAAAGCGTTTGATGGGGTCTGGCACACTGGCCTTTTTCATAAGCTTCAGGGATATGGCATTACAGGACGTTTATTTGACATAATAAAATCATTCCTTTCAAACGGTGAAATGAAAGTCATTCTAAACGGGTTCTCCTCCAGTTCCTTTCACACGAACGCTGGCTCTATCCTGGGTCCTACGCTGTTTCTGATCTTCACCAACGATCTTCCTGATGTCATCAACTCCCAAGCTGGCATCTACGCTGACGACATTACTATTTACTCCTGCCTTAATAGTAAATCCGGCATCGTTGACAAAAGGATCTCCAATCTGTGGATCGCATGAAATGGCTTGTAAACTATTAAAGCCTCTAAAACGAAATTGCTATCATTTACCCACAATAGAGAACCCTCCCTGCCTCCCAACGGTATGGCTGATGCCCAACTCCACGAGAGCGTCTCTCTGCGCCTGCTTGGTCTCACGCCGCCCTAAAGTGGAACAACTACATTGAATCTATAGCTTCATCTACCGCAAGGAAAGTTGGTTCTCAGTGTCGCGCCACACGTTTCTTCTCGCCTGAGTCCATACTTCAAATCTACAAATCAACCATTCGTCCTTGCATGGAATACTGCTGCCATATATGACCTGGTGCTCCCACTGTTCATCTAAAGGTCCTCAACAAAATCCAGAGACGGATATGCAACGTAATTGGTCTTGATCTGGCATCTTGTCTACAGTCACTTTCTCACAGACGTGCTGTGGCTTCCCTCTGACTTTTCTACAAGTATTTTCATGGCAACTGTTCCGACGAGCTACTTTCACTGTTTCCCAAACTGCATAAATTTAAGCGTGCTACTAGGTTGGCATCTCGGTCTCACCCTTTCACTGTCGAAACGGCTAAATATAGCCACCTCTTCTACTCCAACAGCTTCTTGTCGCACTTCCTGTTAGTTGAACTCCCTTCTTATCACTTGCTTCCCTGATAGCTATAATCGTCAAATATTCAAATGTAATGTCAATTGACATCTTCTGATGCCTTGACCTTGATCTCTGTCCTCTTTATCCTTTTCCCAAACACTCCTCTTTAGTCTCTGTAACCCCTTGCGTGCTCGTGGCACTCCCGCCTTGCTTGGGATGATTTGCTTAAAAAACCCCAAAAAACAAGTAGATATAGTATGATACAGATATTGAAATTACTATAAAGTAGAGTTGGGGCTTTTTAACCCCAGAATTGTTTGTTTGGATAATTGTGCTTCAATTTCGTATTTATTCATATAGATTCCATAATAATTCTAATTTCTATTTTCCCATCTTTACACTATATTAATTTAATCTTATAAATTGTCCCCTGTTCTGTCACCCATAAAATAAAAAATAATTGTTTGTACAGAAAGTAAGGACCTACGTACATCAAATCGTCTTTAAATTAAGTGGCAGCAGAAGAATTATTGTTGAACTTTTAAAAGGTATGCTTAAATATTAATGCAACACTTAAATGCAGCGATCAATTTTGAGTTCTTCTGTAGTTTATTGATGCCTATCGCATCTACTCCTTCCTACCTATTTTGATGATGGCCAAACCAAGAATCCTTCACAAGGGCTAGTTTAAATGCCGCTCCCCTTGAACCATGAAAGCGACGATAATGGCTAGCATAATATATTAATATATATTTTAACATCGCATAATCTGGCAACCCTGAATCTGAGCTCAACGAAAATCGTTCCCTGTGCCTAACTTTTCTAGGGCTTTTGAATGAGGTATGAAACATTGAAATCGGACCAGTGGGAGCGGAAGGAGTTGCTTGGACACACACACGCAGAAACAAACACATACACTGTACTTAATATATAAGATTATTAAAGTATTTTCTTGTCTGGTCGGTGTCAGTTTTTTATTGGCTACCACCCTGTATATGTGTATGTATATATATTTCAATTTTTTTTAGAGGGATGGACGCAAGTACAAATGTTGCTTTATTGATTTGTTTCTGATGTGTTGTTTAACTGTTCTGTTTTATGATTTTTATATTTCTTCTTGTTTTTTTTTTTACTTCCTCTTATTGTCATGAAAAAATAAATTGGGCGGAAGTGTACCTTATAGGTAAGTCCCCACTCCCGTTTGAAGTCTCTCTCTCTCTCTCTCTCTATCTCTCTCTCTCTCTCTATCTCTCTCTCTCTCTCTCTCTATATATATATATATATATATATATATATATATATATATACAGTACCTACCAGTACAAAAGAATTCTCCTATTACCATATTAGTACAAAAACGCACAATCTTTAAATTTAAAAATTCAACTTCAGCGTTGCGACCACACACTCCAAAAAAAATTCTTACAATTAACAATAACACATTTCTAAAAACATATTTCGGATTACATCTATTCTTTCGTTGTGCTGTTATTACCGGGAAGTAAAAAACAAATCTATTTCCATACCTGAAGATGTCTGTAGGAACAGATGAAAGCTTGTAAAAAAAAAAAAAAGACCTTATGCAACTGGAATTTATAAACAGGGATCATAACATTCATCTACAGGTTCGGGGTTAATGTACTTTATTAAATTTGTTTGCGAAGATGTATTCTCGCCATTTAAATCATTAACTTCTATATCTGTTTTTTGTATGAATGATTCATGTAATGTAAATTGAACTGCAGCACATACTTGATATATATATATATATATATATATATATATATATAAATCTGATATTAAATAAAGACGGTTTATTATTATTATTTACAAAAAAACTCGTTAGGTAGGTCATGCGAAGTTTTCCTCTGCGCCTCTTGCGTTCAATATATTTTGTGAGTATCAAATTTTCCAAGCCCTCTTTCCTCATTATCTTCCTTAGAAATTTTAACTCTTTCTTTCTGATGTTAAGTATAAGTGTCCTTTTTGTTTCCATTTTCTCAAAAATTTCGTCGTTGTTCACATGTTCAGTGTATGGTATTCTCAGTATCCTTCTGTAGAACGATATTTCTATCGCCTCGTGTTTCCTCTTCATCTGTGCGGAGATTGTCCAACATTCAGTGCCATAAAGAAGGACTGGTATTACATAGCAGTCCAGCATTCTTTTCTTTGTTTCTAACAAAATCTTTCTGTTTCTTAGGTGATCATGTATCTTTCGATACATGACTGACGTGGCAGATTTTTTCCGCAGTAAGTTGCCATTTCTTTCTGCGGTAGACTAATTGCCACCCTGCTATTTACTCATAGTTTGAGTGTGATGGGGAGAAGAAGAGGATTCATGCCTTTCCCAGGGGTACTATTTGCACATAAGTGATTGTAATGGATTCGACTGGAAATCGAACTCGGCTTTACGATTCTTCAAACCGAGTCGCTCCATTACTCCACCATGCTTCCTAAAATAATACAATACTTAGCTTAGTTTTTGGAAGGCAATGCACCTTCGGATTTCGGGATAGCACTTTCCGTCCTCTTTTAAAACACTTCCCAGAAATTTAAATTATTCTGCCTGCTTTGTTGTTGGCATTACCAAATTGTAATTTGCATGTTGGGCTGCCCCTTTTGCTAACAACCATGAATTCTGTTTTCTTGCAATTGATGTTCAGGGCATTTTTTTTCCTTCACTATTTTCCCTTATGGAAACGATATTTTCCAAGTTAAAGTCATGGCCGAGGAGTTTCCGGCAGCATAAAAGTACATTGAGTGGGTTGTTAAATTTTAAGTTCCATTTATCTTTATCTATAAAAGGCAGGATGTGTGTGTCTGTGTGTGTGTGTAACGAATGCACGGCTGCAATTTTTGACGGATTTGCACCAAAATTTACATGCACATGCTCCAAGTTAGCGGAAAGGCCAACTTTGCATTTCCCAACTCCCATCGATAGCGGAAATAATCGATTTTTTCATGCTTCTACGGCAGTTTTCATGTAGCGTGGGGCCATTTTGTACTGGCCAGAATGAGAGCCTATAGCTGGCTGCCACGAATAGGCAGGAAGATTCTATTGGCCGGCATGAGAGCAAACAGCCGATTGACACGAATGTTAACTAGCATGCAAAAAAATCGATAGCTGCATTCGTCACAAGTGGGAAGAATTTAAATCTGCACGGCACTTTACTCCAATTGGCTCATTCGCTTGCTTAAACTCAATGTTGATTCTGATTCCGCAGAACTGGTTTGGGCGTGAAAAAGTATTTGTTGTTAACATTCTTTTTTCATTCGGTTTTTCCAGTTACGAGTCGTTTTTTAAAGCTGATCGTTTTGTGTTCATTTTGTTTAGTTCTTTTTTCGTAACAGATTTAATGTTTAGCATAGAGCTTAGAAAAAAATCGCAGTGTGAGATAGGCAAGAAGTAAGGCATGTAGCAACATCAGCACGGCAAAGGGCACTCCTTTAAAGGCAAGGAAGGGCAAAAATATTTTAAGTCAAGTGATAGCGATTGCTGTATGAGTCGTACGATTTTTGAATCAAGGACGGACAACGCCGGGCCATGCTGCTAGTGTTCAATATATTTGTGTTCTACCGGAACTTTCGTCATCAAAGTTTTTACTTGAAAAGTGTAGTTTTAATAAAATTAATAAAAAATAATCGATTTTACTCAGACTATTAATCTAATTTACTCAAACGAATAGTAATTGAACGTACCATAAACTATGAATACCCTACAATTAACATACGTCCGGGATATTTCAGTTTATCGCCTGTTCTTTATGAATTAGGACCGACACAATGTCGAGTGCGGGTATCTTGGAAATACATTATTTTAATGATATATAAAAAAAAAATACTTAAATTTATTTAAAATCTAATTTCTATAACGATGTCGTCATCTTCGGCTTTATCTCGTATCCAAGAATTTAATTTCTTCTTTGTTCATCGCTTCCTTTATGACGATGGCTTGGCTGATTTTGTTTAGCGGCAAATCAACACCTCTAGGGATTATTTAATGCCGAAATCTAAATATTTTTAACACAATTTTATGGCTTAAATAAAATATATTTTGAACGCAATTGTATGCTTTCAACTGCAGATAAAATGTACTGTGGATGATTTTACTATAAATAGGTATTGTAGGTAATTTTACGATAAATGGTTGGTATTGATATTTTTTTATTTAATGATGCATTGATGGATTTTTCCTATGAAAATGTATTTTATATATTTATTGTGTTTTGATTTTGTTTGGGAGTTCACTATTTGCTCATAGCTGGGACCCTAACAGGTGCTACCACTGCGGGTCAGGGTGGACTTGGGAACAACAGCAATTAAGAGGTGATTCCACACAGAAAACCGACAATCTTCCGATCAGAGTCCTTTCAAAAGGATGTAGTTCATCGTCATATGATGATGGCGTTGGTGACTAAATTCGCCGCCACTGTGCAGTATCAGGACTATAAGTTTCCTGTTTCACCAAAACCTGCATCCTTTCATCCATTCCCTATTGCCATTTGGCTTTGCAAGAGTTGACTGGAGGTGAAAGAAAATCAGAGTAGAAGAATGTGCTGATGGCGTGAATTTGTTTAAGGTGGACCTCAACTTACCAGGAAGTGACCCACACACTTGATTTCATGACTTTCCTCTGCGACACACATAGAATCAAACATGCAGAATCCAGTTATGAAACTGCAATGGACTGCCGCTGATTGTGTTATAATTTTGAGTGGCGCCTTCTGTAGCATGTCCATCATGCGTAGCCCTCTTCATCCACTGGTTCAGCCGTTGAAATCTGTTGTATTAATCATCCGCTTGTTCCACCGTTGGGGTCTTTGGGGCTGGTCGCGCTTCGTCTGGGTCCGAGTCCTCGGTCCTGCCGACAAAAGTGGCCGTACCAGGAGTTTAAGACTCCCGACAAACCGCGCAAACACCTCCATAATGACAAGTAGCGACCATCATCAGTGGTACGTACGGCGAAAGAGTTGAAGTAAAAAGTAAGGGTGCAGCAGCTACGCGTGAATCACGTTTTCGAATCACGTTTTCGAATCACGTTTTCGAATCACGTTTTTGAATCACGTTTTCGAATCATGTTTTCGAATCACGTTTTTGAATCACGTTTTCGAATCAGGTTTTCTCTCGCTAAAGTCGATTTTGCTTCCGTGAAATAAAATTCTTTTTCTGTTGACGGAAAAAAAATGAACATAATTTACTCAGACGAAGATGTGAAGTTTTTTTTTTAATCAATTCATCCCCAGCAAAGGGATAACGCCAATAAAACACAAAGGGTGTGTGTGGCTATACTGGAAATGAAAGAGAAGGAAAATACTTTAGAAGGAATTGGAAATCTTTCTTTTCAAAATTTTTAATTCCAATTATTCCTCGATATATGTCAGGGGTTGCTAGCTCGTGAGCCCCATGTCTCTCTATGACCTTTTGATATATGACTCATGGAAATATGTTGACTGAGCTCCTATTTCATCACAGTTAATATAAAAGGTAAATAAAAAATTCAAGCTTTATAACTTTTTACTGGATATGAATTGAGATCCCATTGGATCTGTGTCCTTTTTCTTCTATTCTTTTCTGTACAGAAATAAACCAAAATCTTTTTTCATACATCTCTGAGTAAATGCGCTGACAGGGAAATCATCTCATCCTTACTCCTATGGCATCCCTTTGGAAGTGTCTTCTCACGAAAATTGACTTTCACATAGCTCGGGACTCAGGATTGGACATTAGGAACAGCAATGTGGTACTGAACAGTGTGGAAAAGAATTGTCAATGGAGTTCTGACCAATCATAGAGAAGTCAAAGTGATGATGATAAATTGGATAATGAGAGGTGTTTAATGAGTAGTCAGGTGAGAGAGTAGGTGAGCAAGAGAACAAGCACTCAACAGTGAGTAGACAATTGAGAAAACAATTGCTTAGTGCAGCAGATACTCAGCAGTGAGTAGAGGAGTGAGAAATCGGGTGAGGGAGTAAGTGAGCAAGAGAACAGGCATTCAACAGTGAGTAGACAATTGAGAAAACAATTGCTTAGTGCAGCAGATACTCAGCAGTGAGTAGAGGAGTGAGAAATCAAGTACTCACTGCATAGTCAGATGATTGCATAGGTCAGGGCAGGCCAAACCGTAGTTTGCAAGCCATATGTGGCTCTTTGACCTTTAATATGCGGCTCGTGGAAATATGCTGGCTGAGCTTCTTTTTTCATCATAGTTAATATAAAAGGCAAATAAGAAAAAAAATTCAAGATTTATAATTATTTACTGGGTATGAATTGGGACCCCACTGGATTAAAACATAAACATGCTGACTCCTAATTTTAGATCTGTGTGAGGAATTGACCTTTAGTATTGAGAAAGGGAATGGTGGGAGGCAGGGTATTAAAGACATTTCCGGTCAGCAAGCGTTAGAGAGTAATATCAGAAGACTGAGCTCATGGGTAAGGGGATTAAAGTTTTGGGTGCATCGGAGGAGGAGAGTAGTCACGTGTGTATGTATACAAAAATATATGTGTAAATTTTGTTCATGTCTTGCAGCTCTCAAACATCTGAACTTTATCATATATGGTTCTTCTTACATTAAGCAAGTTTGGTCACCCCTGTTATAAACTTATCTAAATTTTCTTGTTCTGAGGTATATATTTTTACAAATTTATTATGCTGGTGTCAATGATAAATCATCGTCGACAAAGTTTAAACTTCAATAGGTATCTAGATGCCTGTGTGTAGGATGTCGTTTCTGTGCTTCGCTATAAACGTCTAGCGAGATTTATGCAGAATTTCTTAGTACTGTAGAATATTTTTCTTAAATGTACAAATCTCGTTAATAATAGCGAATGTATTAAATATTAAACAAATTTCTCATACATTTGTGCAATCTGTGGAGAACATCGATGTGGTGTAATGGTCAGCAAGCTTGTCCTGCTAGATAAATTACGACTGAACAGTGTGTTCGATCCTCACTGGGTGCCTCATATTTTCGGCCTTGTGCCACACACATCTAAGGTTCGCTTGGAAAATCATCATTTGTCCGATTTGTTCACAAAATGTGTCCAATAAGCAAAGACATCTACAAATAGCATGTGCAAGTAGGATTGTCATTTACTGTGATACGGCCTATTTTACACAGGGCCAGGGACAGGGCCGGTGCAAGGGTCTTGTGCTCCTCTCTAATCTGTGATACGCCCTCCAATCCATAACATCTAAATTTTCATAAGGTAAAATACAAAATATAGTGTAACAAGGTGGTCCGAAAGTCTTGTCACCCTATATATATATATATATATATATATATATATATATATATATATATATATATATATATATATAACATAATTTTCTATTTCAGATGGCTGACACGAACTCCTACACGAAACTGGAGGTATTCATACAGACCTCGATGGGTGACAGCGTCAATGAAAGTCAAGTCGTTCACTTCTGAACCGACTGTTCGGTTGAACTCTCTTCCTACGGACGGAAGAACCCGACGGAGGCTACGCCAAAGGGCGGAGTCTCCTTCGGGGAGGTAGACCGGCCCTGAACCCGTTTTATTTTTGGCCGAGCCCACGGGCTCGGAATGCCCACGTTAGAAAGTCCTTGTGCCACATGACACCCTCGTGGGGTGGTTTGACTGAATATCGTCAATGAAAGTCAATAAGCTGAATCCAGTACATGTGTTTTGTATGACTGTATTACTTGTTCTTCTATTGTTCTCATTACTTTTTGATAGGGGGTGACAATATTTTCCGACCACTCTGTATTTGGTTCACATATTTTTATAAACTTGTAAATATAAAATTATTCTTGTATATAAGCAATAAATAATATAATAAATAAACGTTTAAATAATTTTGCTATTAATTCTAAAAAAACAAAACAAAGTAAAACAAAACCAAACTCGAGAGCGGTCCGAATGTCTTGTCATCCCTATACAATATAATTTTCTATTTCAGATCGCTGACACGAAAATGATGTTTATACGGACCTCGATGTTTGACAGCGTCAATGAAAGTGAATAAACTGAATCTAGTACATGTGCTTTGTATTACTGTATTACTTGTTGTTCTATTGTTCTCATTAGTTTTTTGTAGTGGTTGAGAAGACTTTCGGACCACCCTGTACAATAATCGATCATATGCAATGTAGGTGAATAATTCAGCTAAAAAAATATTACGATAAATACAAAATGCCTAAATAAAAATTAAAGATATGTCATAATACAGGATTGTCCGAAAGTCTTGTCACCCCATATGTAATATTTTCTATTTTTAGATGGCTGACACGAGGTTTGGAAAGAGAGGTAGCGGGTGACAACACTTTCTGATCACCCTGTAGATCATAAATTTTTTAACATCAACTTGAGATTTGTCTTGTTAAAAAGTTGAATAATTCTAACAGCTTCAACGTGAAGAATAAAAAAATAGTGAATTTTATATCGGGTTTTTTGACTTAACATGAGCAAAACAAATTTACGGATTTGGAAGAAAAAAAATGGGCATTCCTTAATAGTCAGTTGTGCTTAGTTTAATTTGTAACGTATATAAATGTAGGTAGAAAAAAAAAACGTTGATAAGATAGCAAGGATCACAAAGCACATCCCGGGGCCCAAATCGGGCTTGACTCCCCCACCACCACTAGGGGGGATGTGGTCGAGAGTAGTAGGCTGCATATGTACATATACAAGTAACATTTAAATTGAAAGCATTTTTGCACACCCTCTCGAAAATTCACCCATACATATATACAGAAAAAGGACACACATACACACACAGACACATATGTCTCCGTATCCTTTTGGACATAGAAACGCTACCTCCGTATTCTGATCTCTCTCTTTTATATATATATATATATATGAAGAAAAATATATACGGAAAAAACAAACAAAAATACTTATATACAATTATGCTGTTTTAATGTTAATATGTCAACGTCGGACGTTTCGGTCTAATAAACCATCTTCAGGACATATTAATAAATTATAACATTATCAATACAATATGATAAAGATATATTTTTCTTCATACTGTCGGATTTATATCCATATATTTGCTTACATATATATATATATATATATATATATATATATATATATATATATATATATATATATATATATATATATAATGATTTCTTCTCTGGACATAAAAAAACTGTTCAAATGATCTGTGGTTCCAAGCGTTTTTGGCTCATCTTTTAGACATCATCAGAGATGTTTTTTTGCTGTTGAAATGAATATATAGATTTGCATTCTATCTATCTATCTATCTATCTATCTATCTATCTATCTATCTATCTATCTATCTATCTATATATATATATATATATATATATATATATATATATATATATATATATATAGGTACATTTCTAAGAAAGGGACATCTAATGTTTAAAATGTATTTTAAAAATGAAAAATATTTCTTGATGTTTTTATTCTAATTTTAATTCCAAGCTTCTGATTAAATTTAATATTTCCAATAAGGAAAAATAATTTGCTATATTTCAAACCGAATTTAAATTGATTGGAATGTTTTTATTTTTGCAATCACCAAAATCACCAAAATCGGACATATTGACAAATCTGTCAACACAGCATAATTCTCTATTAAAATCTTTCAAAATAAAATATACTTTTCTGAAACTTTCTTTGAGGTAGATTAATTTCTGAAATCTGAATTTAAACAAACTTACTTCCAGTTAAAAATATTGCAGAAAAGCATTTTTTAACACGGAGCTGGATGTTTTTATGAGGTGCTGATATATTTATCGATAACCTGACAATTGCAAGATTTAGGCCACTGGAAAATACTTGTTGGAAAATTACACGACGGATACAACGACGAATAGACGACGAATACAACGTAAACGCCTTTTTTAGATAATTTTTTCAACTCCTCAGTAATCTTAAAATTTTTAAATATTATTTTATTGAAATTTAGGTATTTTGGTTTGATAGACTTTATTATGAAGATGTTTATTAAGGAAATGTTAAAAAATTACTAATAAATTTTAAATTTATTATAGTTACTGCTTTTATTTTCTGAAAATGTAGTCTCTGAACATCCGTATTTACAAAAATCTGCTCGTTTATATTAGGTTGGTGCAAAAATAATGACGTAATAATGTCGTTTTTGGACGTATTTTTTAACGTCAAAAAACGACATCATTACGTGATTATTTTTGCACCAAACTAATACCAACACAAAAATATCTTTTTAAATATTGGGGATCGCTGAATTGTAGTAAACTTTTCCATTTATGATTAGTAAATATAGTTTTTATTTAATAACAATATCAGTTGACGTATACAAATTAATACAGAATTTTAAAAGATTTAAAAGTTTATAAATTATTATAATTAATAAATGAAACTTCTTTGTCCGCTTAAGAAAATTGTGTCCATAATATATTATATCCATAAAAGCAATTAAAAGCATTTCTAATGAAATAATGTTTTAGCTTTATAGCATTTTTTATTTAATGATTCAGAGCAGCTTTTCTCTAGGTAAGGGACCAGTTTGCCAAAAAAAAAAAAAAAAAAATGATGAATTACATTTTCTATGAACTTGTCCTTATAAGTAATAAGATCAATAACATTAAGCCGAAGTGCTGCCAAAAAGAATTTCTTGAAATTTCCTAAAATTAAGTATGTTGTGGTACATATGTAAAAACATATTTTACCAAGAATTTCTAAAACGGAAATGTTTTAAAATTCATTCATTTGTAAAATATTCATTTGTAAATAACAAATTCATTTATTTGTAAATAAGTCTTGAAAAATTCATTAAAATCCCACAATTATCTGATTTTTTGCAAGAATTTTCAAATCAGTGTGTTTTGCACCGCAAAAAACAAAAAAAAAAAACACGCTAAAATTCCCCATGCTAATTTATAATCCCCCTTTGACGCCAGAAAAAGCGACATTTTTAAGCAAAATTTCGAAGTTTCTAAAAACGATAAAAAAATACATTAAAATTCCTTTGGCCTTTCCACTTAATAATGACAAAGATTTTGACGATAGAAGATTGTTTTTTAGCCTTTTGCCCATCATGGATGCTCATTTTTAACGAATCTTAGAAGTTGTGTGTGTGTATGTATGGGTGCAGAAATGTATAAGGTCGATTTTGTTAAGTGAATTTTCTTAATTTACCAATATACAACTAAAGGTCTACCGAAATTCCACGTACACACACGCACACACACGCGCGCACACACACACACACGCATATATAGGTATTAATGTGGATATATCAAATAACTAGATATTAGCAAGCGTATATACGTGCGTAAGCGTTCATACACAGGTAAGCGAATAAATATTTACTCAATTTAATTTAAGGTGTAAACAAAACAGTGCTCACTGTGGTTAGACGGAGCTAGGAAGAATATATTAATATATATATATATATATATATATATATATATATATATATATATATATATACCTGCGTTCGAAGTGCAACTTAAAACACGTTGTTCCACCAACTCATCAGGCTCGTGACTAATCAGTTGGTAGAACAACGAATCTTTAATTTGCACTTCGAATATATATATATATATATATATATATATATATATATATATATATATATATATATATATATATATATATGTATATATATTTTATATGTATATATTTCTAATATATTATATATATATATATATATATATATATATATATATATATATCTGGTGTAATCGGACAAAAAGATTTGCTAACGCTCCTTTTCCGTAGGCTATCTCCATACTTTACTTTTCTCTTACCCCACCCTCTGTTCACTATTGCCCCACCCTCTGTTCACTATTGCCCCACCCTCCTCACCTCTGCTGGTGCGATCATCCGATGTGTGTTTTGTCTTGTGTAACTTCCCCCGCTACCATCATCTTTGCCATCACCTCGATGCACCCCCCCCGCCAAAAAAAAAAACTTTTTTTTTTCCGGCTGTCTATCGAGTGTCTGTCAAAAGCCCCACACCTCAACACCCAATCTTACCCAATTTCTCACTATCCCTTATTTTTTTTTTATTTGATTTATATATATATATATATATATTATCTTTTTTTTAATTTTCCACCACCAACCTATTTCCTTCTTTGGGCCCCCGTTTCTCGGATCTCACCTCTGACTTTGCGCCTGGCCCCATCTTTTCCCCCTTCTCCACTTCATGCCGACTCCTTTATCCCGACAAGTTCCCTTTCCTCTTGGCTTTCAGCGCTCCCAGTTCCCTGTTGAATCCGTTACCAAAAATTAATGAACGAGGAAGACTAGACTTCAGACAAGAGGAGACTGACAGAGGGCGCGACTGGGGGTCGGGGGGTAAATAGCTAAGGAAATAGGTAGCTTGCTTGTTGGCAAGGATTCTGGGTGGACCATCGTCAGACTTCGGAAAATCATTCTCAGAGAGAGAGAGAGAGAGAGAGAGAGAGAGAGACTGCGTTCCAGATGCACACCTTTCTACTCGATTACTGATCACGTATGCCTGCCTATCATAGGCCAAATAAATTTGTTGTCAATAGGGTGGAGATGAAAAGCATTAAATATTTTCACGCATTCTTACCTACAGAAATTGATAGTTATGTCCTCACATTTCTTTTTATTCACAATCAGATTGACGGGTCAATGAATCCATTATAAAATGTTTATAAAGACTATTTAGGTCATATTTTATTTTTTTTAAACTCGATAAAAATTTGTTAAATTGCAAAAAGGATTATATAGGGCCAAGGAAAACAGAATATAAAGTTTTAGTTAGAAAAACAATGACGTCAGAATGGAAATAGAATAATAGAATAAAAAACTATTCGAAGAAAGTGTGATAACGAATGAGGATTTTAAAATAAGATTAAGAATAAGACAAAGCTAAAATGCGAAGATGATTAGAAAAATTTAGATTCTAGAATAATACAGAATGAGGATTTTTCCAGAAAAACAATATTCAAAATAGGAATCTTTTAAAGCAGACTATATTATAAAAAAACGTAAGAATAAGAATATAAGAATAAGAATAAAAGAATACGATTACGAAAACCCAAAAGATGAAGGTTAAACAATACTAAGCATAATAAGAATGGGAATGCAGCAGAATAAAATATAAAAAAAAAAACACTAAGAATCAGATTATGCAATACCAAGAATACGAATAAAAATTCAAAGTATAAGAAAAAGTAATTCTAGGATCCGGTTATTAATAATAATAATAATAATAATAATAATAATAACACTAATAATAAAGAAAAGACAAAATACTTTTTTAAATCAATTCACCTCAGACAAAGCGATAATGCCACTATGACATAAAGGAGTCAAAGAGAATGAAAAGGTTTTAGAAGGAACTGAAAACAATCCTAAAAAGAAAAACAAGAGATAAACATCTACCCTAGTTTAAAAAACCGGGGAGGACCGTGAACCGGGTGATAGGCGAATGTGAAAATGTTCAGATTAATAACATGCAATATTAAAAATGCGAAAAAGAAATTCTCAGGATACGAATAGAAATCTAAAAATGACGAAGAAATATTCTTAAGATAGGGAAATGCTGAAAATACGAATAAATTTCAAGAAAGAAAATAAAACTACGAACAATGAAAAAATGTAATAGTAAGAACAGGAAAAAGAAACAATGAGACTACGAATAGATATACTAAGAATGAGAATAAAAATACTAAGAAAACTAAATAATAGGAAAACAAAATACTAAGAAAAAGGAAAAATACTAAGAAAACAAAATACTAAGAAAAAGAAAAAATATTAAGAAAACAAAATACTAAGAAAAAGAATAAAAATACTAAAACGAAATATTAATAAAGGAAAAAAATACCAAGAAAACAAAATACTAAGAAAATGAAATACTCAGAAAAAGAATAAAATTACTAAAAAAACGAAATATTAATAAAAAAGAAAATACTAAGAAAATGAAATACTCAGAAAAAGAATAAAAATACTAAAAAAACGAAATATTGATAAGAAGAAAAAATACTTAGAAAAGAAAAAACTAAAATAGAAAGAATAACTAATCCCCTAAAATAAAAATGAATGAATTTTTATTCATCCAAAGAAATAAACAAAAAAAAGAATTTTGCATGTGATAAAAATATCCCGTTAAATTTTCGTAAATGTTAACGATTTTAGCAAAAGAAAAAAATTTGAAATGTTAAACGAAAATAAAGTATAATTTTATTCTAAAATCTGTATGATTTTCTGAAAACTAAATTTGAAAGTAATTCTACCAAGAAAACATACTAAAATAGCCACTATCATTCATTTCATTCAGCTGTTAAAATCTCAGATTACCAACAACAACAATTTGGTATACCAGCAGGGCGCCACAAAATAAAAAAGAAGGTACGGGCTTAAATCAGATATTAAAAGTGGCAGAGTGGGGGATAGGGTAGCAGTGCTAAGTAAGATATACATGGATTCTAAGCTATGTTTTTTTCTTTTATAATATGAAGAATTTTTGATTTATTATCTTTTACTGAAAATATTTTTATTGTTTGGATTTTAAATACATTTTTTTAAAAATTTTACATGTATTTATTTTATGGACATTCTCCACGCAAGAGACCTATCATTTCGAGGGAAAAATACGCAAAAATAATGTTTTTGGATTTAATTTGAAAATTAATGGGAGCAATAATTTGAGACAAAAGATGTCGCATTATCGCCAATCAGATCCTGAACTATCATCAACCTCGATGATTGGATGTTTCCTCGGGAAGGTCATATGCCTCATGCGCCTGTTGTGCCTTAAACTCAACCCAGACCTTAAATGGGACTCGTACATACGATCCATCTCTAAAGACGCTGGAAAAATGGTCGGCTCCTTGTACCGTTTCTCCTGCTATCCTCTACTTTTACAAGAGTCAGAAATGAAGTACTGCTGCTTTATATGGGCAGGAGCTGCACAGTCTTCACTTTCCAGTGGCGATAGAGTACAAAAGCGTCTACGCGTCCTTGTGGGTGACAAATTGTTTTCCACCCTACAACCTCTTTCCTCACAGACGAAACGTCGAAAGCCTCTCGCTGCTCTATCGCTATTTCCATGAAAAGTGCTCAGACGAACTACATTCTTTAGTCCCCCCCCCAATTCTAACCTTTACGGTTAAGATCCGCCCGTTGTAGCGTACCACTCTCATTCTTCTCGTGAAATGTAAGTTCCACTGGGAACAGCTTCTCCCCAACAACCCGCTGCTTTGTGGAACCGACTCCCTAGAACAGGGTTCGGTAACTTACGGCACGTGTGCCCCACGCGGCACGCCAAGCAATTCCCAATGGCACCCAGCCGCAAATGACATCACGAAGTCTGAACCAATAACTACTACAACGCAAAGAAGATATTTAGCTGTTTCAATCTTAATGTATATACTAAAGTATATATTCTATATATTACTATATAAAATCTATTGTAGAACAGGTATATTGACATTGACTTGTATAAAAATACGTATGCTGTTGGCACACTGAATGATTTTAAAACCCTAAGTTGGCACATAGTTAACAAAAGGTTGCTGACGCCATGCCCTTGAAGATGCTTATCCGATCACTGCAGTCTTAACAAGGTTAATCGTTAACTTACCCACATATGCACATAAACTGTACCTCTTACTCTGTAAACATCTACCTCGAATGGCTCCCGGAACTTATGCAGGGTGTACATAGTAATATATATATATATATATATATATATATATATATATATATATATATGGAGAGAGAGGAGAGAGAGAGAGAGAGAGATAGATAGATAGATAATATTAGTGGTATATATATATATATATATATATATATATATATATATATGAAATGGACAATTATTTTAAGACGAATATTTTCTATGAATATTTCTCGACATTCAAACCGGTAAATGTTATGAATACTGTTTATTATAAACAGAGCATTTACTTAAATATTTGTATCTATAAAAAGAATGTATAAACATAAAAAATGTTTTATATATATATATATATATATATATATATATATATATGAATTCCCAAGAGGATAGAATCCAGGTAGAACTCAATGTCCAGGACAGAGTAAGAATATAATATAAGAGGTTCAAATACTAATATTCCATGGTTATAATTTATTACATTGGAATCCTCATCAAGATCCAATTCATCAGACCTAGAAATTCAAAACTCAGCTCAATCGCATTGTCATGGATTGAGTTCAAGAAGTAATTTTTTTTTTAGTTCTTTATTTCAGAAAAACGGGGGGTTGGGCTGTGGATTGGGTACTTCACACTCCTCAAAAGACTGTGGAAGTTAAATTAGTGAAAAATGAGTAATAAAATGAATAATCATTTAAAACTGCTGGCAAAAAATAAAATAAAAAATAAATAAATAATAAGAAAAAAATAATTTTTCAAGTTTCACTGCCAACGATCTGTCGTTTACTAGAAGGAAGTCTAATTGTATATAGTAATATAGTTGCATATTCAGAAACTGCGCCCAAGTTACACCTTTTCTTCGAACTTTGCCTCTTTTCGAAGTTGCCATGGTTACAGCTACTCTGACTTGGCTACCTTTATTTTCCTTCATCCAGCGAGCGGCTCATCCCCCACCACTCACCTACATCTTCCATCGCGTTCCTCTTTTATTCTGCCAACCCGTTTCCTGTTTTTCTTTTCTTGCTCTTCTCTTTCCCCTACTTTTACGCCCCACTCTTGAAATTCACCTGAAACCTTTTCTTCACCCTTAGAATCCCGTATGTTGACTCTCCATCCAATAAAGCCCTCTCCATTCCATAAACCCCTTACACGCAGCGGTGCAGACGCACAATACACGTTAGGACGATACACACACACACACACACACACACACACACACACACACACACACACACACACATAGACTTTCCAGTATATATATATATGTATATCCCAAATATTTGCTGAGTTTAGCGTAGTATGACATAAGGCCACAATAATGGAGCACGATTTGAGAATCCAGCTGGCTGCAGTAGCGTCGTTCGTCTGTTCGGCGAGTTTGTTGTCGGTTACGCTACGGTAGGCACACATGGTAAGTCTGTTGTCGACGAGGCAGGCTTTGGGAACATCCTTCAGCGGGCACGAGTCACACAGAAGGCAGATAGCTTGGCACATGTATTTTATTAAGGCAAAAATAATAGACGAGTATAGAAGGCATCCATTTTCGGTCCGTCGAAAACAGGGCTTGACGCATGAATAGAAGCATGCACAGACACACACACGCATATATATATATATATATATATATATATATATATATATATATATATATATATATATATATACACGTTTCATTAAATAATATAGACAAGTGTTGCCTATTTATTTTATGTAAATTTTTCTCGCAACATCTGATAAGTTTAATAATATTATCGTTAAACGAAGAAAGAAATTCACAATATTGATCCATATTTTTTTTAATATAATCTAAGCTTTCGGCTTGCTTAAGCCATTATCAAAGATGTAAATTACAAACATATTAAACAATATACGGACACGACAGTGATGATAGTCTGTCATTGTTTACATAGATGATTTCTAAGCAACGATAAACACGCGCATATAAGACGCTAGAAGCGAAAATCGCACCGCATCTCATGACATCACACATGACCACACGAGAGTGAATTGGAGAATGAAGTATGGAAAGCCGTTGGTATAAACCAATGGCTTCTGTTACCAATTATAGACATTTAAGAATATTTGTAGAGATGCCATAATTGATTTTGTTTAGGTTGGGTTTCAACTGTTTGATGTATAATGCTTCAAGTATTTTTAGTTTTTGTCTATTGTTTTCATGTCGAAGTATAGTTGTGTTTTCGACAAGTATTTTACGGAATTGTGTGTGCGGGCAGGCATGTTGCTTTAAATGCCTAAAAATATATATATATATACCCACATTCACATACAAAGATGCGCATGCACGCATAGATTTACATACATATAAACATCGGTCGTATTTTAAATAACGTTTATATTATAGTCATACGAAATAATATCGGATAAAAAATCCTTTCAAAGAAATTACTGTTGTTTAGTTTATATTTCCGGTACGAAACTAAAGCTAGCAGATATCGCTTCGTAGATGTCCCAACAAAAAATGTGCTTTCCTTAAATAGGTAATTCAAATATTGCTATGTCGGGCTGTTTTCCGTGGTCAAATTGGTAACGGTACACTTTGGCTAATAAAGAGATTTTCCTGATGGGAAAAAAAAGGGTATATATATGAATTCGATTCCTGTCGGAGAAATAATCTTTTCTATAACAGGACTTCAAAATCTAGGCCGGTTGTTATTTCAGTGTTTAAGACAATAAAAAAAAAACTAAAAAAAAAAGAACTGGGGTAGCAACTCATTAAAAAATAATGTTTATCGTAATAATGTAATAATTTTGGATATAAAATCCTTTCAAATATATATATATATATATATATATATATATATATATATATATATATATATATAATCCGTTCATATTCATGGATCTTTTTCCGTGTATTACAATAAAATGGTGCAAGAAATGCACTGTAACAGTGAAAATTACAGTGCATTTCTTGCATCATTTGATTGTAATACACGGAAAAAATAACCGTGAATATGAACGGATTATGCTAAAAATAAGCAGATATTATGTTCATAATTTATTTAATCAGACATGCCCAAAAGAGAATTTGCTATCTAAATACACACACACACACACACACACACACACATATATATATATATATATATTTATATATATTGCGTAGTATACTTTAGTACATGACAAGGTACTTTTGTTAATTTTTTTATTATATTTCTCTTGTAGACAAACAAGTATTATCTGGATTTAGTGAATGCAGAATTTATTCAAATTGATTTAAATCGCTTTCAGTTAATCGGTTAGCGATTTTAAAGGATTTATTCTAATAGAATAATTAAAATTCTTGATAGAGTTTTCTCAATTGAATGTTTCCAAATTGAGGATTTCTCCCCAAACATTTGTTTACATTTATAGCTATTAGAAGTGCCTGCCATAAAGCGATGGCTAGTAGGCAATATTTGCGTGTACTGTTGTCACTGTATTTAAGCATAGAATATTGAAAGCAAACTATCAGTTCATTAAAAAATCACTTAAAACATTACTGTATATAAAAAGCAAGTTTTGCCGTTAGGCTGAAAACAAGAAATTACACTATAAACATAGTTAATTCTTTAATCTTCATTAGCTGCTTCGTATAACGGATACAATTCTGTTGAAGTGATATTATTTTTCCAAGGTTTACCAGTCTGGTTGATCAAGGATTGGAGTGAGTTGACTGACCAACTCGCTGAGCGACTGACTATATTTAGTCCCCACCCCCACTGGGGCAATATGTGACACAAGGTCGGTTATTTATTGTGGGTTTTCCGGAGCCCGTGGGCTCGACCCCAAAATATGCCCATTTGAACCCGCCTAAACGGGTTCAGGGCCGGTTTTACCTCCCCGAAGGAGACTCCGCCCTTCGGCGTAGCCTCCTTCGGGTTCCTCTCCGTCCGTAGACAGAGAGGTGAACCGTTCTGTCGTTCAAGAATTGAGCGACTGAGATATTCAGCCACCCACCCACGAGGGTGTCATGCGGCACAAGGCCTTTTTTAATGTGGGCATTCCCGAGCCATTAGGCTCAGCCAAAAAATAGCCCATTTGAACCCGTATAAACGGGTTCAGGGCCGGTTTTACCTCCCCGAAGGAGACTTCGCCCTTCGGCGTAGCCTCCTTCGGGTTCCTCTCCGTCCGTAGACAGAGAGGTGAACCGTACTGTCGTTCAAGAATTGAGCGTGACTTAGCGACTGCTACTACTACTATTACTTATTATAGGTGGGAGAGTCTATTAACTATAGAATAGGTGTGTTCCAGTATAACAATATTTAAGTTTTTATTTTGTTTATTTTTAAGTTCTCACTAATGTTTATCCAATACAAGTCCCAAAAGCCACTCAATCTAGAGGATTACTGTGTGGAGTTGTATTAGCGTAAGAAAGGGTTGTAGTTAAAGTTCTTCGAGCTATGCAGGAAAGATGGCTAATTTGAGACTTGGTGAGGTCAAGATTTAATAAATGAATATCATTTCAGAGTTCGGTCGGAGACGTTAGGCGCATAGAGTTGAAGTAAATTTTAGAAAGAAGCGGAGACCCAATTCTAAACAGAAAATGCGCGATAAACCTCTAATCCTGTTCAAAAGATCGAAGGGAAGTGAAAGAAAATTAGTGAATAAACTTTCCAAGATCAGTCGGAGACTTTAAGAGTATAGAGTCGAAGTAGACTTTAGAAGGAACCGGAAACACAATCCCAAACAGGAAACAAGGCATAAAACTTCCTGTTCATAAGAAATGCAAAGTATGATGTATCAACTCGTACAGGCGGACGACCAGTACTTTGACACGATAATTCCTTTTACATTATTATTATTATTGTTGTTTTGTTATTATTATTATTATTATTATTAAAAAAAAAAAACTTTTTGATTAAATAATAGTATTAATAATCCGGGCGAGATAGCAGTGACCATCTGGGGCAAAATTATAACCTGCGGTATACAATGCACTCTTAAAAAAATCGTCCTGCGTCTTATATGAGAAGGTGAGAAAGCGATAGCTGATTTTATTTAAACTCTCATATAAGACGCAGGACTATTTTTTTCATCCATTTAAAAAAAAAAAAGTTTGCCTTATACCAGGTTACCAGGTTCGTCTCGCAAATCATTATGGATTGCCCCACTATTTTGGCTCTGTGTCAGAGTTACGATCACAAGCCCCGTAACAAAATTAAAGTCGTAGGAGCACCACACGTCCTGTAACCGTTACAGAGGCGTGTGTGTCTAGGGAAAAAAAAATAGGACAATCATTTTCAGGCTGAGTGCGGTCGGCATAATTAATTAAATATTATTTTTATTTATTTATTTGCTGTTGTTCGATTAACACAAGTCTAAAGAGACACTCAAGGTAGAGGGTTACTGAATGAGAAGTAAGATTGTAATAATCCCGGAACAATCATCTCGGGAGTCTGCTTCCCAAAGTAGCGGTTTTTTGTGATGAAGATGTTAGAATGGAACTTCCTCCTTACTAACGGAATACGAAAAGAATGAGGGTGGTTTCATCATGTATACAAGGCGGGGCGGGTCTCAGCCGTAAAAGTGTGAACTGGTGGAACTAAGGAATATAGCATGTCTGCACATTTTCCCTATAAATGACAACGGAGTAGCAAGAGACTTGCGACATTTTATCTGTGAAAAAGGGGTCATAGTGTTGAAAATAATTCATCACCCACAAGACCGCGTAGACGCTTTTGAACATTATCAAGCCTAGAAAGTAAGGATTGTGTGTGTAGGTTTGTAAGTGATCTCACAAGCTGTTGCTTTCCATCAGAAAGGCGAGTGACGCCTTGCGCCTTATGAAGTAGAAAGATTCTATTGAATCAATTGCTAGGTCTGCTGCTCGAAAAGTTGGTTCACTGTGATGCGCTAGACAATCTTTTCCGACAGATATAAATAATATAATATATAAATCTACCATTCGTCCACGCATTGAATATTGTTGTCAAATCTAGTCTGGTATTTCTGCTAGGTATTTAGAGATTCTTGGTAAAATCCAAAGAAGGATCTGCAATATTATCAGTCCTAATCTAGCATCTCGTCATCTCTCATTTTCTCATCACCTTAATATATCCTCCCATATGCGATTTTTTTATATAAATATTTTCATGGTAATTTTTCTGATGAGCTTTCCTCTGTGGTACCTAGACTCTATGAATTTAAGCGCAGTACTAGATTGGCAACTAGGTCTCATTCTGTATCTGTTGAAATAGCTAAATGTAACGGTAACATTTTCTTTTCTCGTACTTCTCGCTTGTGGAACTCTCTTCCAGCTGCTTACTTTCCAGTTAACTTTGGTTTTCAAAAATTTAAATGCAATGTCAGTTGTTATTTTCTGTCTTCTTAATTCCTGTGTTTTCATTGTTCTCTCTTCTTAAAAAAACTTTTTCTCCGATTCTTTCCCACTTAGTACCCCCCCCCTTGTGACTTAGTGGCTTCACTGCCTTGCTTGGGGTGAAATGAGTTTAAAAAGTAAGTTTAAATTAACTATCTTGGCCTTGTGCCAGACTAGATCAAAAATTACCGATTTTTAGGCAACTGTTGTCTAGACACCATTTTTTACTCGGGGCATAATTACAACTGCGCTGTAGACCTACCGGAAACTGCTACAGTATTTTTTTTTCTAGAGAACTGCTCAGCCCATCCTAAAGCTTAACTAAGAATAATGAATATATATATATATATATATATATATATATATATATATATATATATATATATATTCAACTAAATTTAACATTATTTATCCACCTTAACCGAATGTTTGTTTGTAAGTAAGACAATAAATCTAAGATGTGAAATACGAATTGGAGATATCATAATCAAACAAGTACAACAATTTAAATATCTGGGACGTGTTTTAACAAATGCGACACCGAAATCTGAACGCGTATTGGAATAGCAAAAGATGCCTTCCAAAAGCTAAGCTAAATACTAAGAAACAGGAAAATTTCGCTAAAAACAAAGAAAAGAACGCTGAACTGTTATGTAACACCACTCCAAAAGCTAAGCAAAGTATTAAGAAACAGGAAAATTTCGCTAGAAACAAAGAAAAGAACGCTGAACTGTTATGTAACAACACTCCAAAAGCTAAGCAAAGTATTAAGAAACAGGAAAATTTCGCTAGAAACAAAGAAAAGAACGCTGAACTCTTATGTAACACCACTCCAAAAGCTAAGCAAATATTAAGAAAAAGGAAAATTTCGTTAGAAACAAAGAAAAGAACGCTGAACTGATATTTAATATCAATGTTTTTATATGTCAGTATCCAGTCGAGTTGATTACATTCATTTACGTTCAAATACCATTGGGGAATGGTATGAATTTTAAACGCAATTGTATAACTACTGATAAAATGTATAGTTGGCAATTCTACTATAAATAGATACTGTTAGTAATTTTTTATATATACAGTTGTATCGTTTCATTGTGCTTTGTTTTTTGTTTGGGAGCGGGGAGTCACTATTTTTCCTTTAGCTGAGGCCCTAGCAGGTGCTACCACTCCAGGTCAGAGTGGCCCTGGAAACAACAGCAATTAAGAGGTGGTTTCACGCTTCTCAAACCATCATCCAATCTCCCGATCAGAAGTTTTGCTGCCGGGTGTAGTTTATCGTCATACCCAGGACATTTGAGGCAGCAGAAATTTGGTTCTACAGAAGGATGCTGAGAATATCATGGACAGAGCATAAAAGCAATAAAAATGTCCTAAGGAAAATGGAAACCAAAAGGACACATATTCAGAATCATAAAAAGACAGCTGGAATTTCTCGGACATAAAGTGAAGAAGGAAGGCTTGGAGAATTTGACACTCACAGAGCATATCGAAAGTCAAAAGGACAGGGGAGAGGCAGTATGCTACCTAACTGGCCATTGTGTGGATGGATGAATGCCGGGACAAGGAGTTGGTAGGTTGGCAAACAGACAAACGTTACTAAAAGCTACAAGGGATAGGAAGTTGTGGAGAGTCATGATCGCCTATGTCATGAGGAGACACGTCACATAGAAAAAGAACCTAGGAAGGTATTGCTCGCTTTTCATGACGTGTAGGTTCAGACGCGGTTAATTTTAGTAAGCCTTTTGAGGCATTTATCGATAGAATTTAATAGGAGAAATATTAGGTTGGTGCAAAAATAATGACGTAATAATTATTTTTGCACCAACCTAATATTTAAACCCCTGCCAGCTTTAAATATTTATGTATTTACCACCTTGAAATAAACGAGATACGCGTAATTACAGGAGCAGGGCTGTTTTATTTATTTATTTATTATCACGTGACCACTCGTAGTTCGGAAAAACGAATAATCCGACACATCTCAGTCAGCTCCGAATGTACAAGCGAGACAAGCATTCGGCCTAATCTTTATATATTTTAACTAGCGGATTGAACGCAAGCCGATGACGGGCAAACTATGCAAGACCGATGCGAAGACTAACCCTGAACCCCCTCGATCGACTGAAGGACCTGGATAAAGTTTTGTGACCCTTGCTATCTTATCATCATTTGCTTTTTTTTCCCCTACCTGCATTTATAAACGTTACAAATTAAGCCAAACACAACTATTAATGGAGGGAAAATTTTCGCGGTTTTTGACGTCATTCTGGGGTCTTTTTTGTTCGTCCAAATTCGGGAATTCGTTTTGCTCATGCTAAGTCACTCTAAAAAAAAAAAAAAAAATAACATTATTTACTATTTTAACTATAATGTTGAATGAGTTAAAATTCTTCAACTTTTTATTAACAAGATAAGTCTCAAGTCGATGTTAAAAACTGCAGCAAAACATTATTGATTTACAGGCTGATTGAAAAGTAACCCCTATTTTACGTATGATAGATTCTGGGGGTGGGGGGGGTGTATAATAAATTCATAGAATCGGTGGGGGACGAAACCGTTGCACCGGCTCTGGAATTACGGTTTTCTAAATGGCACGTCTAATTTGGAAATAAAGAAAATATCGTTTATTAACATTTCCTTTGTTTCGTTCTCCCTTGTTCCTCTTCGCATACATAAACAATTTTTAGTTTTTTTTTAATCATTTCTCCCCAATCAAGGCAATAAAGCCACTAAGACACAAGGGGTTACTGATTCTGAAAGAATAAGAAAAAGAAAATATTATTAAGGAGAGAGAACAATTAAAAGAACAATAATTAAGAAGACAGTAGATAACGATTGACATTGCATTTAAATTTTTGAAGATCAAAATTGGCTAGAAAGCAAGAAACCGGATGAGAGTTCCTCAGGCAAGAAGTGCGAGAGAAGAGAAGAGGTTTATCTGGCCATTTCAACTGTAAAATGTTGAAACCTTGTTGCCAATCTAGTACTGTGCTTAAATTCATAATGTCTTGGTACCTACGAGAAAAGTAATATTTATTTTGAAAAATACAAAAAATGTGGCACAAGGCCAAAAAAGGAGGGAGACTGGTCTTCAATCTGTCACATTTTAAACTTAGCTAGCCACGGCTACTGATCCAAACATACCACACTATTCTTTACACGAAAACAACGCATTCTTGCTTACCATTCTTACTATAGCCACCATAATAACTAAAGTATCTTTGAAGTCCTAACTAGTCCCCATATATACAATTTTTTTTTTGTCTGTGGGGTGAAGTGACTAAAAACAATTTAAAAATTTAGCCCCCACAAATAAAGTTCATCAGAACAATTTCCATGAATGTATTTATAGAAAAAGCACAGTGAAGCTGCAATTACGGCATTGGGAAAAGGACTGGAGCCGAGATGACAGATCAGGATTCTTTTTTTGGGGATTATAATCAAGAATCTCTAAATATATAGCAGATAATGTTCCTTGAGTTTTGCCATCTTCTGTGGGAGTAAACGTTTTCATTTTAAACCATTGACGATTTTCCCTGTAGAAAATCATACGTGTAGACATGTTTTGCTTCAGAAACAGGAAACATTTGTATTAATGTTTTTCTCTGCAGAATAAATATTTTTATCGTTGATTTCTACAGTAGATACACGTATTGTCTTCTGTAGTGAAAAACGACTGACATTACCTTGAATTTTTTTGTAGCCGTGCAACCCACCTCATGATGAGCTATATCTCATGTGGTCCACTAGTCGTGAAAGATTCTCATGCCTCTTGTAAACTGTTGAAACATTTCACATGAAGTTTAGTAAAGAAGAAAAAGAAAAAAAATACCCACATTCATTCTCTCAATTCGTTATAAATACAAAGCAACATATATGCAATCACTCTTTCTTACACACACACACACGCATATATATATATATATATACATATATATATATATATATATATATATATATATATATATATATATATATATATATATATATATATATATATATACGCGCGGAGAGAGTCAAAAGGAGAAAGGAGAGGTTGAGGAGAGAATAGTATGGCTTATGGCATCAGGCTAATCGCACACAACATGGTATCAGACCACGTAACTAATCATTTTGGGAATGAGGCGAGAGGGAAGGAGGTTTTCAAAGATTAGAGAGAAAATTCTGTTGGGCGTGCGCCGACCTCTCACCTACCAGTTCCCTGGCCTTCGGATTGTAGCACACGTCCGCCAGCCGGTCTCTCTCTCTCTCACTCTTCGCCATTTTATAACGTCTGAGTCTACATTTTTAAACCCCATACAAAACCAACTCTTGCTTCAACCCCGCAACGAATCTCAAATAGGCACGAGCTTCTTCTGTACTGCCTATTTCTTTTTTCTTTTCTTTTTCTATTTTTTCCTTTTTTTTTAGTGGGTGGGGGTTTCACTCTGTAGTGTAGTGTAAATTTTTTTTTTATTGGTACTTTTTTTTTTTTTGTGGAATTTATCTTTAGCTTCCATTATTTATACTCACTCAAATTTTCTTTTTAAAGAATTACGTCCTAATGTTTGGGTTCGGGACCTAGTTATTTTTAATTCCGTTATTTTATTTTATTTTTTGATGTGTGTGGGGACTCCATTCGCAATAATAATAATAATAATAATAATAATAATAATGATAATGATAATGATGATGATAATAATAATAATTATTATTATTATTAATATTATTTATCTATGTAATTTTTTTTTTTGGCAGTGGAAAGTGTCATGCTGCCATTTCTAACCTTAGGTCCCTGGGCGGGACCCGGAAAGAAATGTGTAAACGCCAGAAATCAAAGATAATAATAATAATAATAATAATAATAATAAAGACCTGGAAATTGAAATAGAAAAAATGTGGAAATTGAAAACAAGAATAATACCAGTGGTAATAGGTGCACTTGGAATTATAAAAAATGGAACAAAACAACACATTGAAAGAATCCCTGGAAACCCCAGCTTAAGAGACATACAGAAAATTGTCTTATTAAGTACAGCACACACACTAAGGAGAACTTTGTCTATGTAACGCTAGCAACTTCACCGAAATGTGGCCATAACAACACACCACGACCTGCCTTAGGTCTTTCCGCAGACTTGGTAGGTAGTGTGTCCATAGCAGAAATCGAATGATGATGATAATAATAATAATAATAATAATAATCCTTTTTGGTTTTCAGGAAATTACATTGTCTCTCTCTTTCTGTAATGTGTCACCTCAGAATCAGGCGATCATGGCTCTCCCTAACTTCCTGTTCCTTGCAGCTCTGAATAATTTTTTTTTTCGTTATTACTAAACCGTATTCTGTGAGTATCAAAATTTCCAAACCCTCTTTCTTCATTATGTGCCCCAGAGATTTCAGCTGTTTCTTCCTGATGTTAAGTAAGTTTCCTATTTGTTTCCATTTTCGCTAAGACCTCATCATATTTGGTGCACGGTATCCTCTTGCAATAGACACACTTTTAAAAATATTTTTCTGAGATATATTTCTTAAGTGCTGTTAGCCAAACCATAATTTTAAATCTATATCATAAAAGGATAACTGATTGCCTGTCCGTCACACATCGCTTGCGTCTGACGTGCCACGCGCCTGTGTACTGTAATATATAGGTCTGTGGGGGACTTAGATGTATTCGTGACATTTTAATGTACACGCAAGTACCAGCCTATGCAGGCAATTTGATTGAGCTCGAAATAAGACATTGGGATAATATATTCCCTTTCAAACAGTCTGGACGACTCCTAACCTGAGCTGAGCAATAAAATCATAAAAGTTGGAGAAAAGAAAAAGAAAGTTAATTTTTAAAACAATAAAATAATCAGATAATTAAAAGATTTTATTGATTTAAAAAAAAAATTATCCGTTAATAAATAAATTCATTTTTTAAAGTTTTTTTATTTTGTAGGGATATTTTGTTAGGTCTGTCATTTAATTAAAATGTCCGTGCGTACACTTGTCCTGGGTATGACGATAAAGTACATCCGACAGCAAGGCCTCTGGTCAAGACATTTTGGGGAGCGTGGAATCATCTCTTAATTGCTGGTACTGCTGTTAGGGTCCCAGCTATTGGAAAATAGTTAACCCCAAAAGGGGTCAAAACGCTATAGAAGTATAAATATAGGTTTTAATACCAGCGATACATTTTAGAAAAAAAAATCAGCAATACATTTTGGAAGGGAAAAATTATTACCAGCCATACATTATTACCAGTAATACATTATTACCAGCCATACATTATTACCAGTAATACATTATTACCAGCCATACATTATTACCAGTAATACATTTTTGAAAAAAAATACCGGCAATAAAAATCTTGGCATTAAATAACCCATTGAGGTGTTGATATACCGTAAAATAGAACAAACCAAACCGTGCACACACACAAAGGTTACGTACACGCGCAATTCGAAGTAAATTAAAATTGTCATCTGTGTTTTCTTTCTATGTGCCGTGTCCTTTCAGGACGTAGACGATCATGGCTCTCCACCCCCCCTCTATCCCTTGCAGCTCTCAACAAGTTCCTTCCCTCTGCCACCTCCCCTAGACCCCGTTCTGTCATCCACTTGCTTAAGACCGCTAGGTATGTCATGCGTTGTTTCCCTTTGTCTTTCTTTCCTTCGGAGTATCAGATTCTCTAGGCTCTCCTTCCTCATTATGTATCCCAGGAACTTCAGCTGCCTCCTTCTGATGTTAAGTATAAGCCTGCTCCTTGTTTGCATCCTCTCTAAGACCTCATCGTTGCTCACACGCTTGATCCTTAGCATCCTTCTGTAGAACCACATCTCCATCGCCTCGAGTCTCTTCTTCATCTTTGAGGAAATCGTCCAACATTCGCTGCCGTAAAGAAGGATAGAAATCACGTAACAGCTCAGTATTCTTTTCGTTGTTACCAAAGAATTCCTCCTGTCTCGCAATATTCTGCCCAGTTGGGCAACAGCAAAAGCGCATCAGTTAAAAATAGCGGTCTTTTCTAACGTAATTTTGAGCTGAATGTATTTTCTAGTAAATGTAGTAGTTTAACTGGACAAACAATTTAGATTTCTAACCTGATCACCTTTATTCCAGCGAAGTGACGGGTATCAAACTAGTATATAAGGGGTTCATCCCTTATATACTAGTTTGGTACTACAGTCCATCTACTGAGGTTGAATAGGGTTTGTATTTTATATCTATATCTGTAATTCTCAAAATGTGTGTGTGTATGTATGTGCGTGTGATCGGATGTTGTTTATGCGTTTCCAGTTTTCATCCGATTTCGATGACTTTTCCTTTTTTTTTTTTGTTTGATGATAATTCTTCAGTGCCGGTTTTGAGTTCAAAGTGGCGGGAAAAAATTACAAAAAATTACAACCTTGAATCGAAAAAAAAAATGTTTTTTTTACACTTTGCACAAAGACCAAGGATTAAATTTAATGTCTGTAAAAAAAACAGCGTACAATCAATTCAGAAAGTTGATATCTGACACAAAAGATTTTTAGAATTACAAAAAAAAAATATATTATAAATAAAAATTATCGTATATTATTATGGCGGTCTATGGAATAGTTTCCTTCCTTGCAATATTGAGAACGCAAAAACGCCTCTTTTCAGAGCCCCCCCCAATCAAACTGTTAACCCCACCCCCATTTGGGGGGTGCCTCAGTTACATCCAATTACTGTTAATAATATTGATTTTTGGGTGGGCTGACTTTAAACTTAAAGTGTTCCAATTGAACGGCAAAAATTCCCAGAAATGAAAGACCCGGTCAAAGACGGGTTATACTGCTAGTATATATATATATATATATATATATATATATATATATATATATATATCGGTTATAAGACGGGTTAGACTGGTAGTTATAACTATGGCGTTTGTGTTATATTGAATTTTATAACTAAATTTATTTAAATTTACTCCTTTTTTCTTTTCAGATAGCTTCAAGGAATCCATAATGACAAATAATTTAAATAATGATGCAAGAAAATGGCTGTTAAAAGAGACTTGGAAGTTTCAAAATTCTGAAACATTTAGAACAAAATGGGTAGAAACATTTGATACTCAAACCTCAAAGAGACAAGTCATTTACAATATTCGTGACAAATTTGATGCCACTGGATCAATTCTTAATATCCCCAAAATTGGTCGACCCAAAACAGTTTGCATAGAAGACCATAAGCAAGTTGTTGTCGAAGCATTTTTTCACAGTCCCAAAATGTCTACTAGCAGATCCTCAGCGGTACTGGACATTTCACAAACCTCTCTTGGATTGAAAACTTATCTTCCAACGGTTAATCCATGGCTTATTGACGGATGATCCAGACAGACGGCTGCAATTTAGTGAGATCATGCTGAACGATATTAAAGAAAATCCAATAATTTCAGATAACAAATTTAATTGTATATATAATAATTGTTTATCAAAATTTAATTGTAGTAGTATGTAATGGAGAGACGGTGGAGTAATCGGAGAGCTTAAGTAATCGGAGAGCCGAGTTCGAGTTCCAGTGGAATCCATTATATTCACTTACGTGCTAAGAAAGGTATGAATCTCCCCCAATTATTGGTAAATAGTAGAACAGACTGGGTTCTATAGCCTTGGATGTCTACTGCAGAAGAAAATGGCAACCTACGTCAGTAATCTATCGAAGGATACATGATCGCCAAAGCGTGTCTCACGCATGGCACCTTGCTGACTGATGCAATCTCAAAATATGTGTTTTCATTTACTGTCCACCTAATTTTTTGTGGGCGAATATTGTATTAACTGTTTTGAGAATAACAATGATATTTCCAGATACAAGTATTCCTCTTTAACCCATAGTTAGGGGAGATGGATTTATACCTTATGTATGGGTATTTGTATGTAAGTGAATGCCACGAAGGCGACTATAATTCGAAATCGGTACTCCAATTACTCATTCCGAGCCGCTATCCATACACCAACCACACATCCAGTATGTAACGACAGAACCGGTAATTAATCACACCGTAATATCACGACACACCAGTTTGGAAAGTTCTGGTATAAGCGTATAGTGTGTGTGTATGTGTGTGTGCTTGGTATGAGTATGCTTGGTGTGTGTATGCGTGTGTGCTTAGTGTGTGTGTATGCGTGTGTGCTTGGTGTGTGTGCGTGCGTGTGTGCTTGGTGTGTGTGTGTGCTTGGTATGTGTATGCTTGGTGTGTGTGTGCGCGTGTGCTTCGTGTGTATGCGTGCGCGCTTGGTGTGTGTGTTTGGCATGTGTGTGCTTCGTGTGTGTGTATGTTTGCTTGGCGTGTGTGTACGTGTGTGCTTGGCATGTGTGTGCTTGGTCTTGGTATGTGTTCGTGTTTGGTGTATGTGTATGCTAGATGTGTGTACTTGGTGTGTGTGCGTGTGTGCTTGGTGTGTGTGCGTGTGTGCTTAGCGTGTGTGCTTGGTGTGTGTATGCGAGTGTGCTTGGTGTGCGTGTGTGCTTGGTATGTGTGTGCTTGGTGTGTGTGTGTGCTTGGTGTGTGTGCGCGTGCGCGCTTGGTGTATCTGTGCGTGTGTGCTTGGTGTGTATGCTTGGTATGTGTATGCTTGGTGTTTGTATGCGTGTGTGCTTGATGTTTGTGTGCGTTTGTGCTTGGTGTGTGCGTGCGTGTGTGCTTGGTATGTGTGTGCTTGGTGTGTGTGTATGTGCGTGTGTGCTTGGTCTGTATGTGTGTGATTGGTATGTGTGTGCTTGGTGTGTGTATGCGTGTGTGCTTGGTGTGTGCTTGATATGTGTGTGCTTTGTGTGTGTGTACGTGTGAGGCTTGGGGTGTGTGTGCTTGGTGTACGTGTAAAAACCTGAACAGTGTGACTTCAGGTAGAGAATTCATTAAATTTAACCCTCGCAGGACAAAGTTCAAGGCAAGAGAGAGGGGGAGGGGTCGCGAGTAAACAACATATTCATCTTATGTAAATGGCTGGCAGAACAGGGACAAGGTGAGAGAGCAAAAAGACTAAGAGCTACAAAGGACAGGAAAATGTGGAGAGCCATGATCGCCGACGTTGCTTAACGTCGGTGGTCGTACTAGAACCGGGGTTTCAAAGTGATATGGCCCTATGCCTATTCTACCACTCGCGCTTCCAAACTTACAGCACTTGGAATTCCCAAGTGGTCACCCATCTAGGTACTGAGAAGACTCGACGTTGCTTAGCTTCGGTGATCATACAGGTACCGTTGTTTTAACGCAATATGACCGTAAGCTCTATTTAAGAAGGAGAGAGGAATATAGTGAGCAATCTACATAACGACGTAAATGGCTGGCAGAACAGGGATGAGGAGATACAAAGTACAGGAAGTTGTGAAGGGCCATTATCATCCACATCCTTAAGTGATACGGCACATAGAAGAAGAAAAAGCAAATGTGTATGAGATCATTGTGCATGTACACACATCTCTGCTCCGTCAAGAAAAAGAAAAAAGTAATGTCAATGTTAAGAAAGAAAACCCCAAATAATTCTTCTTCTTCTTCTTCTTCTTCTTCTTCTTCTTCTTCTTCTTCTTGTTCTTCTTCTTGTACCATGTCTCCTCAAGACGTAGGCGATCATAGCACTCCACAATTTCCTGTCATTTGAAGCTCTTAATACATTTTGTCTTTTTGTTATTTCTCCTAAACCCTGTTCCACCATCCATTTACTCAAGCTTTCTACGTATGTTATCCCTTGTTTTCCTATGTCCCTCTTGCTCTTTATCTGTCTTGTGAGTATCAGATTTTCCAAGCCTTCCTTCCTCATGATGTGCCCTAGAAATTTCAACTGTCTTTTCCTGATGTTAAGTATAAATGTCCTTTTTGTTTCAATTTTCTCTAAAACTTTGCCGTTGCTCACATATTCGGTCCATGGTATTCTCAGCATCTTTCTGTAGGACTACATTTCTGTTGCTTCAAGTCTCTTCTTCATCTTTGATAAGATTGTACAGCATTCACTACCATATAGGAGGACGGATATAACTAACAGTTCAGTATTCCTTTCTTTGTTTCTAACGGAGTTTTTTTTTCTGTCTCTTAATACTCAGCTTAGCTTTTGGAATGCATCTTTGGTTAATACACCTCCGGATTTCTATGTCGAACTTACCGTGCTCTGTTAAAAGGCTTCCCAGATGCTGTTGAATGTCTTCGTAAAGACAGAGACCGTCTAAGGATGCATACGTATTGTCTGTGTACGTAGACATACTTCACAAGCATTTCATTTTTCAAATTTTTACGAACTCATTAAAATTTATGTTAAGAAAAAATAATTGACGAAAAAAATAAAAATAAATAAATAAATAAATAAATAATAATAATAATAATAATAATAATAATAATAATAATAATAGTCAGTGAAGGAGATGGAATACAGAACACCCAAATGATGGAGAAAATAAGAAAAGAGTACCACAGACGCGTGCGTCTGGTGCTAAATACAGAGTTGAAGTCACAAATCAGAATATCAGCCATAAACACCCTGTAATGCAATACAGTTTCAATATCCTTAACTGGACCATAGCTGACATAAAGCGAATGGATGTCAAAACGAGAAAGCTTCTCACTTGCCAACGCATCTATCATCCCAAGGCTGATGTTGATCGTCTGTATGTGTCCAGATCCGAAGGAGGAAGAGGATTAGTTCAACTAGAACTGTCTTACAAAACTACAACAATCGGTCTTCAAAGATACCTGGAAACGATAGAAGACTGGATGATGATCTGTGTCAAAGAACATGAATCAAGAAATTCTATTCAGTTATAAAGGAAGCCAACCTATTCAAAAGGGAATTTCTTGTGGGCGAAGAAATGCAAATAAACCATATGTCCAGTTCAGCGGCAAAGAACCTAAAAAAAAGAAAGTAAAAGCAAATGCAATGTATCAAATGCAAAAACGATAGCAAGATAAGCATCTTCATGGTCAATACTCAGCCCGTACCAAACAGGCTGATGTAGACAAACCATGCACTCATCAGTGTTTACGTAGTGCAAGGTTGAAAGCTGAAACCAAAGGTTTTATTCTTGCTGCACGTGACCAATGCTTGCTAACTTGAAATTGCCAAGCACACACACACTGAAAAATTGTGTTAGCTCCTAAATGCAGATTATGTGACAAACATCCAGAAACAATTGACTTATTCTGTATCAGGTTGCACGGTGTTAGCGCTCATTGAATATAAAACACGGCATGACACATTTGGCCAATATCTGTATTGGAAAATATGCAACTTTTACGAGAAGGAATCTATAAGGAACTGGTATGAACATCACCCTGACCCAGTCACAGTGATAGGACCTGTAACAATTTTATGGGATTTTACGACACGCACAGACAGAACGTTCAAAGCTAATCGCACAGACATTGAAGATCAAAGACTTCAATAACAGAAAGTGTTTTCTTATTTCTACAGGTTGTAATGAATCTTTGAAGATCTTCAAAATATAATTATCTTGAAGTGGAAATCTAAATAATGTGGTACATGAGGACATCAATAATTCAAGTTGTAGTTGGAGCCCTCGGAATGATTGGAAAATGTTCCGATATGCTCAATTAACGGATTCCTGGAAGCCCACGCCTTAAAGAAATACAAAAAAAAAAAAACAAAATAAAAACAAAACAAACAAAAAAAAAACACAAAAACACAAGTACAGCTTACACATTACGAAGAGCTTTATCTAAGCAAAATGTGCGTGATGTTAGATTTTTTTAGGTTTTTTATTTTACAAAATGATCAGTAGAAAATTTCTGATCTTAAATCTCTGGTTGAGACCCCAAAGGAAATGTGTATACAGCGGAGGAAATAATAGCACAAAACTTAGAGAAGAACGCGCGATTTAAGAATAGATAAAAAAAGAAATAAACCAGTGTTTAACAATGTTTCGTCTAAGAACATGTCTAAGAAAATGTCTAATAACATGTCTAAGAACATGTCTAATAACATGTGTAATAACATATCTAACAATATGTCTAATAACATGCCCGTCTTCTTCAAATTATGTTTAAAAATTGCACACAAAAGAAAAAGCAAAAAAGACAGAGTTTAACTATATTTCGACAGTAGGCCTGTTCTCAAGTTATGTTTGAAAATAGCGTACAAGTTACCAAAAGAAAAAAGACAGTGTTTAACGATGTTCAACAACATTTCGACAGTATGTCTTTCTTCGTCAAATTATGTTCAAGAATTGCATGCAAATTAAGAAAAGACAAAGAAAAAAAACTTTAACAACATTTCGACAGTACGTCTGTCTTCTCCAAATTACGTTTAAAAATTGCATAGAAGTTGTATTCAATTTTTAAACCCTACCGGAATAAAGGCAAATATACTGTCGAAATATTGTTAAACACTGTACCATCTTTCTTTTTCTTTTCATAAATCGCATTTTTTTCTAAATGTGGCAAAATATTGTCAATCATTCTTTGTTAATAATAATAATATATTCTTCAATCTGTAAGAGTTCGTGGGTGAGAGAAGGTTGAAATGAAAATCTTATGTTATTCTTGTAGACATGCATTAAAATCAATTCTAAGCATATCAGACAATCCAAGAAAATGATTTTTTTTAAAAAAATAGCCGAAGAATCCATTGTCTTAGCAGAAGTCTTCCTGTATGTTTCCTTATCTGAATGAAAGAGCCCAGAAAGCATACACGTCTTCGCAATGATAGCATCTAATCTGAAAGCCTGATAACATCTCAGAATGTTTAATTCTAAGCACTTTAAATACCTCGGTGCATGGATCAGTTATAGTAAATTTAGTCGACGAGATAAAGAAGTTGAACAGAGGACGAGGGCAGAGGGTTGGGGGTCTGGAGTTGTGCTACTTTTTGTCCAGCACCGTAAGACGCGACAAAACCCAAATATTAGAACAACTGGACTTAGCCTCGGTGCATTTAGACTTTCTTGCAGATCTTTAGGCATGGCGTCCAATTCATTTGTGGAATCAGTAGTTGAAAATGACTTTAAACGAACGAACAAATGCTGTAAATTCTTCACCACAGACTGACGCTACATAATCACAGAGATTTTTACCAAATAACAAAACCTTGGACGGCGCTTACTACTCCCGAACGCACCGATTGGGAGGTGGGTGAAAGCCTGATTGGGGGACTCGGGCAGTGCTTTGTGACTCTCGCTATCTTATTAACATTTTCCTTCCTTTTTTATCTACATTTATACGTCATAAACTTTTATTTGGGTTCAAATCCGTGAATTTGTTTGGTTCATGACAAGTCTCGAAAAAAAAATCAATATATAAAATTTAATATTTTTTTAGCGATAATGTTGAATTTGTTAAAAAAAATTATTTAACATTTTTACAAGAAAAATCTGAAGTTGATGTTAAAAATTGCCTCACACTATTGTTGACTTATTTATGATTGAATGATCAATTATGACATGTCTCTAATTCGTGTTTAGATACATTGTATTTATTTTCAATTTTTCTAGTTGAATTGTTCACCTATATTGCATATGATCCATTATTGTACATAATTAGGTTACAATAAAATATGTATTTTATATGAATAATACTTCATGAAAATTGTAATGTGGGGCCCTGTATCATAGATGGGTGAGGGCTGTTCCGTATCATAGTTTGGTGTATTTCGAGTTGGCTAACCTGCAGTTTCGAACTGAATTCTTTATTTAATCTAGATGAGATATCCCTAGACACGGGCAGTTGAACCGAGATCCAAGAGGATGCTTACCTGATCACTACAATCTTAATTATCTTCCCGGTATATTTCCATATAACCATCTACCTCGAGTGGCTCTTAGGAATTGTATAGGGTGAACATCACTGTAAAAAAGCAAAAGCAAAAGTGTAACGAGAACAACATATCCCCATAGATTAAATAAAGTTTTCAGTTCGAAATTGCCTGTAGGTTACCCGGACAACATATACTTGATGAAGACCGAAGAGTACAACGATCTTAAACGTGTGATAAAAATAACAAATATGAAGATACTAGTTCACATGTGAATAGTGTAAGTAATGGCCTTCTTATCCCAATAATTCAGGCAGAAATTTTTATTTTGTGATTGATGAATGTGTGAAAAAATATTGCATAAAAATAGATCCTGGAAGATGACATCAAATGAAAGCGTATTTAATACAACGACATTAATTTAGTACCAGATTTTTAAAAAAAAATTACTTAATTAACCGACGATTATTTCTGAGATAATTACGGAGATCGAAATAATCTATATAAATAAAGCATAGTGTACGTGTGTCCGTCCGTCCGTCCGTTTTTCGATCACGGTGAATCATAAACAACCTGAAGTAACAGATAGTAACTAATGTAGTTACACGTGATTAAGAATTAAATAAATAACTCATTTAAAGTTAAATTTAAATATCGAACAGAGTGAAAGGTTTAAAAAAAACAATTGTTTGTTAAAAATTTAAATTTAATTTCGCTTTTCTTCGCAATTGCAATTGATATAGTCTAACTGAACCGTAATTACAACTTAAGCTGGGCACGGTACGTTGCTCATTTTTTTTTCTTTTTCTAGCACGCGTACTGTGACGTATTCGAAATATTACATAGTTCGGTTTCCCAAATGTCTTTTAAGAGCGGCTTTATGTCAAAAGATCATAAAGAATGGTGATTTTAAAAGAAAATAAAAATTAGGCGCAAAATAAATGTAAACAAAACTACGGAGATGGGTTGCGTATACGAAGAAAGATTATGCCGAATTAATGTGTCTAATAAAGATAAAATAAATTTATGATTTCTAAATTCTTATAAGTTTTACGTTGCGTTTACGCTGAAGGTAAAACCCCGAAGGCCCGAAAGCCCTCCGCAAGAGCTAGCCTAATATGCGCCTAAAGGGCGGCTTTTAGGCTAGTTACAAATAAAGAGATGTTGGCTGAATTTCAAGAATGTGAACTTTTGTTAGCGTTTTAATTATACCCACGACTCATTTCAATTAATAGATAAATAAGAATAGAGAAAGAAAGGGAGACAATAAACTGTAAAGAAACGGGTGAGAGAGAGAGAGAGAGAGAGAGAGAGAGAGAGAAAGAGAAAGAGAGAGAGACAGAGAGACAGAGTGAGAGAGTCATGTGCAGAGATGAACTGAAAGAAAGTTCCTCCTGTGCGAAACAGATGCTATCAGCATAAAAAATGGAACTGTAACTACACCCCTAGCTGTAGGTCCCACTGTTTATGTTGAAAGAAAAGTCTTGAAAACAGTTTCCTTTTTCACCTAACTTGGCTCCACTGCATCCAACGAGGTTAAAATGTACAAAGAAATTGAGTGCAGGATTGGAAAGGCTAGCTATGCCTTCGGTAATCTTTATCACGGACTTTGGTATACCCGTGAAGTTTCGTTAAAAGTGAAAATTGATGTGGACGTGTCATTATTACTGGCAACAGTACTATATGGCGTAGAATCTTGGCCTCTATACCGCGAAAACACCAATCAACTTGATGCCTTCCACATGCGTGGCCTACGTATGATCTGCAACAGAAAACTTGGTAATCGCATTATAAATTGAAGTTCTGAATAAATGCAACATGACGGGTACTGAAGCCATCTTAATGATAATCCAACTCATGTGAGCAGAACATCTTTCTTGTTTGAGCGATAGCAGACTTCCGAAAACATTCCTCTTCCTACAACTTCGAACAAGCAGGTCAGTTGGAAGGTCACTCTTGCGTTTCAGAGACAAACTCATTCTGAAGCGATGCAGAATACCCTTTTCTTCCTCGGAAACAAAGCGTCAGAGCGAAGGTGCTGGGCGCCTGTTCCCTTTCTCATCTATACAAAGGTTTGAGCGAGGTCGACTTGAACACCGGGATCAACTGCGTGTAAATATTAGCGAAAGTTAGCAGCATGCTACTCCTCTCAATGACAGCCTTGTACCACCGTAACTTTGTCGCATGCAGTAAAGGAAGCTTTGCTGTCTACTCAGGGAAACATGTGGCAATTGATCCTCAAACACTCGAGCAAATATATATATATATATATATATATATATATATATATTTATATTTTTTTCATATAGACAAAACAATGTATTCACAAGAACGATGCAACTTCGTTTCGGTGCATTTAGACCTCGATTGGTGAAAAACATAAAATTCAAATTCTTTATAAAATAGTGAGGCCGCTGAATTGTAGTAATCTTTTCCATTTTAGTTCTCACCAGTCGAGGTTCAACTAAATGCACCGAAACGAAATTGCATCTTTGTAGTGGGTACATTATTTTTGTCTATATGAAAAAATTATAATAATTAATTACTGGTCTACTATCGATATTGAACCCTCTTTTGAATAAATGCTTTGAACGTTAGAATTTATATATTACTTTTGTTCTCATTATATTCATATATATATATATATATATATATATATATATATATATATATATATATATATATATATATATATATATGTGTACTTCAAAAGACAAGCGATACCTAAAGTTTAAAATGAATTTTTAAAAATTAAAATTTTTTCTTGAAGCTTCTATTTTACTTCTAATTTCAACCTAATTGATTAAATTTAATATTTTCAGTAAGTAAAATACTTTTCTGTATTTCAAAAACCAGTTTAATTGATTGGAATGAGTTTCATTTTAAATCACTAAAAATGTTTGATTTTAGCCATATTTATAATTCTTTCAGCACAATGTGATTCTCTTTATTAAAATTAAAAAATCTTTCAAAAATAAAATATACGTTTTTGAAACTTTATTTGAAATGATTTAAAGTTAAATTAATCTGATTTCAAATAAACATTACTTTTATTTTAAAACATCGCAAAAATACATTTTTAAGACGGATGTTGGTGTTTTTTATGAGGTGTTCACAACTATCTAGACAGACTTATGTTCGGATTTTTCTACGGGGGTATATTTACAAAAATATTTTACGAATATAATGTGAGTAACTTTTTATATAATTTTTTAACTACCCAGCAATCTTAAAAATTTAGGTATTTATTCTAATAATCTAATATTTTATTAAAATTTAGTTATTTGGCCTTAAATTTATTAGGAATGAATAATTTATTTTCGTGCAACTATCATAATAATATATTATTCTAAAAACGAATATTATTTTCTGAACAACCGAATATTTACGAAGATTGGCTAAAAAGTTCATAAGCTGACTATGGAGGAATGATGGAGGAATGATGCTAGACTGAACTATAGCATGCATTAATTTAAAATAACGAACAAGACGAAATTCTCTTAGACATGGACATCGTAACCAAAACAATCTACGGTTGAATTTCACTCCTAAAATACGAAAATCAATCTGTCAATTAGAGAAGATATTTAAAAAAGAGAATTTATCTGTTTCATTTCCAAATTAAAAACCAATTTTAAAATTACTAATGTAAACTTAATTTTCAATTCATAAGCAAAATTTGAAAAAGAAAAAATAAATATACCAGGATTTCTGCACATGTGCTCCACGGATATCTAGTGGGTTCATGGGTAGTTTTCAGGGTTGAGGATCTGATAAAAAATAAACATTTATATACAGCACTTCTCCCACTAAGCAGTTTTTCATTGAAAGAAATAAATGCAAATGTATTTTGCCACTTTTAAAAAGAAAACGCACCCAGTCACTACTTACAATGCCGACCGCTAGGCGTATTTGACTTGCTGTTGTGTCCCTGTATACCATTTAAACATGTGTTATCATTCTCCATACGACAGCCATCTTTTGCCATTCCAAGCAAGTTATAACTCACATGTTCCACAGTTTACCAGGGTTTCACTGTCTTCTAATATAATGGTGACGATTAATTGAACACAAATTCTTTCAAGCGTGTCTGGCTGAAAAGTGATATGTATGCACGAGTGTGCAGTGTTGAGAAATGCACGTATAAGTGTTGTGAAAAACCAGTCAATTGTCTGTCTGTCTGTCTATGTAGGGTTAGTTCTTATAGGGGCCTGTGCCTCAAAGCGTCCTTGACAAAAGGGGTCCGTGACTTAGAAATGTTTATTATAACCACTGACTTATACTTCTAAACTTCTTTGTGACTTTTAGTGTGCCTTCTAAGAACAGTAAGTCTTAGAGAGGATCACCCGTCTTCGAACCTTGTGGACTGGCGCTACACAATCACAAACAAAGAACTGTGCCGAATAAGAGAAACCACATTATTTGAGGACTTTCAACAACGGCAACTGCTAAAATGGATATCCCATTTAACTCGAAGAGAAAATAATGACATAATCAAGAGGATGATCTTCCACACTACTTCAAACAAAAGGTTAGGAAGGAAACAGCAGTCTGTAATGGTAAAAAGTTATAACAGCTGCTGTACTTGAGAAACCTATTTTCTTGAAAAATTGTTTTAATAGAAAGATTTTATAAATTTCAACCGACAATGCTCGATCAATGAATGCCGAATATTTCCTTATAAGGAAACGGCTAATATAACCATTACCATTATGTATGCTAAGCATCGTTATTATCTCTCATCTAACTTTGGTCAGATTCTGGGAAGTGGGTTGCGCCGAAAACTGATATCTTGTTTGAACTATTGTTCATATGGAAAGTGCTCGGATTAACTACATTCCTTGGTTCCGTCAGATCTAACCTCCAAAATTTTAATGGTAACTGTTTTGCTCAATTGTAATAATTGCTTGATTTTTATTTTGTTTTCTTACCTTTGGATATAATAAAAAGTTTTTATAGGCTCCTGTTCTTTTCCCCTATTATTTTTACTTTAGTTGTAATCATACCTTGTTTAACCAATATAATGCCTCATAAATATAGCCTAGGCATATTACAATTTACAATTTACTAATAATTTTACTAATTACTAATTTTTTCTTGATTTTTCCTGCTGAAATTGGGGTGCGTCTTATACACCCGTGCGATTTATATGTCGTCAAAACGGTAAGTATAATTGTATGTTAGCGTATATTTGTGAATACGATTATATTTGGGTGCAAGCGCCTTGTAGTCTTTGGCCAGATTAAAATAAAAGTCTGTACGGGGTTTTGCTTTGTCTACCGTAAACCCCTAAGGTCGAATTTCACAGCTGAAACTCATGTTCCCGTATTCATCCCACAAGTTCGAGACATTGGAGCCCTGCGTTCTGGGGCACTCCAGCCTCTGTTAATGACCGTTTAAGGTCATAAAAAGGAAATGTTGTTGGTAGGAGTAAAATTTCGGCGAGTTGGATGCTTGGCAGGGAAGGAAAATGGAACAGATGATGATAAGCAGAAGGAAGGGGTTGGTTATGAGGAAGGGATACTTTGAGACAAGGAGTAGAATTAACTGAGAAGATCTTACGTCTGCTTGCGTGAAGAAAACAGAAAGAAAGTAAAGAAAAATGGGAAAGAAAAATGGGAAAGAAAAAAAGGAAAAGAAAAAAGAAAAGAAAGGAATGTAAACTTGATCAGTTAAGTAAAGTGAATATGATCTGAAAAAAGATAAAAAAGAAAACATCTTAAGAAAAAAGAAAAAGAAAGAAAGGAAAACCACGAAAATAAATAAATAAATAAATAAATAAAGGCTTATTTGTAAGCGTGAAAGACGGACGAATCTTAAACTTCAAAACCCAAAGCCTTGTGCCATCTATCTAAAAGTCTGTGATTGCGTGCGTGCTTGCGTGGTGCGTCCGTCCGGCACATAATGAATTAAGTTAATCTGATTTAAGTGAATAAGATTTAAAAATACGAGTTGTTTATACACTATTTTTATTTTATTTTAACTTTCTTCAAACAATTTTGTTTAATTAATATACAGTGGAACTTAACTCAATTCGTTCCTGAAGCCTGTTCGTAAGCCGAAATGTTCGGAAACCGAAAATATTCTTTCAATAGGAATCAATGTAAAATAGATTAATCCGTTCCGGGTCTCAAGATGATTGCTTATTTAAACTTTTACAACAGTACTTTGTGCACAAGTTTATACACAAAACTAATGAAAATCATTAAATCTAAGAAATAACTAAATAAACCCAATACTAAACAGATAAAATATAGACAAACACATTAAATTTTACCGTACCTGCATGTAGGAGAGTTGATGGTATAAATGGAAGCAGAAGGAAAGAGATGTTATTGTTTAGAAAATGGAAGGAAAGACATGATTGTTTCTTTATTTATAAGAATAGTATAGATTGTTGATTTTGCCATATGAAACTGAGTAGGAAGAGACAATTGTTTTTCTCTCAACAATTGTTTTTCTCTCAACTTTTCTTTTTCCTTTACCAGTATCACTGTTAGCTTTCTTTGGAGCCATGACTGAGGACTAATAAAGAGAGAGAAAATAAAAGGCACAGTACAATAAAATTGAAAAAGAAAAGCACAGCACAAAAATGTATACAACATGGGGGTTGACTAAGAAATGATTCTATTTGGGTTACCTCGGTTTGGCAATGTTGTTTGAGAACCGAAATTTTGTTCGATAACCGAGGCATTTTCATCCCGAATTTTCTGTTCGAAAGCTGATTCGTTCAACATGTGAGGCGTTCGAGAACCGAGGCTGCTCTGTAGTTTTAAGTTAAAGACAGACACAAAGAGATCCCGCTTTGCCGTTTCGTCCAGTTTTTTGTAGAGGAATTATTTATATTTCAGACAAACAATATTTTAAATATTTAAAACATAGTTTGGAATATTTAAAAAGTATTTTCAAGTGAATATGATTTTAAAATATTTTGTAGCACATTAAAAATATATTTTTTAAGTTAATCTGTTTTAAGAAATATTTTAAGTGAATAAGATAAAAAAAAACGAATTTTTTATACAGTAAGTATTTTTATATCAACTTTCTTTAAACAGATAATTTTTTGAAATCAACTTCAATGTTTTATCACCTGGACCGTTGGTAGTCTAATTAAAATATTGAAAATACCAATAAATAAGGAGGCTTACGTTTCTTTTGAAGCAAAGAAAAGATTACACTAGAAAAAGTGAGAGATAAATCACAATTATAACAACGATAATGCAGATTGATTTTTTTTTACAGTTTATCAACCCTTTGCCGGTTATTTAAAGTCGAAACATATTATGGTACTTGTGGGTTATCCGTCGCCACTTTTTAAATTAATTTTCACAAATACAGATGTGTAAAAATATACTATTCGTTTTTTAAATGATATTTATTTCTCCAAATAACAAACATTAATCGTATTATTCGGGTGGCATGAACGCGGTTATACTCTGCAGGGTATCGTCGAATAGGTTGATTCCACCGGGTATTTACCCTCTTCACATGAACTCGGCCAGGTAAGTCTCAAGATGATGACGTGCCATTCTTTGGTGACGCTTGTTCCTTCACTTTGCTGATCTCCACAAATGTTCGACAATCCGGAAATCAACGAAATTGTATCGATGATTAACATTGAAATGTCGGAAACCAGCCGCTTCGATCTCGAAAATTGGCGATTGATAACTCACAAGCACCCATATTATAGAGTGTAAGTGAATATTGCATTAACAATTTTTAGAGCTAATGATTTTACAACTCCTACTATTTAACCCATAACTGGGGCGGTAGAAGAAATGGATTTATACTTTTCCTAAGGTTAAAAAAATCGGCAGGAAATCGAACTCTGTTCTTCTGTTTCATATTCCCAGCGGCTGTCCATTGCGCCACCCGCATGGAATATTTGTCCTTCATTTTATCAGAGGACGAAACTCATATATTGTAGTGTTGATTTTCCCAATTACTTACTTGGCCATATTTTTTTTTTATTTTTACTAAAAGCTCACACAATACGGGTCTCAAGAACCACTCAAGGTAGAGGGTTACTAAATGACGTGTGTGATATGAATGCTCAAAAGGGAAATAATGAAGATTATGGACGGAATGTAACGATTGACCTTTAACTTGAAGAGTTTAAGATTCTAGTGATCAGGGAAGCCCGTCCAAAGTAGCAGGTCTTAGTGAAAAAAAAAAAAAAATCTTAGTGGAACTTTGTCCTTACACGGAGAATACCGAAGCAATGAGGTTGTTTTGACTCCGTGGATATGTCATGGTAGGTCTTAGCTGTAAATGTCTGAACTGGCGGAGCTAAAGAATGGAGCTCGCCTGAACATTTTCCATGGAAATAGCGATAGAATAGGAATAAACATGCGTCGTAGCTTCAGAGCGGATAATAAGCCCCCCCCCCATAATATCGTATAAACGCCTTCGAATCCTATCAAAAATGGAAAGTGAAGATTGGGCAGCCCCAGCCCATATATGGTAGCAATACTCCATTTTAGGTTAAATCTGATTGTTGTAAAAATAAAAGCTAATGCGATTTATCCCTTGTTTCCTGTTTAGGATTGGGTTTCCAGTTCCTTCTAAATTCTATTTCACCTCTAGAATTCTAATGTCTCCGCCTAAACGCTGACATATTTACTATTTATCTATTTATTTTTCCACAATATGAGCAGATAGGTTCAACCCATAGGTGGGGGAAAAGAGGTAGATTTATACATTCCTCAAGGGCATATCGGCTTAGGTGAATATTACGAAGCAAACAGCAATTGGTATTCGGTCCTCCGAATAAACAATTCCGGGCCATTAACAATTAAACTAGCCGAATAGATTATTGCTGTCATATCTGGGCTAGAGGTGCCTGATCCTCACTTTCCCTTCTCGATTGGGTTCGAAGTCGTTTGGGAAAAGTAATAATCTGCCTCCCCCAGCTAAGAGTTAATTAGTAAGACATGAATCACTAAACCATTATTATCTAAAAAAAATTACAATCTAGAAATATTTTCTAGTTTTAAATAACTTGCAAAGGGTTGGTAAGCCGTAAAAAACGAAACAATCAGTTAGTCAAAACAATTTCAGGCATTGATCAGAGAAAACGGTTGTATACAGATGATACTTTAAACCTGACCGCATTGGATGCCATGCGTGACACTCTTTCGCGTTCTTTTGCGTTCAAAATCGAGATTTATGTAAATGACGAAAATGCTACATCAGACGTTGCTCATTAATATGGTCTGGTGCGCCTAGAGATTATTTTCAAAATCCAAAAGAATCTGCAATATTATCGATCCTGACATGGCATCTCGGCTTCAGTCACTTTCCCACCACCGTAACATATCACCCCATTTCAGGAATTCAAGCGCCTTACTAGATTGGCAGCTAGGTCTCCTAATTTATAGTTGTAAACGTACGTCTGGTGCTTGTATTTAATGCCCTTCCCTACTGGTAGAGGTACAGATTTTCCAAGCGTAGCTTAGATGTGGCACAAGGCCGAAAGTATGGGTATCCAGTGAGAATCGAACTCACTTTTCAGTAGTAACTGATCTAGCAAGCCAAGCTTGCTAACCATTACACCACGCCGAGGTGCCCCCTACTGGTAGAGGTATGTGACACAGTGGGGATCTCGAGTGCATGCACCCGGGCCAGGACCAAAAATCGACTAGTCCTCTACTGCTGCCCCTTCTTCTTTGACGCAATGTGGTAGGGACCTGCCGTGAGCAACTGTGTCCCGGGACTGGGGATCTCTCGAATTTCAGTTGCGTTCTGTTCGCGGACAGAGATACAATTGAGTCATGATAAGAGTACGTCTTATCGTCTTATGCTTCTGCTATATATATAGAAATTCTTTTTTTTAAAAAAAAGGCTGCAATGTTATCGCGCTTGACCTGGCATCTCGGCTTCAGTCACTTTCCCACTGCCGTAACGTATCATCTCAGTGTCTTTTCTACAAATATTTTCACGGTACTTGTTCTGATGAGCTTTTCTCGTTGGTATCCCGACTTTACAAGTTTAAGCGCAGTACTAGAGTGGCAGCTAGGTCTCATCATCTTACAGTAGAAATTGTTACATTTAATCGTAAGTTTTCTGCCACCAGTTCATTCTTTCGCAAATCTCGCTTGTAGAACTCTTTTCCAGCTTCTTGCTTTCCAGTTAATTTTGATCTTTAAAAGGTTAAATGCAATGTCAATCGTTATATTCTGTTTTCAGAATACGTTTTCTTTCCTTAATGATATTTCTCTTTTACTCATATCTTTTCACACTCAGTAACCTCCTTGCGTTTTAGTGGCTTTATAAAAAAAAAATTCGTTATATGATTAAGTTAAAATTAGCAAATATATTAGTGCATCTAGCATAGATCTCTTCTTTCGTATATATATATATATATATATATATATAAAGCTTTTCATCCCAAGCAAGGCGGGAGTGCCACTAGCACGCAAGGGGTTACAGAGAGTGGGAACAAGACTAAAGAGGGGTGAAAGAGGAAAGGATAAAGAGAAGGACGGGGAACAGATCAAGGCATCTGGAGATGTCAATTGACATTGCATTTGAATATTTGGAGATTATAGCTATCGGGGAAGCTAGTAAGAGGAAGGGAGTTCCACAGACGGTAAGTGTGAGACATGATGATAGTGGAGTAGATGAGACGGCTACATGAAAGGGTGGGATGAGATGCCGATCTAGTGGCACGTTTAAATTCATGCAGTTTGGGAACTAGCGAAAACAGCTCGTCGGAGCAGTTAAAGTGTTTGTAGAAAAGACAGAAGGAGGCGACGGCTCGTCTGTGAGAGAGCAACTGTAAACGAGATGTCAGATCAGAGCCAAACACTTTCGTTGTCTTTATATGTGAAAATGCAAAAGGACGTATTTTTAAAGATTATGCAAACGCAATTTGATAAAGTACGACATGAAGAACTATTCTAGGTGCCAGGTAAGTTTGATTTATTTGGGAAGGGTATCAGAATAATCCAGATCTTATATTGGGAGAAAAACGTCTGCATACGGATAGAAAATAAATTAAATAAATATGCAAAAATAGAACGGGGCGTAAGACAAGGATAGGTCTTCTCACCGGACTTATTCAACATTTACTGTGAAGTGATTTTGAGACAATTATAATTCCTTCCAGGATTCATTATTGGCAGCCACAGCTACGTTAAATCTGTAGATGACATAGGATTGATAGCAGTCACGAAAAGGAAACTCCAGCAACTTCTGCAGAAGACAGCAGCTACAAGAATGAACTAAACAAAATTGTAGGAAGACAGAACGTACAAAAAGAAACAGCCCAATATGCAAATTAAAAATTGGAGATACTAAAATCAAGCTAGTAAAAAAAATAAATATTTATAAAGTCTTTTAACGGAGGACGATAAATGTCCCACTGAAGGCTGCCTTCCAAAAGCTAAGCAAAATATTAAACAACAGGAAGTTTTCATTAGAAGGAAAAGAGTACTGTTATATCACCACTACTAGATGACACCGAATGCTGGACAATCTTTGCACCAATGAAGAAGAGATGTGAGGCAACCGAAATGTGGGTCTACAGAAGGATGCGGAGAATACCATAGGCTGAACATGTAAATAACGAGCAAAGTTTTAGAGAAAATGGAAGTAAAAAAGACACTTATACTTAACATCAGGAAAAAACAGTAGCAATTTTTCAGGCACATAATGAGGAAAGAGGGCATGAAAAATTTAACACTCACAAGACAGATTGAAGGCAAGAGGAACAGAGGAAAGCAGTACGTAACCTATCTAGTGAATGGTTCGAAGAATAAAGATTAGGAGAGATAGCAGCAAATATTTTTTATAGACTACAAAGGACAGGAAATGGTGGAGAGCCGTGATCATTCACGTCCTAAAGGGATACAGTACATAGAAGACGGACGAGCTTGTGTAAATGGTCGGCAGAACAGGGATTAAGGAAGATAGTGAAAAGACAAAATTTATTAAAATTTACAAAGGGAAAGAAATTGTGGAGAACCTTAATCGCTCGCGAAAGGACACAGCACGAAGAAGAAGAAGAAGAAGAAGGAGGAGGAGGAGGAAGAAGAAATGGAGTTAGAAGAAGAAGAAATGAAGTAAGAAGAAGAAGAAGAAGAAAAAGGAGAAAAAGAAGAAGAAGGAGGAGGAGGAGGAGAAGAAGAAGAAAAAGAAGGAGGAGGATGAGGAGGAAGATGAAGAAGAAGAAGAAGAAATGGAGTAAAAAGAAGAAGAAAAGAAGAAGAAGAAGAAGGAGGAGGAGGAGGAGAAGAAAAAGAAGAAGAAGGAGGAGGAGGAGCAGAAAGAAGAAGAAGAAAAAAGGAAGAAAAAAGAAAAAGAAGAAATGGAAGGAGGAGAAGAAGAAGAAAAGAAGGAGGAGGAGGAGGAGGAGGAGGAGGAGAAAAGAAGAAGAAGGAGGAGGAGGAGGAGCAGAAAGAAGAAGAAGAAAAAAAAGGAAGAAAAAAGAAGAAATGGAGAAAGAAGAAGAAGAAGAAGGAGGAGGAGGAGGAGGAGGAGGAGGAGGAGGAGAAAAAGAAGAAGAAGGAGGAGGAGGAGGAGCAGAAAGAAGAAGAAGAAAAAAGGAAGAAAAAAGAAGAAATGGAGTAAGAAGAAGAAGAAGAAGGAGGAGGAGGAGGAGGAGGAGAAGAAGAAGAAAAGAAGAAGGAGGAGGAGGAAGAAGAAGAAGGAGGAGGAGGAGAAGAAGAAAAAGGAGGAGGAGGAGGAGCAGAAAGAATAAAAAGAAGAAAAAAGAAGAAAAAAGAAGAAAAAAGAAGAAATGGAGTAAGAAGAAGAAAGAGGAGAAGAAGAAGAAGAAGAAGAACTAGTTAATTTTTAGCAGAAGTTATTGAATAGAATTCGGCTCTGTTTAACATTATTTGGGTATTTTAGCCTTCTTAGATTTCAGCCTCTTTTCGACCGGAGACCTCGATTTCTGTCAGTTAAATAGGCGGGTGTTTGATGTAAGGTATGTAAAAAAGAACGGAAGATTCCACGTGCCCCTAGATTTTCCTTTTGCTTTCTTTTTTTTTTTTTGTTAAATTTCTTTTCCCTATGCTATGGTCCATTTTTTTTTTTTTTTTTTCTCGATTCCCCCCCCCCAAACGCCTGTTTTGGATCATCTGTCTTTTATTTTTTCTGAAATCTTACAAACATTCCCTCTTTCTCTCAAACCTTTTCCGAAATCAGTCTCCTTCCATAATTACTCTGACTGTTCCTTCAAATTCCAGCCAGTCGCTCATCGTTCCACATTGCAAACTCACCTTATCTCGGGACCAGAGAAAGACATTCCCTTAAATCTTTGCCTGTTATTCTTAACGCATGCGCACACGGCAAAACAACTTCGTCCTTAAGTCACGCGTATAAATAGTCCAATCAACATAGAGAGAGACACGAACACAAACACAGGAAGGCGTCCACGTGCCTGGACACACGCATACAGATATACATACAGAGACACGCGCACGCACATACAGAGACGAACATTCACAGATGTTAGGTACGTACGTGCACTCATCTGCACATATATACGCACACACATACTCACAAGTGTCAATACACACATAGCCACACCATGAACGTTCGCCTATCATGATGGATGGGTCTTCTCTCAAGGAGCCTACTTGCCATGAACGTCTACGATGTCTCAAGCTCTTCTCAGACATCAAGTGGAACTCATATATACGATCTATAGCTGAAGATGCTGGTTGCTTCATTGTACCGCTTCAGTAAGTATCTGACTCCTGTCGTTATAAGAAGACAAAAAAATGGAGTACTGTTTTCATATCTGAGTTAGAGTTGCCCAGTCCTAACTTGCCTGAATTCAAAAGCATCTACGTGGATCTGTGGGTGATAAATTATTTTCCACCCTACAATCCCTTTCTCACAGACGAAACGTTGCGTATCTATCGCTGCCCTATCGCTATTTCTATGGCATGTGTTCTGACGAGATACATTCCTTAGACCAGCCAACCTTGACTTTTATAAATGGTACCCGTCATGCCATGCACATAAGTGCGAATCATCCCATATTCCAATAGTAAGAAGTAAGTTTCATTCGGACAGCTTCTTACCAAGTGATTTGTGAAACAGGCTCCCAGGAAGATGCTTTCCCAATCAATACAATCTTGGCCTCTTCAAGTCTCGGGTTAATCGTTATCTTTCCTGCATAACCCCATGAACTTCTTACCCTTTCTTACACTCATATAAAACGACACAATAACCGTCTATCTTGAGTGGCTCTTCGGCCTTGTATTGGGTGAAAATTAGTACAGAAAAAAATGTCAGAATTTCAATTTGGAATTTGTTTATCGTAATCTCGTCCGATTATCGTAATCTCGTCCGATTAGCGTAATTCTCGTCAGATCTTTTTTTTATTTCGAGATCAAACTATTTGGCAGTCAAAGCTGAATAGATCAACTAACAATAGTTTCATGTGAAGCAAAAAAGAAAATGCGTGTGTGTATGTTTATGCATGTGTGTGTGCCATTGTGTCTGTGTTTGCACACGCCTGTATGTGTGTGTATGTACACACATGTAGAATGTCGTTGTTATTTCTTCTTTTCATACTTTTCTTGTTTCCTTATACCTTCTCACCATATATTAGGCACCTCCACTAAATTTATCGCCAAAATCTTTAAGGTATTATTAAGAGGAAAGACCAAATTATCTTTTGATTATTTTATTATACTTTTGAATCCCATTCAGAACTTTCGAAATTTTGGTAAGTAATCTTTTTTTTTTGTGTCAGCGGGTGGGCATAGCAAATTTAGCGTCTTTTTTGTTGTCAAAACACAGGGATTTTGAAATTCTTGCAAAAATCAAATAATTGTCGAATTTTAATGAAACTTTCAAGACTTATTCACAAATAAATCAAATTATTTTAGAAACGTTTTTTTTTAGAAAATCTTGGTAAAATTATATATATTTTTTACGTATGTTATCCCCCACTCATTAATTTTATGAAATTTTGAGAAATTCATTCTTGGAGGGCTTAATGTTTATATTAGTTATAAGCACATGTCCTTGGACAATTTAAATCATCAATTTCTTTTTTGTGTACCAGAAACATCAGTTACCGAAAATCTGTTTTGAATCGTAAAAAAAAAAAAAAAAAATGCAATAAAACTAAGATATTCAGTATCTGTCTATATTTCTGAGATGAGGTATTATGTACACTATTTACATTATTCGGACTATTGTCCTCATCTTTGTCACCATATTTATTACAACGTTTCGGGCGTTGTACGCTCCGGCCTTCTTCAATATCTGTCTATATTTCTGAGATGAGGTATTATGTACACTATTTACATTATTCGGACTATTGTCCTCATCTTCGTCAACATATTTATTACAACGTTTCGGCCGTTGTACGCTCTGACCTTCTTCAGATGGTTTATAATACCCAGAAATTTATACACAGACGTCTTCAGCACATGGCACAATGGATAAAGGCGTTAGTTAGATCCAGTGACAGGATTCAAAGGCGGTGGAGAACTTGGAGAGGGAAATTAACAGGAGATAACTGATGACATCCATTAGACATGGCACGTGGAACTAGAAGAGTCTACCCCATCGAGCAAAATAAGGGGTTCAGTTCGACATCCCAACCACCTGAAGAAGGTCGGAGTGTACAACGGCCGAAACGTTGTAATAAATATAGCGACAAAGATGAGGACAATAGTCCGAATAATATAAATAGTGAAAACTAAGATATTATTTAATCAGAAAAACTTTCTTTTATGAATACACGAATTGCTTTCATTTCAGCGAGGGAATCCAGAGGGTCTTGGCAAAGATCGATCTTCTTTCAATATTGTAGACCGGCGCGACAGAATTATAAACAAAGAATTGTACCAGATAGCAGATTCTATATCACATGAAGACTTTCAACAGCAGCAACAACTAAAATGAATAGCACATGTAATTGAAGATAACATAATAGCATAATCAAAATATTAACATTCCACACCACTTCAAATAAAAGGTTAGGAAGGAAACCGTCATCAACACTGGAAAGATCGATAACATCTACTGGACACGAGAAAACTATTTTCCTGAACGATTGTTTTATGAGAGATATTTTATAAATTTCAACAGAAAGCAATACTGGCTGCTCGGTCAGTTAATTCCTTGAAAATGAAGAAAATGTCTTCCTCGGCAAGGATCGAATATGCACCACCACACTGGCATTTTCTTTACTCTCAAATGAACAGACAGATAAACGTAAAACACATAGTTTAATAAATAAAAATGTAGCAACTATTTTAAAAACGAAGTAACCATTTGAAGCAATAAAACAACGAATTAAAAATAAATCCATTAATTCTTGGCACACACACACTTATATATATATATATATATATACATATATATATATATATATATATATATAGTAATTTACGGATAGCCCCTGGAAAGTGAACGGACAGATCCGCCTACGCAACTTTGTAGTCGGAATGTTGATGGCAACATCAATCAGTTAAGTGGCAAACCTTTACTTATATTAATTCTCTTTCTCTCTTTTTTTTCTCTCTCTCTCTTTTTTTCTCTCTCTTTCTCTGTGTGTATATATATATATATATATATATATATATATATATATATATATGTGTGTGTGTGTGTGTGTGTGTGTGTGTTTGTACGTTCACGTATGATTATAATGTTTTTTCCATAAAGTTAGTTTATTGTATTTGATTTAATGAAAGCATTTGCATTCCTTATAAACTGAACAAAACGGAATCTATATACGTAATCACATACGCAACCGCATGCCCCTATATATATATATATATATATATATATATATATATTTCCTCTTAATATATATATATATAAACAGGAGGCGATGGATAAAATGTTGACTACATTACACAAAAATGAAAATAAAACTGTCATCTCATTCTAACAGATACATTTACCAAAATTAGACAAAAATAACTTGAAATAATATAGAGTAAATGTATTCAATAAAATCGCCATTGGCTTCAACCACGGTCCCCAAACGACTTCGGAATCTTCTGCAACTCTCATGAGCGTTCCCCTTGATCAACTTGGTGAATGTTCCCATAATCCTTGCCTTCAGTTTATCTTTGGTGTTACAAGTAGTTTTGTTGGTCTCGCTCAACTGCTCCCAACACATAATAATCAAGGAGGTTGCAGTCTGAGGATTTAGGTGGCCGATTGTTGTGGTCGAAGAAATTGTCTGAAAGCCATGACTGATATCCTGCTTATGTGGTATGGTGCAGAGTCATGTTGGCAGACGCAGAGTCTTCTAGCCGCCAAACTCTTGACCCAGGGCAGCACTACCTCTTCAAAGCATTTGGTGTAGGCCTCCGTGTTGACTCAGAGTCCCTGTGTAAAGATGAATGGAGGCGTAACGTCGCCATCACTAGTGATCACTTCGTAATCATCATTAGACTCATCCAACTCTTTCCGAACCCTCTGTACTGTGATCATGTGAAATATTCCTATTGGTGCTTCCGGTGCAAATGCCAAGAAGTACAGCATGCTGTTTCTAAATTTCTGATGGAGTAAATTGCGTCATGATGCTCTTTTTCTCACCAACTGACCCTAGTTTGGTTGACAAATTTAAAAACAAACAATGCGCATGCGCGAAATTAAAAATATAAAATGGTGACAATTTACAGCTCGCATCCTGTATATACAATTTCACACACTACATATATATATATATATATATATATATATATATATATATATATATGTATGTATGTATTTGTGTGTGTGTGTATTTAGGGAGCAATCCTTCTTTCATCAACTTTTCATCGAATACGACAGACAAGGTGCTTTGATTTAGTTTTTTTTATACAATTTCTCATGTGATCTTATAATTTTTTTCTTTTCGGGGAATAAATTGTATAAAATCTGTCCAATTTTTCTTTCTTTCCCAGAGCTTTCGGCTATACTTTTTTTTTTTAAATTCTGAAGAAGAAATATATTGTTGTATGCATGTATTTATATCAAACGGTCAAAAATGTTCACAGTTGATATTACTGAATGTTGTTTTTTTTTTGTTGTTGTTGTTAATAAGGCTTCCATACACACACAGACGGAGAAATACACACACTCACACATCTGTTTCAAGTACTGAATAATTCAGTCAATAAATTACGTCAATCCGTACACCAATAAATGCGCATGTCAACATAGACTTGTCATAGTGACATTCAAACAAAATACACACACGCATACACAAATAAAAAAAAAGTACACACACATGCACACATTCACGCAAGCACATAGACACTTCTTGTAGAGGTCGTCTTAAGCTTGGCCTATATTCCCACTGATGTCAGTGGTCTTTTTTTCGAAGGAGGAAGTCAGACATTGATTTTCAAAGGAAACAAACATCACTCATTCAGAGAACTGGCGCAGCACAATCATCCCTCCTTTCATGTAGCTGCTATGCCAAACGAAGATAAATTTACTATATATCTATATTTATTCTAGGATAGTTCCACACACACACACACACACACACACACACACACACACACACACACACACACACACACACACATATATATATATATATATATATATATATATATATATATATATATATATCCTAGAATAATCCTAAGGAGCCAGCAAACCTACCTAGGTTTCACCCAAACAGATCTTCAGGGTAAAACTAGCTAAAAAGGCAAATAATGGAACAATATTTATTGATAAAACCGAATAAAACCATGACCACGTGACAAAAAAAAAAACCCCAAACAAACAAAAAAAAAAAGCCTACATGTAACTGTAATAACCAGTTTTTCTTATGTCGGGACCTACTAAGAATTTCAGATTTTTGGTTGAATAAATTTTTGGGCTCTTTATGGGTAGCGATTGCTAGCTTTTCCTCCATGCATAGTGACCAAAATTTGGTGTCTGTCTATATTTCTGAGATAAGGTATTATGTACATTATTTACATTACTCGGACTATTGTCCTCATCTTTGTTGCCATATTTAACACAACGTTTCGGCCGTTGTACGCTCCGGCCTTCTTCTTTCAGTTCAACATTCCAACAACCTGAAGAAGGCAGGAGCGTACAACGGCCGAAACGTTGTGATAAATATGGCGACAAAGATGAGAACAATAGTCCGAATAATGTAGATAATGACCAAAATTTATCGCCTGCCTTATATTTATAACATTTTTTTTAATATTTCCTATTTTAAAATGGGATCATTATTGTCTCTCTGTTTAATCTTACATATATTAGTGGATAGGGTAGTACTTGGTTTTTTTTTTCTTTGGACTTGGTGCTCAAGCATTTGACAAGAAGATTCGTACATTGTTATGTTCTTGGTTCTTGGTTCTTTCTTTTTTTTTTTCTAATTTTTCCTGTGACATCAATTTGTTATATTACATGTTGAGCTAACCGAGGTTTTCAAAACGAGTATTACCACTGATATATATATATATATATATATATATATATATATATATATATATATATATATATATATAGGTAACTATACTCGTCTCGAAAAACCTTCGAATTTTTCATTTGCCAATAATCAAATCAATCTCGAAGGAAAAAAAAGTTTTAAAAAAAGAAAGAGCTAGAAACATGAAAGTCTGTCGAAAAAAATCGCACAGATACAGGTTTGAAGCCCAAAGAAAAAACCCCGAGACGAGTAAACAACTAACTAAAAAGAGCTCAATACAACCGTAGAGCAGACCTAGATAAACCTAGTGAGCCATACAAACCTACTCAGGTTTCACCTAAGCGGATCGTCAGGGATAGCTGATATATATATATATATATATATATATATATATATATATATATATATATATATACAAATTTCAACAGGATAGAATCCAAGTAGAGTTCAATGTCCAGGACAGAGCAAGAATATAATGTAAAAGGCTCAAACACTAATATTCTATGATTATAATTTACTAGCAGTAGAGCCCGGCGTTGCCCGGGGATGTAACAGTAAGAGATAGATCAAGTATCGACCATCATGAAGACTGAAAAATAAAATTGACAAAGATTATTGTTTAAGGTTGACGGACACGCATGTCTTAATTAGTTTTTTTTTTTTTTTTTTAACGAATTGGTCAAACCCAAACTTAAACAAAAACATTGTTTTCAATCGTTATGAGTCTACCGATTGAATAGAATTTTATTATAAACAATTGTCTTGTAAATGAAATTTTTAAGCATTCTGAATGTAAAAATAAAGAAAAAAGCGTGCAAGACAATAAAAAACACTACCTGCCAAAAAAGTGAAGTTTTGTTGAAATCGGTTGAAAAATGTAGAAAATCCGATCCCATATATAAACGAACACACACACACACACACACACACACACACACAAACAACCTGGATTTTATAATAAGTATAACTCGATATGAGTTGTCCCCCTTTCATTCTGTCGAGAGAATCGTGTTTTATCGTGTTTTCAAATTGACTTCGTGCAAAAACAATTGTGTTTTTCCAATTTTTGGCGCTGTCAGAACCACCTCAAGGTAATTTTACGTAGTCCTGTGAAGTTTTGTTGAAATCGGTTGAAAAATGTAGGAAATCCGATCCAATATATATATATGTATTCGCTTCTCCAAAATTCGCTTGAGGATGAAATGGAACTAATGTCTTTAATTTAATTGCAAAATTAAATTCGTGGCTTTTAGCTTCCATTTTTGAAACATGGTTAGAATTGTGTAGCGAAAAAAAAACATATTTTAAATCAATTAATTTATAATATTAATGCTCTGTAAATTTACATTGAGCACTATTTTGTAAAAATAAAAATATCTATAAGAACACCGGATTATATATCTGTTCTTTCTTTTATATATATATATATATATATATATATATATATATATATATATATATATATATATATATATATAAATTTAAATTCACCCCTGGTATTTGAAGTAGGCATTTCTCAAAAAAGATGTTACAACGAAAGAAAACATGTTGACTACGTAGATCTAAAGACATCAATGTTATATTTATCTTACTGGTTGCTTTTGGGTTTCTTCAACTCTGACCTGGTTTTAAGAATATTCATCGAAAAACTGGTGTCAGCTAAGCTAATGAGAATTAAGCTGTTGTCAGTCCCGACAGAATATTGCAACAAATGAGATGCGGGGTAAACACGTCTATGAATTATTAAAACGATTTCACTTTGATCGGAGTATAAAAGCAACCTGAGATTGTAACAGGGTGAAACTGGAAACAGAGATAATGCAAATTTTGTTTATCTTATATTCCAGCTTTTTTCCATTTTCATTATTTATTTTTTTTTTGCCTTCTGATAAAATCAAACAAGGCTTCCGCCCAACACATACACATACACATACACACACACCTCGTTTTTTATAACCAAAATAGATTCGCTGTTACGATTAGCGCAAAACGAAAACAGCACCAAAAAAATAATTATCTACGAAGCCATTGTCAGTTAGTTATGTGCCATGCGTGATATGCGATCATGTATCTTTCGACACATAACAGAAAGGGCAGATTTTTTTTCCAGCAGCAGGTTGCCAATTCTTTCTGCGGTAGACCAGTTGGCATCCAACAACTATAGAACATAGTCTGCCCTGCTATTTATCCATAGCTTGGAGGGAGAAGAATAGGATTTCCCAAGGGTATTAGCACGTAAGTGAATGCAATGGATTCGACTGGAATTCGAACTCGGCTGACCGATTTCTCAGTCCGAGCCGCTATCCATTACTCCACTTCAGATAGGGTACCACCAACTGTCAGTCAGTTATGTGCCATGCGTGATACACGCTTAGGCGATCATGTATCGTTTGATACATGACTGACGAGGCAGATTTTTTTCCCCGCTGTAGGTTGCTATTTCTTTCTGCGGTAGACCAGTTGCCATCCAAGTCTATAGAACCCGGTCTGAACTGATATTTACCGTTTTTCCAACGGTATTAGCACATCAGTGAATGTAATGGATTCGACTGGAATTCGAACTCGGCTCTCCGATTTCTCAATCCGAGCCGTTATTCATTATTCCACCGTGCCTCACAGTTTAATTGGACTTATAGAATTTAAGCGTAGTACTCGAGGTCTCACCAGTTTTCAGTTGAGTGGGATAGCTGCAATCGTAACTTCTATGTTAACAGTTTCTTTTCTCGCACTTCTCGCTTGCGGAACTCCCTTCCGGCTCCATGTTTTCCAGTTAATTCTAATCTTCAAAGATTTAAATGCAATGTCAATCGCTTTATACTGTCCTCCTGATTACACTTTAGTTCTTGACCCTTAGTAAAGCTTCTGTTTTCTAATTCTTCCACACCTAGTTATTCCTTGTGTCTCAGTGGCTTTAATGCCTTCCTTGCTTGGGATGAAATCGATTAAAAAAAAAGGAGTTTTTCAACAGACGACGGAAAAGACGGCACCGAAATTCGAACGTGCATTTGAGTAGAAGAAAGGTGCCCTTAAAAATTAAGCAAAATATTGAAACAGAAAAATCTCGTTTGAAACAAAGAAAAGAGTACTGAAATTTTATATAATATCAGTTTTTCTATAAGCTAGTGAATGCTGGGTAATCTTCCAGTTGAAGGAAGAAGCTGAAACAACAGAAATTTGGTTCTATAGAAAGATGCTAAGAATACGATGAATGGAACATATTGATAACAAGTAAGTTTAAGGGAAATTGGAAAAAAAAATAGACAGCTAAAATTTCTCGGGCACATAATGAGGAGAGAGGGCTTGGAAAATTTGACATTCACAAGACATATTGAAGGCAAGAGAGACAGAGGGAAACGGTGTATAACCTAAATAAAGAAATTGTGTAATTGGTCGGCAGAATAGGGATTAGGGGAGATAGAAAAAGGAGAAAACATACTAAGGGCTACAAAGGACAGGAACATGTGGAGAGCCATGATCACCAACGTCCTGAAGGGACATGGCCTAAAGAAGGCGAAAAACTAGTTTGTGTAAATGGTTGGCAGAACAGGGATTAGGAGAAATAGCAAAATAACAAGATTTACTGAGGGCTACAAAGTTGTGGAGAGCCATGATCGCCCACCTCCTGAAGGGACATGACCTATAGAAAGCGAAAAACAAGCTTGTGTAAATGGTTGGCAGAACAGGGATTAGGAGAAATAGCAAAATAACAAGATTTACTGAGGGCTACAAAGTTGTGGAGGGCCATGATCACCTCGTCTTGTAGGGACATGGCCTATAGATGACGAAAAACAAGCTTGTATAAATGGTTGGCAGATCAGGGATTAGGAGAGATATCAAAATAAACCTAGAAGATTCAATTCGCGAGGAAAAGAAAAATCTTCCTATCAGATTGATGGCTGCTTCAGTTGTTAAAAGATATGCTTCTCAGTGTTTAATAACTCATTGATGACCACTGTAAAATCCAGTATTAATTAAATAATAATTAATAATAATTAAAATTTCAAAAATCCAGTATTATTAAGTTGTTCCGAAAATAATGTCCGAATTTAGAATAAACCTTGGTTTGTTTGTTTCGTTTTATGGCATATCAAACTCAGTGGGTCATTTAATGCCGACAATTTTTTTTTCTGGTAATATATTTGCTTTGTCAAAAATCTATTTCTGTTAATATTTTCTCAAAAATGTATAGCTGGTAATATTATTTTTTCAAAAACGTATAGCCGGTAATACAAAGTTTTCCAAAAACGTATAGGTGGCAATATTATTTTTTCAAAAACATTATCAGAGGCCTTGCTGTTGGACGTAGTTTATCGTCATACCCAGGACGCGGATGTAGTTTATCGTCATCGCCTCTCTCTGTCTTTTCTGCAAATACTTAAATGGTAATTGCTCCGATGAGCTGCTTTCACTGTTTCCTAGACTCCATGAATTCAAGCGCCCTACGAGGCTGGCATCTCGCTCCCACCCTTACACTGTAGAAACTTTTAAATGTAGCCGTCTCTTCTACTCCAATAGCTTCATAGCTCGCACCTCTCGCCTGTGGAACACCCTTCCCAATTACTGTTTCCCTGAGAGCTATAATCTTTAACTATTCAAATGTAATGTCAATCGACATCTCCATTTACCTTGATCTATCCACTATCCCTCTCCTCATCCTTTCTTCTATCACTCCTATCTGCTCTCGCTCCAAATCTTCTGCAACCCCCTGAATCCTAGTAGCTTCACGCCTTGCTCGGCGCGTAATGCTTAAAAAAAAAAAAAAGAAAGAAAAAAATATCCAGGACGTGGATGTAATTTATCGTCATACCCAGGACGTTTTAATATATTATAATAGTTGCACAAAATTATATTGCTAATTCTTAATGATTAAAGCATCCTCTCTATTTTATATCAAACTGTTTCAGAATTTAGCTTAAAACATTATATATTCGTCATCTTGAAGAGTAAAAAAGAGATATGTTAACTTTTTTGTCATGAGTTCAAGCTTGGTGATAATGCTTCTCAAACTGCTGCCAACATTAACAGAGCATGCGGTGAAAGATCCACTTGTTATCGGACAGTATAGCACTTGTTGCTGAAGTTCCGCAGCGAGGATGCGAGTCTTGAAGATCAAGGTGGTAATGGACGCCTATCTGCATTTGACAATCAACCACTTGAGATATGTGACTTTGCACATCCACCGCATTCCTTTGAAGTCTCGGCCACTGACTACCACTTTTTTAAAGCATCTTGACAATGTCATTATGTCAAAAGGCCATTATGTCGTGTCTGAAAAAAGAAAACGATGTGTCAAAAGGACTGTTTTTCCCTTGACTCCGCTATTATTTTTGCTACATTTACTCCCGTGGCAATCTTTACATGCAAGGATATAAAAATATGTGACCCAAGTACAATTTTTTATAAAGATTTATTGTTTATCATTTTTATAACGAAATAAATGTGAAAATAAACCTTTTTATTCAAAATTTTTTAAAAAATTATAAAATTATCAAAATATGCAAACCAACTTCAATGCGATATTTATTATCTACGGTTTTATAAATAACGATAAAAACAAGTTTTTTATCTATCTATATAAATAAATGCGAATGTCAGTGTGTCAGTCTTTTTCGAATTCACTCCTACAGGCCGTAGTCCAACATATCATACCATTTTAGAATCATGCCGACTCCCTGGGCAAATTAAAAACATTCCGGGTCAGATCCGGCCCAGCAATCCAGAAATTTTGGATTCTCAAGTTTTCATTACTGCGATTGTTTTCGAAAGTATTTTACGTGATGTTTTGCGACGAATTTTTTGTACGATAACAATTTTTATAATTTGGAAATAAATATAGGAATAATCGAAATTAATTACAAAATCCAGCGAAAGTCAGCCATGAAAAAAAAAATGTTTGTACAGAAAGTAAGAACCTACGTACATCAAATTGTCTTTAAATTAAGTAGGGACATAAGAATTATTTCTGAACTTTTAAAAGGTAAACCATTTTTTTATCAGACGGAGAGATGTGTGAACGTGTGTGCATACGTATATCCGTGTGTGCGAGAAAACATTATTCAGCGAGCAAAATAGACGAACGGTCTGCGCGTTGACCCCGCAACTGACGAAAAATATTCGCTACGCAATCCAACATTGAATACAGCGACCAATTGCGTACGTATGAGTGGCACTCCGACAACAATTTTTCCTCCCGCTACCATAAAAACACCGATATACGCAACCATATATAAAACCAACATTTAAAAATTGATCAGTTTGTCTGACGATCGCAAATAGCGTGAAACACAGGGTCACGACAAAGATACATTTTTCTCTCGATGCGAATGCATCTCGGGAGGTGAGGAACAAATTTGGTTATAAGCATCTTTGTTCTTCACATGTACTTGTTTGTCTGTATGTAACATTATATATATATATATATATATATATATAATTATATTTATTTAAAATATGATTCCAAATCGCTACATAAGAGGTCTCATGTTTCAAAAACAAGAGCCGAAAAACTTCAATATAATCCTTTAAATTAAATTGAGTTGAAATTAAAATGGGCTCCGTTCCATCTTCAAGCGAAATTTTTGTTGGAATAACGAATATCTGAAATTTACTTGTTTTAAAAAATTGAAATCAAAATCCCCATGGTAACAGCTAGGGCGAATTGTCTAAATTGGGTAGGCGAATGTAGGGTGTTAATAATAAGTAGCGGTATAGAGATACTTTCAAGGTGTCAAGTCGGGGAAAGTTGGGGTGTCAAAAATGAAACGGAAGATGTATTAATCTTCGTTTAGTTTGCTAGTCTATGGATATTTATTTATTTATTTTATTTTATTTATGAAAGGATTGTGCATATAAAAAAAAAGAAAAACTTTCGTAACGTTTGTTTTTTGACGACTTCATAAAGGGTTATCTTTTATGTAAGGTATTTAAACTACTAACTTGGGCTATGGATTATGAAGGGTGTTATGTTGTATGCATGTTTGTAGTTAATTATTCCTACTATGAATCTGATGATTGGGCTATTTGTTAAACAAGTTATATAAATTTTTTTTTATTTTATTTTTTTATCTAATAATTCAAACCAAAAATCTGATGATGCCTACAGAAAACCGTTAACTCGTGTCTATTATTTAATAGATTATTATTATTTAGAAGTTTAATAATGTGTAATTTTTCATGGAGGCACAAAGGACATGGGTCATCCCAAGCTTTACATATTCTAGCCTTGTCAATAATTTTCCATTTAACTTTTGGTGTCTTATTTGTTTCCTTCAGGTGCCAAAAATATTTTGATAGTGAAGTCTGATTTCTTTTGTTTATATTATTAAAGGAGCACTTATGCTGCCTCCATCTATCTTTAAAATTATTCTTCGTGGACCCAATGTATATCATATTAGTGCTAGGGCTTTCTCTATATATATGTATGTGTGTGTGTGTGTGTCTGTGTCTGTGTGTGTGTGTGTGTGTGTAAAAATTTCAAATAGAGTACATCTGCAAAAGGACAATATGAGTAAAGACAAAAGGAAAGCTTGTCTTAGACGACGCGTTTCGTCCTCCGAGGGACTTTATCAAGGCACATGCAAGGATTTTATATTGTAAAAAGTATTTATATACAAGAGCAAAAATGTTTATACTAACGCTGCTTAACAAGTCGAATACACGTGAAGCCTGCTTAACTAATGAAAATCAAACGCATAAATATAAATGTCAGAATTTCTTTTTTTTTTAACTCATCTCATTCTCTGATGAAGCTTTATTAAATGTGAAACATGTTAGATTGATAAACGTTTCCCATTTGTTTTAATACTATATATATATATATATATATATATATATATATAAAGTTTAAAAAAATAAATTGTATGGGTGTATAATCCAAGTGGGTCCTAGTAATAAAAAAAAACATTAAAATTGATCCACAAAAAGTGAGGTCGATGTATTTTATTTGTACAGAGCAATATAATGAATAATCTTCTTTTTTTTACCATACAAGTGGTCGTCTGTCTTTTCAACCCCGATATGGGTTCCATATTTATTTAGTGTTAAGGGGTCCACCCCTTTTTCATACAAGTGGAGTCGCCCAGTGTGTACTTGTACTGCTGCCGGTGAATACCCGGGAGTGAGAAAGTGAGAGAGTGAGTGTGAGATAACCGCTTTGTAGGAGTCACAGTTGCGAGCACGTAGACTCAGAAGGAAGTCCTACTTCGATAATGAATTTCCCATACTGTATATAGATATTATTATTGCTACTAACCGCATTTCTGGATCTATTAACCGTATTACCAATTGTATTATGACGTCAATACATTTATTTGCTATATTTCATTCCTGCGTTTGTCATTCATTTGAGACCGGATTTCCTCCCGGAATCCGCAACATTTAGTAACAAGTATTTTGTAACAAGTATCTATATACAGGGACTTAATTATAAACGCAATATACAATTGGAAGCTCTTACCTTGGGTCTAAAATTGCCGAAAAATGATATTACGGATTTCATTATTAAAAACTACTCACGCAATGACTCATATTTCAACAATAGATACATCCGGGGTCTAATTACAGCCTAACTCGACAAAACAAATGAAAGCTCACTTCCCGGTACATATATAACATCCCTGAAAGAAATATCAAACAACGAAATCATTCATATATATCCCCTTTCGGCGAAGACGACTGGAGATTTAATTATGTATAAACACATTTAGCAACAAAAAAATGAGACATCTCCTCTATATATTAGAATACTTACGAAAAAAAAAAAAAATTAACACGTAGTCATAAAAGAGACAAAAATTTAAAAACGTAAACAAGAAATTATTAAAAAATGACAATTTTTAGAAAAAATTCATCGAACACCATCCGAAAACACCAGCACTTTACGGATTACCAAAAATACATAAACAGGACATCCCGATGAGATCCATTATATCAGGAATAGGCAACGCTCCACATAAACTAACCGGCACACTGAACAAAATTTTAACCCCACTTCTTGGCAAAATTAGCTCTTCGTATTTAAAACTCTGGTGGTCTTTTAAATAAATTAAAAAAAAAAAAAAGACATCAAAAACAAATATATGACCAGTTTAAATATAAAATCCGTATGCACAAATATTCCAAGAAATGTATAAATTTACTAAAAACAGACTTAACAAAAATAAAAATAAAAATAAATCTCTTCCTACATTTATCCTGGATAAGACGATAAACAACATCCGTGTCTTGGGTAAGACGATAAACTACAGCCGCGTCTTGTGTAAGACGATAGACTACATCTGTGTCTTGGGTAAGACGATAAACTACACCCGTGTCTTGGGTAAGACGATAAACTACACCCGCGTCTTGTGTAAGACGATAAACTACACCCGTGTCTTGGGTAAGATGATAAACTACATCCGTGTCTTGGGTAAGACGATAAACTACACCCGTGTCTTGGGTAAGACGATAAACTACACCCGCGTCTTGTGTAAGACGATAAACTACATCCGTGTCTTGGGTAAGACGATAAACTACACCCGTGTCTTGGGTAAGACGATAAACTACACCCGCGTCTTGTGTAAGACGATAAACTACATCCGTGTCTTGGGTAAGACGATAAACTACACCCGTGTTGTGGTTTAAGACGATAAACTACACCCGCGTCTTGTGTAAGACGATAAATTACACCCGTGTCTTGGGTAAGATGATAAACTACATCCGTGTCTTGGGTAAGACGATAAACTACACCTGTGTCTTGGGTAAGACGATAAACTACACCCGCGTCTTGTGTAAGACGATAAACTACACTCGTGTCTTGGGTAAGATGATAAACTGCACCCGTGTCTTGGGTAAGACGATAAACTACATCCGTGTCTTGGGTAAGACGATAAACTACACCCGTGTCTTGGGTAAGACGATAAACTACACCCGCGTCTTGTGTAAGATGATAAACTACATGCGTGTCTTGGGTAAGACGATAAACTACACCCGTGTCTTGGGTAAGACGATAAACTACACCCGCGTCTTGTGTAAGACGATAAACTACACCCGTGTCTTGGGTAAGATGATAAACTACACCCGTGTCTTGGGTAAGACGATAAACTACATCCGTGTCTTGGGTAAGACGATAAACTACACCCGCGTCTTGTGTAAGACGATAAACTACATCCGTGTCTTGGGTAAGACGATAAACTACATCCGTGTCTTGGGTAAGACGATAAACTACATCCGTGTCTTGGGTAAGACGATAAACTACACCCGCGTCTTGTGTAAGACGCTAAACTACACCCGCGTCTTGGGTAAGACGATAAACTACACTCGTGTCTTGGGTAAGACGATAAACTACATCTGTCTCTTGGGTAAGACGATAAACTATATTCAAGAGTCAGGACTCTGTTCCGGAGGTTTTGAGGAGCGTGGAACCACCTCTTAACTGCTGGTGCTCCAGATCCACTATGAGCTGGGGTGGTAGCACCTGTTAGGGTCCCAGTTATGGGCATATAGTTAACCCCCAAACTGGGGTCAAAATTAGTAAAAATATTTTTTATTTTATTACCAGCAATACATGTTTGAAAGAATATTACCAGCAATAAAATTTCTATCGACATTAAATAATCCATTGAGGCTGATATTCCGTAAAACAAACCAAACCAGACCAAACCTGTTCCTACACATATAACGATAAAAAATGTGCCATTTAATCACAGATCAATGTTTTTTCAGCTTTGATAACAATTTTACAGAAAAAAAATGGTTTACTGACAGAGTAAACCAATGGAAATCAAACGCATAAATATAAATATAAATATTTATAAATTTAAATTTTTAACTCACAATAGACATTGCTTAGTGGTGTTTACGCATGTCTATTTTGGGAATTACTTGAAAGTTGTTCTTTCAAAAATATGTCACAAAATTCTTTTTATTTCAGGTACATAGATGATTCTCTTTTAATATATCTACCCGAAAGGTTTGTCAACAAAATTAATAACGTCGAACTCACAATAGACATTGCCTTTGAATCTAAATCTAACCTACCTAGATACCCTTCCTAGATATCATGCTGCATAGAAATAATAACGGACTTCAATTTGAGGTTTACAGAAAAGCTACTAACAAGAATGACCAGGTTAATTTTTATTCCCACCACTAGAATAATTATAGGATTCTATTTAAGAGCAATAATAATCTGCAGCCCCCAATATTTACCCAAGGAAGAAATATACATAGAAAACACTTTCAAAAACCTCCACAATCCTTATTTCATCCATAATGCTAAGAGAAAGAAATACAAAATATACGACCGCACAAGATTACAACAATAAACTAGTTAAAAACAGATATATAACACTACCTACTAACTCTATAACATCCACTATCCAAACCAATTTATCCAATCTAAATAGCATCAAAATACTTACAATTACATTCAAAAGTATCATCGATATGATCATAACCATCAATACCCATAAGGATAATAATTCTGATCCAGATATATATAAAATAAATTTTTATAACTGCTCCTCACAATACATTGGGGTAACTTACAGAAATTAAAAAAAACTCGTATAGATGAATACAAAAGGAATCTTATGCACAACAATCAATCAAATGTATTAGCTGTACATAGAAATATATCCAACCATAACTTTAATCTAAAGAATGCCACACCTATTAAAAAAGGAAGCAACTTGCGTAGAGGGAAAATTCTCGTGAATGTCGCTATTGAATCTTGCAAAAAATATAAACTTGAATTTTTTCAGTATCTCCACTCCTGAAAGAATTAATACTTTCCCAACCCAACATACATGAATATAAATTGTTAAATTAATAACCTTATGTTATTTAAAATATATAGCACATAAATTAATCCCACATTAAGATAATTTAATTACTAAATTGCATTAAAAAGAAATTCGAGAATATCACTTACTCACTTTAGTTTATTAGACATTGAATTATGTCACTTAGTGTCCTCCATAGCTTGCCGATAAATATTTATGAGCGATCTTAAATTAAAAAAATTTTAAAAACCAATAATATTTTTGCTCTTGTATATAAATACTTCTTACAAAATAAAATCCTAACATTTGCCCCAATAAAGTCCCTCATGGGACGAAACGTGTTGACTAAGATAAGTTATAAGTTTTTCTTTTGTTTTTATTCATTATATATATATATATATATATATATATATTAGATTTATGATTTAAGAAACAGCAGATATTTTTATATATGTAGAGCTCAATATTAAAAATATTAAAATACTATTAGATATCAATTTTTATCCCGACATCGATGTTTCTTGGTAAAATTTCCAGTCTTCAGGGGTTGTGGTTTTGAACGGTATTTTCCATTTATATATATAAAAAGGACAAAAGGAAAACTTTATTAATATTTTTATTGCGGCACCTTTGGAAAGTGTTTGAAAATCATACCACGGGTTGACACAATCCTTTTGTGTGAAATTGGGTAGACGGAACACTTGAAGGCCGTTGATAGCTGTGCTAGCACAAAATCACAAGTCAGGATTTGAGTGTGCTGGCGTTGTTTATATTATTGATCATGCTAGATAACACGCTCTCTCAGAAACTGTAAGTAAGGTCTGCTCAGTATAGTTGCAGTATAAACCACAGGTTGGCTCTGTGGGTGTTGAACAAACACAAATGTGGCTGAGCGAGAGTCCGTAATAGGGATTGACTAGCCGCGCTAGTAGACGGGTATCCCTATATATATATATATATATATATATATATATATATATATATATTGTATATTTGGGCAGTAATCACTCTTTTATACAAGTTTCGTTAAAGACCACTTATAAGGCATTGCGATTCTTTCTTTTATATGCCGTGTCCTTTCAGGACGTAGACGATCATGGCTCTCTAATTCCTCCTATGTGGCTCTCAATAAGTTTCGTCCTTTTGCCACCTCCCCAACACCATGTTCTATCATCCACTTGCTTAATCCGGCCAGGTATGTCATGCGTTGCTTTCCCTTGTTTCTCTTTCCCTCTGTTCGACCTGTGAGTATCAGATTCTCTAGGCCCTCCTTTCTCATTACGTATCCCAGAAACTTCAGCTGTCTCTTCCTGATGTTAAGTATAAACCTTCTCTTTGTTTGCATCCTCTCCAAGACCTCATCGTTCCTCACACGCTCGCTGCTTGATATCCTCAGCATCCTTCTGTGGAACCATATCTCCGTCGTATCGGGTCTCTTCTTCATCTTTGAGGAAACCGTCCAACATTCACTGCCGTAAAGGAGGGCAGATTTCTTGTCTTCGGACATATGTTTTTTTCTATGGACCCAAAGTGTATAAAAACAGTCTAAAAGTTCTGCATATCCGAGTGATTTCGTAGACGATAGGCAAACAAAAAAAGAGAGCGAAGTTCAGCAAGCGCCGCTTAAATTTTACATTGAAACGTTAAAGAGACAGGGACGCCCATTATTTAAATTATGTTTTTTGACATCCGATATTTTGACATGTATCTTAATCGATCTTATTCGACATTCTATAACCTTTTATTTTTAATCATTATCCTCCATTTAATTATCACTCAGTGCTTTAGTAATAATTTTGCCAGGAAAGGAAATATATTCTGTGATATTATAAGGAAAGAAGGTTCGGAAATTAGTTCACTTTCAATATATTTTTGTGTTAATAAATTTCTTTCTCTTCGAACAGATATTTAAACAGGTCATACTATAAGATCTCCTTGTAGCATATAGCCCGGGACTATCTGCTGTGTGGTTGAGACATCGTCGATTAAACAGATTCCTCCTCTAGGCTGTTCTGTGAGGAGGGTGTCTAGACACAAAAGGAGGTTAAAAACGTAATGTGTTTAAGGGCGGATGAGCCTTCTTGTAGGGTCATTAGCCATTTAGCACAATGGAATAATACTGGACACCAGAACAGAAGAAAGAGAAAACCTCCTCCGGGTTGATCCGTTGGTGGTGGCTCTCACGAGTTCCGGCATTGTCATGTCCGTCCTCTTTTTGATGTTATCTGATGTCTTTTGCGTTGTCGTTCCCGCTTTTGTCCGCCTTCAACAGTGCCTTGCATGGTGGTCTTGCAGAGGCCGTTATGCTGTGTGACATGGCCAAACCATGTTATCCCCCGACGTTTAATAGTGGTGAGAAGAGATTCCTATTGGCTCACGAGGTTTTTCTATATATCTTCGTACATAGTAATTGGATTTGTGCTCTCAGTAGGAGATGCGGAGGAGCTTTCTCAAGCATTTGTTCTCGAAAGTCTGGCTAATTTTTCTGCCTCAACCAGTAGTATCCAAATATGCGCGATATGGGGAGAGATTTTCATTAAAAAAAACAGCTCTCAACTCTGCTGGTGTGGCGTAGTAAGAAATATCTTCAGATCAGGCAATCCAGATTGTTCAGATTGTTTACGTCTATGTTTGGTCCCAAATATCTAAATGTGTCTCCCAAGTCGACTTGGCTGACTCATCCTTCACACTTAAAAACAACAGCCCTCTTAAACCCAACCATGTACCTCTCCAACTACTTCAGTCCATGAACAGAGATACACAGTGCGTCAACGGCTAGGGAGATACCGAACCGCTTATGGTCAGGCAACTGACTAACAAATCTGTGATATTGAACACGATATTTACTGTAGCCTGTCTTTATCATCACCATCAGTTCCTTGACTGTTTCAATCGTCCGAGATGTAGGGGCTACGGTCAGAGGATAATCTGTTGGCGTTGGATCTCAGGAGTTACGGAATTGTAATGACCGTCCACTCTTTGATGTTGACTGACTCGCGTCCGCCTTCAATAGTACCTTGCATGATGTTCTTGCTGAGGCTGTTATGTCGTGTGACGTGGCCAAACCATGACATCTTCAGACGCTTAATAGTCACGAGAAGAGATTCCCGCCAGCCCACTAGACTTTTGGTCTTTGCATCGTAGGTAGTCATTGGTTTTGTGCTCCCAGTAAAAACGAGAAAAAAACTTGATGTCTTTAAAGAGCAGATGAAACTTCTTGCGGGGTCGTCATTCATTTAGCACAATGGAATAACACTGGACACCAGAACAGAAGAAAGAGAAAACCTCCTCCGGCTTGATCCGTTGGTGGTGGCTCTCACGAGTTCCGGCATTGTCATGTCCGTCCTCTTTTTGATGTTGTCTGATGTCTTTTGCGTTATCGTTCCCGCTTTTGTCCGCCTTCAACAGTGTCTTGCATGATGGTCTTTCAGAGGCCGTTATGCCGTGTGACGTGGCCAAACCATGCTATCTTACGATGCTTAACAGTGGCGAGGAGAGATTCCTGTCGGTCCACGAGGCTTTTCTATATATTTTCGTAGATGAAAATTGGTTTTGTGCCCCCACTAGAAGCGAGAACGTCGTTTTGATAAACGTGGAACTTTACTGCCACCAAACAAAATATTTGCTTAACAGCAGCTGTAGAAATTTAAACACACAACATCTGGCAAGATAGACACAACATTTATTTAAAATTGATAACTTCTGAAAAGCTGAGTAAGGTAGATAAAATGAATGTGAAACGCAAACACAGCTTAGGAAAATTGTTCCTAGACTTGTGAAAACTTGGTAACAATTATTCTACTCTCACTGTTACCGCCATAGAAGTTGGGCGTGAGGAAGTATTTTTTTTAAATTTCCTTTCCTAAAAATAAAAATCCAATTTGAACTGATGCTGTTGCTTGTGGAGATTGCTGCTGACTGAGGAAGAGTCCTGCTTATTCGTGCTGCAACATTGTGTAAGTGCAAAAGATGATCGTTACTTCTTTAGACCTATTCTCGACATGATAACATACGTAAACCATATGATAATATAATATGATATTATATTCACCCCCAAGCAAGGCGATAATGCCACTAAGACGCAAGCGGACTACTGGGAGTAAAAGAAAATGAGAAGACTTTAGTAAAGAGATAAGAACAGCAAAAGAACAGGTTTCAGGAAGACAGAAGATAGCGATTGGCGTTGCATTTAGATTTTTGAAGATTTTTTTTGAAGTGGCAGGGAAAAAAAAAAGAAAAAGAAAAAAGAAGGGAGTTCCACAGGAGAGAAGTGCGAGAAAATAAACTACTAGGATAGAACATACGATTGCATCTATCTAGTTCAAAATTAAAATGTTGATTGCCAATGCAATAGGAGGATTAGATCCATGCAGACGAAGCAGCAAGGAGAAAATCTCAACAGAGCAGTTGCCATGAAAATATTTCTAGAAAAGACAGAGGGAGGCCAGACGCGACAAATAACATAGAATAAAACAAAAAATAAAATAAAATAACGAAGTCTCCTCATCCTTCTCCGTTCCCCCAAATTTCTGATGAAGCTGTGTAAGTAGCGACACATACCAAATTTATAGATGTTCTGAAGACACAGGCATGTTTCAAACGTTTTCTTGCAAAATTTTCATTCGCCGACTTTCGGGCCTTAAAAAATCGATTTACTCATTTTTGAACGGATTTATTACTAGCCACTAATGAAGTGGAGGCATACCCCAATGTCTGCATGGCCGCTATCCAAAGAACCTTGCGTAGGTCACTGCATCAAGTTAAAGTCGAAACCGCGCCTTTTCAAACATTATGGGTATGTTTTATAATCTTTAACTATAAATGCAAAATCAGATTAAACAAAGCCCTGGAAAGGGGGTGCAGGCTTGTTCGCCTCTTTGAGACCCTTTTACACCCGTCACTTGTAGCAGCTGGACAAATTTAATATTAGAAAGCATAAATTCTTTGCAATGAACGGCAGACGACTTTCTTTCTTTCTTTTTTTACATCTGATACAATAATAAAAACAAAGCTCGAACTTTTCATTTTTTTCTTTCTTTTTATATGCCGTGTCCTTTCAGGACGTAGATGATCATGGCTCTCTGATTCCCCCTATCCCTTGTGGCTCTCAATAAGTTTCGTCCTTTTGCCACCTCCCCAACACCATGTTCTGTCATCCACTTGCTTAATCCGGCCAGGTCTGTCATGCGTTGCATTCCCTTATCTCTCTTTCTTTCTATTCGACCTGTGAGTATCAGATTTTCCAGGCCCTCCTTTCTCATTACATGTCCCAGAAATTTCAGCTGCCTCTTTCTGATGTTAAGTATAAGACTCCTACTCACACGCTCGGTCCATGATATCCTCAGCATCCACATCTCCGTCGCCTCGAGTCTCTTCTTCATCTTTGAGGAGACCGTCCAACATTCGCTGCCTTAAAGGAGGACAGATGTCACGTAACAACTCTATACTCTTTTCTTTGTTACCAGAGAAATCCCCTTTTCTCGCAATACGCTGCTCAGTTTTTAGAATGCGTCCTTGGCCATCCCAATACGTCTACGGATCTCAGTGTCGCATTTACCGTCTTCTGTGAAACACTTCCCAGGTATTTAAACACTCGCGCCTGCTTGAATTTAATGTCCCCGACCTGCAGATCGCATTTTTGGCTCATCTTTTTACTGATGACCATGCATTCTGTCTTCTTGTAGTTTATGCTTAGTCTCTTTGCCACCTTCTGTAGGAGGTTTTGTAATTTCTTTTCCGTATCTTCTATCAGTACTGTGTCATCTGCGTATCTTATATTGTTAATGTTATGGCCACCAATCTGGAATTATGATAAGATTTCTAATTCACTCAGAATTGTCTCGCTTTATAGGTTAAATAGGTCTGGTAAGAAGACGCATCCTTGCCTTACGCCTTTTTCCATTTGTGTATATTTACCCTACTTGTTCTCTATGCGCATGCATGCTGTTTGTTGCCAGTATAAGTTCTTGATTATTCTAATATCTTTCCCGAATATATCAAGGTTTCTAAGCAGTTCCAACAGATCCTTGTGGCGTACTTTGTCGAAGGCCTTTCCGTGAACTTTTCATTACTAACATAACAAGACGACTGTTTTTATTTCATCATGTAAGTGTCAACAAAAGAGACTGATCAGTTCTTCTAAATCTTTAAGATCAATCAAGAAAGTTCAAATAAAATAATTTCGGCAAATTTGGACAAACATTCCCGCAATAAGACGGAGTATCAAGGGGACGGTTTTTCCCTAGACACCGCTTTTATTTTAATAGACATTGTTGAAGAGTGAATCTTCGGCAATGTCTATTGTTTTAAAAAGCGTTCATTAAAATTTTAAATAAAACATAAACATATGAAAGTGAATTTATGCATTTTCTTTATTCTTAAGAATTGACTACACAAATAATAAACACTATTCATTTATTTGATTTTTTATTGATTTGTTATGAATACACGCCAACGGGTGCGCAGGACCGCCTCATCAGGAATGTTATGACTCGGGGTCATGACAAGTTTCGGGTCTTTCAACATCCTACTTGTTCACCCAAGAGACCCTACCGAAACAATACCTATTCCGGCAGGCGATCCTGAAGCAAAATGACACCAAGCACACAACGACGGACATATAAATAACGGCCACTGTTGAGCTTGAAATAGCAAGCGACCAATCAAAAAACGCCTTACAACACTTCCACCTCAGCCATGACGAGACAAAAGAGAACAAAATGAATCCTCGTCTTTTCCTTCTTAGTTCCAACATGCGGAAAAACCCACACTTCTAATAAACACTGCTTGACATAAGAGATAATTTCTACTTGTCGCCTATGAAACGATATTTCACAAAAAAACAAAAACAAATAAACAAAAAAAAGCAACAACAACAAAAAAAAACATTGATACACATTCGTATGTCATAGAAATTATTATCAGCAAACGTTTCTTGCTTTTATTCCCTCCCTCCCACATTTGTTTACACTATTTATTTATTTATTATATTATTTATTGGAATTGTTGACCGGCTAATTGTCAATTAATTCAAACTTTATAAAATGGCAAATAATAAGTATTTCATTATAGTTGCTTTATGTATTTTAATAATTTATTAAATGCTTATAAATCTATGCATAAAAATTGTTTTCATATTTCTTTCTTTATAAATTAGTAAATGATAAATATTGTATTACATTAGTTCTAACTATATTATTTTTTTTAGAATATTGTAAATATAAAATTATTCTTGTAAATAAACAATCTAATAAACAAATAGCGTTTAATATTTTTGATGTAAATTCTTAAGAACCGAAAAAAAATTATAAATTCATTTTCATCATGTGTTTAGGTTTTACTCCAATTCTTATCATCACTTTTTAAAACAATAAACATTGCCGAAGAGTGGAAGTAGTTAAAAAAAGCGGTGTAATGGGGAAAAAAGTCCTTTTGACAGTTTGTCTTATCGCGGGCAGGTAAGTCCATGTTTATCATAATTTCCTTGGCGTGATGAAGATTTCGAGATGTAAAGTCTATATTTAGAGTTTTCAGAATGTTATATACCGTACCTATGAACGGTAATGGGTATGTCAAAATCCTCATAAATACGTTGGACACTATTGCAAATATTGTATTGTAAATGGGTATTATATGATGTCTAAGTAGTCCATCACTAGCAGTGGTTTACCTACTTCACGCCGCTGGCGAGTATTATATTATTGTTGATGTTATAAAAATACCCATTTCATTTTCTAACCTCCGTTTTGGTTATTCCTCATTCAGTAACATTTTCTAAGTTACAACAATAAATGATGATTAAACGTTTTTCGCAAAATAAAAACTGGAGCAAATCATTTAAAAAAAAGTTTATTGATTTTTTGAGGAATGTGCCGTTGGGGTGATAGATAACGAATCGAAATGAGAAACCGGATACAAGTTAAGCTATCCCTTTCCCCCAGCTATGGGTTAAAGAGTAGATCAGACTAGGGCACTTCAACCTAGGTTGGCAAACAGTCTAGGAGAAGCCCATTCAAAAACCTATGTAGCTCTGGCGAAGCGCACGCTCTAGAGAAGCTAATGAAAAGATCGTGGACTTCATAATGAATCGATGTTCTTGTCTGCGGTCGGCCTTCTTTTTTTGATCCTTTGAATGAATTGATCTACATCTTGTCGATCGGAAATAAGGAATAAACTTTATCTACATATGTAGAAAAGTCTTAAAAGTTTTACGCACGGAAAATGATTCTTATAATACAGTATATATTTAACATTCCTCGATTTGGGGAATATCGGATTTAAGAAATATCAGATTTGAGGAATATCGAATTTAAGAAACGACATATGGATCATATGGGGCATAACGAACCGACGTTTTACATTTACTAAACGAACTTAGATGAATTCTAGAAAAAATCATTCATAGAGTCCGTGTTAAGATACTATAGCCTTGTGCAAATTAATTGAAACAACCACTTTAGTTTCCTTTCTTTCACTATACTGTCAGTTTTAGTCCCACTGAAGTGACAGGGTGTAATCGATTTCTATTTTTTCCTGAGATTAGGTCATTTACAGTGGTATGCAGTAATATGAATCTACTTTCGGGGTGTATGATGACATTTGTTTGGCCTTGAAAAATATTGCATCATTTATCACTAATGTCTCGACTGTCGATTAGTTGTCCTACTGTCATTGCCTGCGATGGACGTTACTCCAAGGAAGCGTAGGAACACAATGACAAACCTAACCAATTTTTTAAAGCTTTTCACTCCAAGCAAGGCGGGATTGCCATTAGGACACAGGGAGGGGGGGGTTACAGAAAGTAGGAGCAAGAGTATAGAGGCGTGAAAGAGAAAAGGATGAAGAGAAGGACGGAAAATAGATCAGGGCATCTGGAGATGTCGACTGATATTGCATTTGAATAGTTGGAGATAATAGCTTTCAGGGAAACAAGTAAGAGGAAGGAAGTTGCACAGACGGGAAGTGCGAGACATGAAGCTATTGGTGTAGAAGAGACGGCCACGTTTAACTGTTTCGACAGTGAAAGGAAGATATCTGACATGCCGACCTAGTGGCACGCTTACATCCATGCAGTTTGGGGGCGAGCGAAAATAGCTCGTCGGAGCAGTTACCGTGAAGGTATTTGTAGAAAAGACAGAGGGAGGCGAGGGCACGTCTGTGAGAGACCGACTGTAAATGAGATGCCAGATCAGAACCAATCACATTGCATATCCGTCTCTAAATTTTGTCGAGGACCCTAAGACGAACATCGGGGGTTCCAGACCATATATGACGGCAATATTCCATGCAATGGCGAATGGTTGATTTATAGATTTGAAGGTTGGACTCGGGCGAGAAAAAAGCTTTCTGGCGCGACATAGAGAACGAACTTTCCTTGCAGTAGATGAAGCTAATGATTCAATGTTCCATCTCAGGTCATCGGACAGTGTGAGACCAAACAGTCACAAAGAGATGCTCTCGTGGAGTTGAACATTAGACATTCTAATAGGAGGCAGGGAGGGTTCTCTGTGGTGGGTAATAGAGAGCGGTTTTGTCTTTGAGGCATTAAAGTTATGTAGCCATTTCCTGCCCCAGTCAGCAAGCAATTGAAGGTCCTTTTCGAGACCAACGGCCAGGTTAATTTTTCAGCGACACCAGATTTGCTATTTAGGTATATTAGTGTCGTCTACATAGATGCCTACCTGGGAACTGATGGCATCGGGGAGATCGTTTAAGGGACACTGTAGGATTCAGGAAACATTGTAGAACCCTTTGGGAAACACCTGCATTCGTGAGAATAGACAATCCGTTAAGGACGACGTTCATTACACGGTTTGACAGGAATAATTGTATTAAGTCAAATAATCGTCCCGAAATACCGTATCCCTGAAGCTTACGAAAGAAGCTAGTATGCCAAACCCTATCAAACCCTTTAGAGATAGATAGAGCTACGGCACTAGCTTTTTTATTATGAAGTGCTTGGTAAACAAATTCAGATATGGCTGTGAGCACATCAGTTGCAGATCGGGCAAAGCGGAAACTATTTCTTGAAAACTGAGAAATTTCAAAGTGTGTTAGGTAACACCGTTTTCATTAAATTTTGTTGACAAAAAAAGACAAAAAAAAAAAAGAAAAAAGAAAAAGAAGCAAAAAACTGAAACAAATCCAGACAGGTGACAAAAAAATCAATTCGTTATATTATCCCTGTATATAAAGGTATATTTCAGTGCTGATTACATGTATAGCATCACTTCCCAAAATATTCTTGTAATGAGTCCCGATAAAAAAAGTATATAAAATAAAATATAAAAATAGAAGATAAAAACAAAAATAAAAAGAATTAAAATTAAACAAGAAAGGCATTTGCGGTAACCTTTAAAGCTCTTATCTATTTCTCTCTCTCTCTCCTCCTTTTCTCTCTAAACTTCTCTCTAAACTAACGAGAAGGCTACCCTTAAATAAAATGGCTACCATTAAATAAAAAGAATGCTGTCAATATTTATATTATCCTTCAGATCTGCTAGGCTTATTGACGGATGAAGCTTTGGAAAACTTCTAAGACACGGTTATGTGAATAAAGTTAAATTTCAGTGCAGATTACATGTACAGCGTCACTTCCAAAAAAATCCTTCCAATATGAGCAAAGAAAAGTATGTAAGATTCTTTTATTTAGACAGTTTAACGTAACATTGGCCTTTTGCGTGCTGATTGTCTTGAATTTAACAAAATTTACTTGATTGCATCTATCATTCACCTAAGCTTCGTACATTACATGGTTTAGATCAAAATCTACGGATTTAACAAATTAAACATTGAGAAAGTGTAAAGTGCGTTAGATAACAACGAATTCATTAAATTATGTGGGAGCTTGACAATAAATAAAAAAAAACAAAAAACAAAATAAACAACAACCTACTCAGGTATCGAAAATATCAACAGGATGTTAAAAACCAATCATGACACCTTGACTGGTATCAAAGGTTGACTGGCGATCTACTTTTTATTTCTAAAGAAAGAAAAATATTTTTCATGCTAAAACAATGCAATACCATGAATTTTCTGGTTCGTGTCACTTATGGAGAAGTGCGAGAGGTGAAATTGTAAACTTGGGTGGGATTGGTCGTTAAGTACAGTCTTAGGTCTGTTTAACTTAAGTATTGTATTCATTTGATACAGGAATTATTCGTTGAAATCAGTGACACAAAGTAAATCTTTACAGGTCAGGTTTGTTTTCATCAGGGATATGACACACTTTCAGATGGAGCTGACGATCACATCTGTGATAATCAGATCAAATAAGGGTGAGATTCTGGAACATGGAAAATGTTCAAGGTGGGTATGATCAGTAGAAGGCCAGTATTTTTTTTTACTGGCCGGCCAATGACAAGAGGACTGGGATGGAGCTTGTCGTCTCCCCCCCCGATACACAGGACATTATTACGACACTGGGCATTATTTAGATTGGACCACCAATTATTGGATTATTCGGAGCTCTCCTTCCTCCTCTTCGAGGCATATGGCATAAGACCATTGTTATTGGCGAGCCAATACCATTGGTCAAACATTATTATTAGCGAGTCAGTCAGAGCAGTGCAATTGGGGTTCGCACTCCCTTAAAAGCAGTTACCGAAAGAGAGGAAAAATCGCCGCTCGTAGACCAACATCCTACCGGATGACCATGGTACCTCAATCAGCTGAAGATCTGATCCATACGCCGCTTTTTGAACTCCATCGATCAACTGCCTTCATTTAAATATTTGAACGACTCTGGGCTGTTAAGCCATAACTGCAACCATAACAGACAACCTTTTCTACCCAGCTTAAGAATTCCTTATACGGGGAAACTTTTTGAAATCTCTTTTGTTTATGTATTCTCAATCAATCATAGTACCATACTTGTTAATGTTTGTTAATTAAGTTTACCGGTGACTAGTTTTTCACAAGCATAGCCAGGAAAGAGTGGTATCAAGCCTGATCTTCGACAGTTCTTCACCGATATTCATGCGTATACTGAAACACAATGAGGCGGTACAAGATTGGTGCAGAACGGGGTCGCCGGAGACAAATCAACGGATACGTATCAAAGTAAGAGTGGCATTCAGCGAAGTACACAGCAACACGGCCACACAATACTGTTAAACCTGTTAGCAAAGTACCCGTCAAAATTTATATAATTATTTACGTGTGAAATTTTAGAATTTTTTTAAGCTTCGGTTACGAGTTCAAATTAAATTACAGTGAAGATTATATCTAAACACACAATTCCTAAAAGTTCGCTTAGTATGAACAAGTAAAGTGTCGTCCGTCTGTTTTATTTGATATTTTATCCAGTTTCATACGGCATGGATCATTTTCGTGTCGTCTTGGATTTAGCAAATCGATGTTCATTGAATACGTTGATCTGCAAAACTCGTTACGAAATTAGAGATTTATCGGATTTAAGAAACGCACTGTGCTGGCAAATAGTTCTTTAAATCGAGTTTTTTCTTTTTACTGTATTGCTACTGTTACCGTGACGAGTAAAGGCTTGAGCTTTTGTATCCCTGCATTATAAATTGACCTGTTAATATTCACAATTAATATAATCAATATACCATTGCTGTTGCCAATGCATGGTAAGGGGAGATAATTATGGCGATATGGATTCTTCATCTATTTAGGGTGTTCAGAAATTAATTACATATGGTTTACCTGAAAGGATATCAGAACAAATTACTGGGATAAGCAGTTAATCTTATTGGCATTTTTTAAAATCAATTCACCCTAAGCAAGGCGATAATTCCACTAAGACGCAAGTGGTTACTGGGAGGGAAAGAGAATGAAAAGACTTTAGAAGGAACCGCAAACCTAACCCTAAACATTAATCAAGTGATAAACCTCTACTCCTGACCAAAAGACCGGGAAGGAGTGTGAGCCGGACGATAAGCTAATCTATCTACTATTGAGAAGAATAAAAATTAGTAAATAAAATTTCACTGGAGGAGTGTGAACCGGATGTTACATGCGGACCATTATTCCTGTTTTTTCTTATTTTCACAAAGTTTCGGTTGTTGTGCTCTCCGGCCTTCATCAGGTGTTTGTCGATCCAGGTAACCTGCAGGATATTTTTATTTAATCTAAGGGTGTAAATTGTTCTCGTACCATTGCCAATATCACAGGATATCTCGTCTAGTTCTTATTTAGTACTACTCAATTATTAGTCAGTACGTTTCCACTAAGTCGAAGTTCACATGGCCCAGTTCAGGGATTGAACGCACAATTACTATATCACCAAGTTCATAAACCAACGCTCTAATTTACCAGGCACTAAGCCTTGTACTTTATAACAGTCACGATATTAAAAAGCTTGCTGTATATTGTTAATAATTATTGTCTGTATATTATTAAAGCTGATTATCTACACCCTTGTGCAAACTAATTGAAACAAAACGAATTATTATTTGCTTTAAACATTATTATTTGCTTTCTTTCGTATTTTTTCAATGAAACATGACCCAGTGCACATCTTAGTACTTCGTATGTACATTCCACGAAGTCTTTCCTTGCAGGTTGACCACAGATTCTCGACTGGATTTAAATCAGGAGAGTTTCCGAGCCAGTCGATAGTACTTTGATTTGCTCACTGGTAAGGCTTGTCATTGTGTCCGTGCAGCGTTACAATTTTTCGTACGCTTCCATGGAGTAACGCCCATCACAAACAATGGCTATAGGACAACTAATCGACAGTCGAGACAATAGTGTCTGAGCGTGATGAAAATATGATGCAATCACGGATTACGCAATATGTTTCAAGGCCAAACAAATGTCATCATACACCCCGAAAATAGATTCATATTACTGGACATCACTGCAAATGATCCAATCCGAGAAAAAAATGGAAGCTGATTGCACTCTGTTACTCCAGTGCTTCTGAAATTGACTGTATGGTGAAAGAAAGGAAACTAAAGCAGTTGTTTCAATTAATTTGCACAAGTGTGTGTATATTATTATAAATTTTTGATTGTGTATTATTAGAATGATTGGCTGCATGTTATTTTAAATGATTGACTGTATACAATTAAAACGGATTCACTCTATAATAATTCAAAGATTGACATTGTATGATTAAAAATATGTGCTGTATATTGTAAAAATGATTAGCTGCATATTACTTTGAACTAGAAATGCCATGAAAATTTCATGGTTTTCCTATTTGTATTTTCTGATGAATCTTAATTCTTATGTTAATGATTGAATAAGAACAGTTCTACGACAATAAAATATCCGCAGAAATTCCATCGTTAAATATTTGAGTTTAACAACTTTAATAAAATATTGCAATAAGAATCCTAAATATGAATGCTGGTCGTTATTTTAAGAAGTAAGTGGGTACAAATGAAAAGATTTGAATTTGGCAAGTTTTTTTTCATTTCACTGAAACAGACGTTAGACATGTCTATCTTCGCTCCATTCTTTCTCTCTTTCTTTCTTTGGTTTTCCATTAGTTCTTTGCTTTATCGTTCTTTCTTTTTTTCTTTCTTCCCTTCTTTCTTTCTTTCTTTTTCCATTATTTCTTTTCTTTACCGTTCTTTCTTTCTTTCTTTCTTTCTTTCTTTCTTTGGTTTTCCATTATTTCTTTTCTTTACCGTTCTTTCTTTCTTTCTTTCTTTCTTTCTTTGGTTTTCCATTATTTATTTCTTTGCTTTACCTTTCTTTCTTTCTTTCTTTTTCTATTATTTCTTTGCTTTACCGTTCTTTCTTTCTTTCTTTGGTTTTCCATTATTTCTTTTCTTTACCGTTCTTTCTTTCTTTCTTTCTTTCTTTCTTTCTTTCTTTCTTTCTTTCTTTACCGTTCATTCTTTCTTTGGTTTTCCATTATTTCTTTGCTTTACCTTTCTTTCTTTCTTTCTTTCTTTCTTTCTTTCTTTCTTTCTTTCTTTCTTTCTTTCACTGAAACCGAGTAGCGTCGTTTTCCTTCTTTCCACACGATCAAAACGCAATAGTCCATTATTTATTAGGTATTGGCAAGGCGTAACGGTCGTGCTAACCAAGAGAGGAACAAGTAGAATTATAGTAAGACCATTTACTGTTTATCATAAAACTGATTATATTAAAAATTATTGATTGTATATTAATAGTACTTCCCTCCTCCTGCTACCCTCTATCCTAACAAGAGCCAGATCGGGCCGAAAATAGACTACTGCTGCCATACATGGACGGGAGCTGCCCACTCTTTACTTTCCACTCTCGAGAATGTCCAAAAGCGTCTCTGCGTCCTTGTAGGCAACGAATTAATTATTTTCCACTCAACAAATCCTTTCTCAGGTGAGACGTCGCAAGCCTCATTCTGCTCTATTGCTATTTCCATGAAAAGTCTTTAGACAAACTACATTCCTTAGTCCCCCCCCCCCACGTTCTAAACTTCACGGCTAAGACGCACCGTGCTGCGTGCATTGTAACGAACCACCCTCATACCTTTCATATCCTCCTGCTGAGATGTAAGGTCTACCCAAGCACTTTCTTTTTACGATCTTGCTTGCCTTGGACCGATACCCAAGAGGCTGCTTCGCCGATCACTGCAATCGTTATCTTCCACACATATCTGCATAAGCTGTACCTCTTACTGTTTGACTCTGTATCTTGAGTGGCTCTCGGACCTTGTACAAGTTAAACACTACTGTAAAAAATTTTAAACTGATTGATTGTATATTATAAAAATGATTGTGTATTATTAACATGATTGCTTGTATATTATTATACGTGATTGATTGTCTATTATTAAAATACAGTATCAGGTCTTCCCTAATCTCAGTTGGCGGTTTACAATACGCTTTAATATCTATTTCATATTTTCTTAAAATTCCCCTGCAATTGGTCAAATTTCAAAATTTTCATAGGGGCTTTTAGTGTCTGAACACCCACCTGTATAGGCTCATTGAACTCTCCCGAATCTATTCATAGCCTACATTTGGGCAGCTGGAACCTTGATTCTATTGTTGCTGGTTGTGAAGGGGCCCCAATATCTATTCAAGCTTCAGGGCCACCAAAAGGCATGTCCGCCATTCTTAAAATGGTTGACCGTGTATTATCAAAATGATTGTGTATAATTAAAAAAATATTGACTGCATATAATTAAAAAAAAAAAACTCTTGCCATCTCTTTACACCCGTTAATGCATTTGTAAATATCAAATAGTAAAGTGGTTTCCAGAGATACCTCAGTAAGGCTAATGATAAAAAGGTACACAAAAATATTTATTTTTCAACATAATATAATTCTTTGGCAATGCACATAAATCGTGTGTTTTTTTTTCTTCGCTAATAATGATTACCTAATGCATTAAAAAATCTCAGATGAAAATTCAGCTGAATTCAGACTACGGAATTTTTGATCCACTTTTTCATGGTTAGGCTAGGTTGGTGGTTTTTACGACATGTCAACTTTTGGGGGTTTATTCAATGTAAAATTGGTCAACCGGATTATCCTTCACTACTCATTAGTAATAGTCAACTGGATTAGCTTCACTAAACTTTACACCATGTTGAAATTCTTAATTTGGTAGGTTGGTTGATTTTACGACATGTCAACCCTAGTTGGGTTATATGAGTCAAAATTTTACATGGGGCACCCAATGAAGATCGACTTCACTACTCAGTAGTAATAGTCAACTGGATTAGCTTCACTAAACTTTACACCATGTTGAAATTCTTAATTTGTTAAGTTGGTTGATCGTACGACATGTCATCTCTTGTTGGGTTATACAATGTAAAATGTTTACATGGGGTACCCAATGAGGATCGACTTCACTACTCAGTAGTAATAGTCAACTGGATTAGCCTCACTAAACTTTACACCATGCTGAAATTCTTAATTTGTTAAGTTGGTTGATCTTACGACATGTCATCTCTTGTTGGGTTATACAATGTAAAATGTTTACATGGGGTACCCAATGAGGATCGATTTCACTACTCACTAGTAATGGTCAACGGGATTAACTTCGCTAACCATTCTATCATGCGGAAATGCTTAATTTGTTGATTTTACGTGTTAACCCTTGTTGGATTATATAAATTAAAAATGTTTACATGGGGCACCCAATGAGGATCGACTTCACAACTCTGTAGTAATAGTCAACTGAATTAGCCCTCCTAGCCATTAAACCATGCTGAAAGGCTTAAGTTTGGTTGATTTTACGACATGTCAATTGTTGGGCTATTTCATGTCGATTTTGTTTTGTATAGAGCACCCAGTAAGGTTCGAACTCACGTCAAAGTGGTCAACAAGACTCGCTTCGTAAAGCACTACCCTACGCCTTTATCGAATGTGTAATGACAATGTTTGGCTGAAAGGGAGACAATGCTTCTTTTTTTACAATAATGTTCACCCTGTACAAGGCCCAAGAGCCATTCGAGGTAGAACGTTATAAAGTAAGTGGTATAAGGCGCTGTTTATAGGGATATGTGGGTAAGGTAACAGTTAAGCCGAGACCTGAATATGTTAATATTGTATTGATCGGGGAAGTATCCCCTTGGGAGTTGGTTTTACAAAGTAGCGGTTGACTGGGTGGATTTGGGATCGTTTTGCATTGCTATTCCAAGAGGATAGGGATTATCTATCTTGAAAATCAGCTTCCTTAGTCCTGGCTTTTAATTCGGCTTAAACATCGATGGGTAATCGCAAATACGTTTTGTTGCCATGGAGGGGGGTGTATGGATTATAATTACTTTTCTGTGTCTATAAAACCTATTTTATGACACGCTTTAAACAACGATACCATATTTCAGTTTATATTTAAATGTGTTGACTGATTACGAAAAAAGAAAAAAAAATGGAAAAAAAAACAAAAAAAAAACTCTATTTTTCGCCAACACATAAATAAGCGGGAATAAAACAGGGATTGAATCTTTTTCTCTACATCATTGAATAGAAGCTCTTGTATGGGTAAAAAAAAAAAAAAAAAGGATTCGGCGGGGCTCGGGTGGCTTATGGCAAACGATAAGACAATCACGTGACATGATGTTATCAAAGAGAAAACCGTGAAAAAATACTTCTTTCTGAAGTGGCCACGATGACTTGTCCCCGACTGGGAGGGCAGTTTCGAATATATATATATATATATATATATATATATATATATATATATATATATATATATATATATATATATATGTGTGTGTGTGTGTGTGTGTGTGTGTGTGTGTGTGTGTGTGTGCAAATGTATATTGCGTCCCCTCCTTTTCCTTCCATCCCCCTCGACCTCAGCCACAGTTAACGTTCTCTCTGTCTCTGTCTCTGTCTCTGTCCCTCTCTCTCTCTCTCTTTCTATATATATATATATATATATATATATATATATAGTGATTTTCCAAGCGTAGCTCAGACGTGGCACAAGGCCGAAAGTATGGGGCACCCAGTGAGGATCGAACTTACTACTCAGTCGTAATTGTTCTCTCTCTCTCTCTCTCTCTTTATATATATATATATATATATATATATATATATATATATATAGAGAGAGAGAGAGAGAGAGAGAGAGAGAAAGAGATAGATAGATAGATAGATAGATAGATAGATAGATAGATAGATAGATAGATAAAGACAGAGAGAATCTTAAATCTGCGGCTGACGTCTGGATGGGGATGGAAGGAAAAAGAGGAGACGCAATATACATCATTTACTTTTTATTTTTATTTTTTTTAATATGGTTGATGATACTTCCGTGTTCTATGCTGTTGAAAAATTTGGAAACCATTGAATTGCACCCTACCCTGCCACCCGATGTTTAGGCTCGGTCTTTTCAGACACGAAGGGGGAAAACGCAGAAACTTTGATATATTTCTAAGGGTTCTAGATTTCGCCTGCCACCATCCTAGAAATAACTTCTTCCATAAATGAGCATGAAATCAATTTATCTTTCATCAAGCCTCACCTACCTGACACTGAAATGCAAAAACGATCATAGAAACTGATATCGAACGTTGAAAATAGCGTTCCATTCTTTTTGTTATCTATCTCTATTTGTTTCTTATCTATATTTATAGTTTAGCGTTCCGCTTCTGATGTAAGATCGACTCTCCAATAAGAATGTCCGCCAAGATGAACTGATGCCTAACGTAAAATAGATACAAACACAAGGACAAGACAACTTTCTCTAGAATGTGTAGCGTCAATTTAAAAAAAAATCATTTCAACAAGCGAGAAGTGCAAGAGAAGAAACTATTAGCATAGAATTTATGATTACAACTAGCAATTTCAACAAATTATGTGACCTAACTGCCAATCAAGTATTGCGCTTAAATTCGTGAAATCGAAGTACCAAAGAGTGATAAGGTTACATCGTAGTATTTCAACTGTAAAATGATGAAAGCTTGCCGAAAATCTACTAAGCAACGTCGAGCCTGGTCAGTACCTAGATGAGTGACCGCTTTGAAAGCTGCTGTAACACGTGCGGGTGGCGTAATGGATAATGGGTCGAAATTGTTAATCGGAGAGCCGAGTTCCAATACTAGTTGGATCCGTCATATTCATCCTTATTCAAAACTTATTGATTGATTGGATTTCTAGGGATTATCAACCCTTTATAATTTTCTACGGCTAATCAACCTTTTATAGTTTTTTTATGGCTTATCAACCCATTACAGTTTTCTACAGCTTATCAATTTTTTTTTACAGTTTTCTACGACTAATCAACCTTTTAGTTTTCTACGGTTTATAAACACTTTACAGTTTTCTATGGATTATCATCCCTTTACAAATTTCTACGGATTATCAACTCTTTCCAGTTTTCTATGGATTATCAATCCTTTACATCTTTCTACGGCTTATCAACCCTTAACTGTTTTCTACGGATTATCAACCTTTTACAGTTTTCTACGGTGTATCAAGTCATTACAATTTATTTAACGCTAGAAAATATTTTTAGATTGTAAGAATTGTTTTCTGAGGGGAGATAAATACTTAGTGATATAAGTGTTACTAATTAACTTATAACTGGGATGAGAAGAGGTGCATTATTACCTTTCCCAAGTAGTGGCATGTAGAGGTTTGGTGATGCTTAGTGATATCCAGAGACAAACTCCTTGATTGTATGCTACTAAGACTCAAGTAGTGTGGGGGGAGGAGGGGGGCTAGAGTGCCTAGTAATGAAAAATGTGAGAAGGAAGACATTTTAAATATGTAAAAATAGATGAAATATGAAATAAACAGTTAATTTCAAAAACTAAATGTTTATTTATAACAAACCCAACGGGAAGAGAAATTCGGCCCTCCGATTAACAATTCCGAGCTCGTAATGTATTTCTCATTACTAGGCCCTATATCTATCTATCTATCTATTACTTGATACTATCTATCTATCTATCTATCTATTACTTGATACTATCTATCTATCTATCTATCTATCTATCTATCTATCTATCTATCTGTTATAGTGGAACACACCTATTCTATAATTAATAGACTCTCCCACCTATAATAAGTAGGAGTAGTAAGAGTAACGGGGAGTCGCTCAGTGAGTTGGTCTGAGTTCAGTCTGAAGTCGGACGACCGGCTGACCTCTCTGCCTTCGGGCGGGGAGGAACCCGGACGAGGCTACGCCGAAGGGCGGAGTCTCTTTCGGGGAGGTAAACCGACACTGAACCCGTTTATGCGGGTTCAAATGGGCATATTTTTGGCTGAGCCCACGGGCTCGGAGATCTCACGTTAAACCGGCCTTGTGCCACATGATGCCCTCGTGGGAGGTGGGTGACTGAATACTTCTCAGTGGGTCGGTCGGTCAGTCGATGCCGGACGACCGTTAGTCGGATAGTAAAGTATCAGCGACCACGACTAGATTTCTCTGCCTCATTACCTATTATATCAAGTTCTACCGTTTTGTACGTCGAACCTATTTTTTGGACCGACTTAGTACAAATACAAGCCTCCATTGTGAAATCACTCCATAACACTATCTATCTATCTATCTATCTATCTATCTATCTATCTATCTATCTATCTATCTATCTATCTATCCATTCTGTTCATATCTATATATCTATTCTCATTCTGTTCATATCTATATACACCTGTTCACCTACGATCACCGAAGTTAAGCAACGATGAGTCTGGTAAGTATCTAGATGGGTGACCGGTTTGGAATATCAGGTGCTGTAAGTTTGGATGAGCAGGTGGTGTAATGTATACATTACATCCAAACCTACAACACCTGATATTGCTTAACTTCGGTGATCGTAGGAGAACATATGTCTCAGCGTCATATAGCCGTAAATAAATGTTGGCGGCTGGCGCTACAGAATCACAAACAAAAAATTGTACCAGGCAACAGAAATCGCATCATTTGAAGACATCCAACAGCAGCAACAAATAATATGGATAGTACAGGCAACTTGAAGAGAAAATAATCAAAATGCTGATCTTTCACACTACTTCAAACAAAAGCTTAAGAAGGAAACCCCAATCGATAAATAGATATTGAATCCGCATAGATAGATAGATAGATAGATTAGATAGATAGATAGATAGATCTGAACAGACCGAGATAGATAGATCTGAACAGATAGATAGATAGATAGATAGATAGATAGATAGATAGATAGATCCGAACAGACCGAGATAGATAGATAGATAGATAGATAGATAGATAGATAGATAGATAGATCTGAACAGACCAAGATAGATAGATAGATCGATCGATCTGAACAGACCGAGATAGATAGATAGATAGATAGATAGATAGATAGATAGATCCGAACAGACCAAGATAGATAGATAGATAGATCGATCGATCTGAACAGACCAAGATAGATAGATAGATCGATCGATCTGAACAGACCGAGATAGATAGATAGATAGATAGATAGATAGATAGATAGATAGATAGATAGATAGATGAAAATGTAGTGATTTATTATATGGACCAGGGCGGGTACCCGGAGGTGGTGTAATGGTTCGCAAGCTTGTCTCGTTAGAACTATTACGACTGAGTAGTGAGTTCTATCCTCCCTGGGTACCCCTTACTTTCATCCTTGTGCCACACTATATGCACCATGGCATGTAATAACAGAATATTCTCAGAAACTTTTCTTGTAACATATTGTCTCTTTCCCTTTTCAAATAATTCATGCCGAATTTAAAGTTTACTTCCAGTTTTTTCATCTCATTATAATTAAAATAAAACAAATCAGCTGTTAGCTGTTAAAACCGCTTTCTCTGTTCAATGGTTAAAAATGGCTTTGAGCAATTGAGCCCTTTGGATCTTAGCAAAGATCACACTTGTTCGAACCTCCTCACTCGTGGACCACCAGCAGCAGCAACAGCTAAAATGGATATCATATGTAACTTGAAGAGAAAATAATTATATAATGAAGATATTGATAACACGAAATAAAAGGTTAGGAATCAATCTCCCATCAATACTGGAAAGAGCGATAACAGTTACTGGACTTGAGAAACCTATTTTCCTGAAAAAAATTGTATTCAGAAAAATTTTATAAATTCCAGCCAACAGTAATGGCTGCTCGGTCATTAAGTATTGAATGTTTCCATATAAGGAAATATCTAATAATCTACGATATTTAGGTATACAATTAATTCTATTGCCTCGTATAAGAAAGAATTTTGCTTAACCAATCATTAAAATTAATATTATCAAAGTATAACTGATATGAAACAAAAGAAAGCAACGTATGAATCGTCAGACTTTACCTATGAACAGATGATATATTTCGTTATGATGTTAATACGATGTGTCTGTTTCAATAACAAGGAATTATATCATTATCTTAAATAGGGGAGATGAGGATGTGTAACCAATAAACGTGTATAATTACATTAAGTTTTATCGAATACCTTTGTGATTGTGTGGGTCTGTTTTTCCAGTTAAAAAGATGAAGCGAAATCAGACTTACGCTTGTTACAAAAGATTTATTGTAATTGTAAGAGAAAGCTTAAAACACATCAGAAGAATCCGCGCGACTATGCATCTGTGTGCGTGTGTCTGTGCATGAAAGAAATAGAATGGATATGAACAGGCAATAAACAGAGAACAGAATGAGATAGATAGATAAATATACATATATATAACAGAAAATGATAGATAGATAAATAGATAGATAGAATACATACATACATACATATATAAACAGATATGAACAGAATATTAATAGATAGAAAGATGGAGAACAGACTGAGATTGATAGACATAGATAGATAGTATCAACAGAATGTTAATGATAATAGATATGAACAGACGATAGATAGATAGATGGATAGATGAAGATAGATAGATAGATAGATAACATAATGTTATAGATAGATAGATGGATATGAATAGATATATATATATATATATATATATAGATAGATAGATATATCAAGTAATAGATATGAACAGAATGATAATAGATATGAACAAATAGATAGATAGTTAATAGATAAGAAAGATAGATATGAACAGAATGACAATAGATATGAACAGATAGATATATATATATATATATATATAATATATATATATATAGATGATGAACAGTATATAGGGAATAGATAGATAGATATGAACAGACAATAAAGAGAGAGAGAGAGAGAGAGAGAGAGAGAGAGAGAGAGTGTGTATTGATGTCGATAAGGAATTCAGTCATCTTGACCTGGGTTCGAATTCCAGTCAGGTTCCTTACATTGACTTACGCGCAAGTATCCTTCGGGAAATTATAGTCCCATCTCTTCACCCACAGAAACAAACAGCAACCTAATCTTCTGCCTAGTCAGTCATGAATCGAAAGAGACCCGATCGCTTAAGCGTGTGTCACGTACGGCACTTAACTGACTCTGCGTAAACGTCGAGTGCTGCGCATGTGTTTTGCGCATTTGTATCCTTTTTTTTTTTTTTTTTTTTTTTTTTGTGTGTGTGTGTGTGTGTGTGTGTGTGTGTTGTGTGTGCACAGTTAAATTTGGTTTGACGACGTTGATAATCGGGTAAAGCAATGCCATGTGTTTCCCACATGGAAGTTTAGGAGGAGCAAGTAGAAAAGCCAATTCTACGCAATCTAGGCTTACGGTCGTTTCATGTTCAAACCACATTT
>CAHIKZ030005408.1:787500-827500 GCA_903632075.3 Acanthosepion pharaonis | reverse complement strand
TTCAATTGGAGCAGATTTAGTTTAAAGTCAGCTCACCCGAAAATCAATATTAGTAACAACAATTGGGTGCAACTGAGGCACATCTCCAAATGGGGGGGTGTAAAAATTTGAATGGAGGGTAGCCCTGAAAAGGGTCGTTTTTGTGTTTTCAATCGTGCAAGGAAGGAACCTTTTCCATGGACCGTCATAATAATATTATACGATAATTTTTATTTATAATATAATTTTTTTTCTATAATTCTAATAATCTTTTGCGTTAGATTTCAACTCTCGAAATTGATTGTACGCTGTTTTTTTACAGACATTAAATTTTGCCTTTGATTTTTGCGCAAGGTGTAAAAAATCAGTTGTTTTTTTTTTTCTCTCGATTTTCCACCTTCAAGGCTGTAATTTTTTCCAGCCAATTTGAATTCAAAACCGTCTTTGAAGAATTATCGGATGAAAACCGTGGAAAACTTTCAGAAGTGTGAAGGAAATGCCTGCTTTGAGAAGCAACATCAAAATCGTGGTTTTATGTTCGTAGTTTCGAAAACCGATTCCATATATATATATATATATATATATATATATATATTAAGTTGGTCAGAAATTCCTTACTCACCTAGGAAGCGGAAAGAAAACATTTTATGGAGCAACGCCAATATTTTTTCTGCAAAATAATGTCCATCATTCTCGATAGCGATCAGCCAGCATCCGAATCTGTCCTAGATACCAGTTCGCTGGCTTTGAATCAACAGCTGTAAACCTCTTACACGTCAACAAAATTGTTGAATCGCTGGTCGCGGAGGATGTGTGCCACTGATTAGAACAGACCATAGTCACTCGGAGCAACATCACGTCTGAATAGTAGATCTAGAAGAATCCCCACCGAGTCCATTTTGTTTAAATTTCTCGTTATTCAACTTGGCAGTGTGTCTTTCCTGTGCCTTTTCAATAAATATTTTCATGGTAATTCTTCTGATGAGCTTTCCTCTATGTTAGCACGAATTTACGAATTTAAGTACAATACTAGATTAGCAGTTAGGTCACATCATTTTACAGTTGAAATGTCTCGACGTGACCGTAAGTTCTATGCTAGCAGTTTCTTCTATCTCACCTCTCATTTGTGGAACTCTCTTCCGGCTTCTGGCTTTCTAGTCAAATTTGAACTTCAAAAGTTTTAATGCAATGTCAATCGTCATCTTCAGAATCCTGTTATTTTTTGTCCTCTCTCTTAATATTTTTTCTCATATTCCTTCATACTCAGTAACCTGTCTTAGTCGCTTTATCGCCTTGCTAGGGGTGAAATGATTACGAATAAACCCCGTCGCACTCACTTAAAAGAATTAGCTGTGTCTTTCCGGTATGGACATTATTATTGGACATGTAAAATTGCATAATAGGAAATAATTCAAAATATTTCGTAAATGCAATCAAGACTTTACCTTTTTTTGAAAAGTTATTAGAAAGCGGAAATGTTTACCCATCCCACTATATATATATATTTTTAATCCATTACTGAAGAATCTAACCGATGTTTTTATCTAAAACAAACGAAATATAAGTAGAAATCTTGCCAACGTTCAGTCGAATCTCATATAGACAAAGTCGAATTATTGTACGCTTACATACATAAAGCAAATCTAACGGCATTCCGGTTAGGTTTGGAATTCGTTAATTTCTTGGAATTTCGAATGGACGTGTCGTCTCTCCTTGAATTCCGAACGCCACAAATTATACTAACGTTAGTTTAACAAGTCGAATACACGTGAAACATGATTAACCAATGAAAATGAACATAAAAATACCAGAATTTCTTCTTTCTTTTTCTCCATATCTCATTCTCCGGTGAACCTTTAATAAATGTGACGGATGTTAGATCGGTAAAAGTTTCCTATTTGTTCTTTATATTAACAATTTTTGTAAGTAGTGGTCATGATTTTTTGTACAAGTACAGAAAGCAGAGAATATTTTTACGTGAAAACTTAATTTCATCACTTAAAAATCCATGTGAGCAATACATGACTAGCGTCATTATCTCTATCTATATGTACATAAAATTCATTAAATTTGATATAAAACTATTTTCAGGGTGTATGTTACTTATATAAAACTAACATCAGAGTATATATATAAGCTATGTTATGAAATGTAAAGGGATATCAGGTTCATGCCTGGGTTCCATTCCCAAGCTGTCCCATTTTATAGATGCTATATACAAATTAAATAGCCTGTATTCCAAAATCCTAAAAAATATGAAAACCGAAAGACTTCCGGTCCCAAGAATTTCGGATGAAGGATTCTCAACCTATATATATATATATATAACTCAGCGTTGCAACTGCACGCTCCAAAAACAATAACTCATTTCCAATAGCATTTTTCGGATACAACAATACATATATTTTCGTTGTCCTCTTATTACTGAGAGAAAAAACAAGAACAACATCTATTCCATACCTGAAGAAGTCTGTAGGAACAGACGAAAGCTTGTAGTAAAAATAAGAACTAATGCAACAGAAATTTATAGAAACAAGGATCTTTTCATTCATAACAGGTTCGGGGGTATATTATTTGAATTGTTTGCGACGATGGATTTCTCGCCAATTAAATCATTAATCTTTGTATTTGTTTTTGTATGAATAATTCATGAATATATATATATATATATATATATATATATATATATATATATATATATATATATAAAGGCTCAAACACTTATAATTTATTACATTGGAATCGTAATCACGATCCAATTCATCAGACCTACAAATTCAACATATATATATATATATATATATATATATATATATATATATATATATATATATATATATATATATATATATAATCCAATCCAGTGGATCCTAGTAATATAAAATATTAAAACTGATCCACAAAAAAAGAGCTTAATGTATTTATTATTAAAGGGCAAATCATTAATAAACAATAAATTCCAAAATCAGGCCACTGTTAGATTCTATTGGTTCTTATATATATATATATATATATATATATATATATATATATATATATATATATATATGTGTGTGTGTGTGTGTGTGTGTGTGTGTGTGTGTGTGTGTGGTGTGTGTGTGTGTGTGAGCGGGGGTGAGCGTGGGAATATGAATGACAGTGTTGGTGAAATCTCGCTATTATAATCTTAGACATCGATACTGATGTTTGAATCCAGCATCAAAGGCAAGTCCTGAACGTTTGGGAAGAAAACGAAAACGAGGCAATCTCTCTTGTTGGCTCGCTTAATTTAATAAGGAACGTAACGTTTGTTAAAACCATTTTTTTTTTTGTTTCCTCCTCACTTGTTCACTCTCTCATGCATAAGCAAATTCATGAAGACTGATTAAGTGCAGTTTTTTTTGTTTTTAAATTTTTAAACTTTCGGCCAAAATAACGTTTTTAACATTTGAAACCGTTGACATTTTTACTAAGGAAGATCAAAAGTGTAAATATATTTTACGTTTGAAACGGAAAACTTTCATATTAATTTTTTCTCTGGGGAAGAAATATCTTTTTTTTTCATTTTAAATTAATAAATAAGAAATAAATCATGTGCAGTGACATGTGTTAATCATATTGTCATCTCTATCTATAAAAGGCAGGATGTGTACGTGTGTGTGTAACGAATGCACGGCCGCAATTTTCGACGGATTTGCACCAAAATTTACATACACATGCTCCAAGTTAGCGGGAAGGCCAAGACCGACTTTGCATTTCCCAACTCCCATCGATAGTGGGAATAATCGATTTTTTCATGCTTCTACGGCAGTTTTCATGTAGTTTGCGGCAATTTTCTATTGTCCAGAGTGAGAGCCTATAGCTAGCTGCCACGAATAGGCAGGAAGATTCTGTTGGCCGGCGTGAGAGCCAACAGCTGACTGACACGAATTTTAACTAGCATGCTAGCATGCAAAAAAATCGATAGCTGCATTCGTCACAAGTGGGAAAATTTTAAATCTGCATGACAATTGGCTCATTCGCTTGGCTCCAATTGGCTCATTCGCTTGCTTAAACTCAACGTTGATTCGGATTCCGCAGAACTGGGTTGGGTGTGAAAAAGTATTTGTTGTTAACATTCTTTTTTCATTCGGTTTTTTCAGTTACAAGTCCTTTTTTAAAGCTGATCGTTTTGTATTTATTTTGTTTAGTTCTTTTTTCGTAACGGATTTAATGTTTACTATAGAGCTTAGAAAAAAATTCGCAGTGTGAGATAGGCAAGAAGTAAGGCATGTAGCAACATCACCACGGCAAAGGGCACTCTTTTAAAGGCAAGGAAGGGCAAAAATATTTTAAGTCAAGTGATAGCGATTGCTTTATGAGTTGTAAGATTTTTGAATCAAGCACGGGCAACGCCGGGCCATGCTGCTAGTCATTAATAATATTATACCAAATCTTTAATTATTTAATTATAGAAACTTTTTCTATAATGTTTCCCCATTTTTAAGTTATATGTTTATTCATATGATCTTCTGTAGTAAAAACAGCTGTGATACGTACTATGGAAAATTATCTCGAATCTTTTTAGTAGAAAGGCCCACCTTGTGATGAGCCATAGGTCATTCAGTCCATTGCTCGAAAAAGGTTACCTACGCCTACTTTATATCATTGGATATGAAAAGCGTATTACAAATTGCTGAAAGCTTGTGAAAAAGTTTACTGCAGCGGGCTATAGGCGAGGCGACACTTTCGAAGACTGACCGCTGTGACAGAAAGGAGAAAAGAAACAAAAAAACACGGATCTGCGCTTCAGAGAAAATGCAAACAAAGAGAACACTTATAATTTAGGGTACATAATTAGGAAAGAGGCTTCGGAAAATTTTACGCTCACAGGACAGATTGACGACAAGAGGGGCAGGAAAAAAAAAACGCATTAACTACCTTAGTCAGTTATGTGCCATGCGTGATACACGCATAGGCGATCATGTATCATTCGATACATGACTGACGAGGCAGATTTTTCCCCGTAGTAGGTTGCCATTTCTTTCTGTGGTAGACCAGTTGCCATCCAAGGCTATAGAACTCGGTCTGTCCTGCTATTTACTCATAGCAGGAAAGGAAAAAGATGATTAATTAGCATGTAAGTGAATGTTATGGATTCGAACTCGGCTCTCCGATTCCTCAATCCAAGCCTCTATCCATTACGCCACTGTGCCTCCTTACCACCGTAAATGAATGGCGGAACAAGGCTTAGGAGAGATCAGAAATAAAAACAAAATTTATTAAGAGCTACAAAGTATAGACAATTGTGAAGAACCATGGTCGCCAACGCCCCGAAGGGACACGACAAAGAAGAAGAAGAAGAAGAAGAAGAAGAAGAAGAAGAAGAAAAAAATAATAATAATAAGAAGCAACGATATTGCTGCACGAAAACGTTTGTCTTCGCTCTACACATTACATTGTCAACTCTTTACGTCCTGGGTATGACGATAAACCACATCCGGTGGCAAGTATTCTGATCGGGAGATCGGAAATTTTTAGGAGCGTGGAATCACATTTTAATTGCTATTGTTCCCAGATTCACCTTGACCCTAGGTGGTAGCACCTGTTAGGGTCCCCAGCGATGGTCGAATAGGGACATCTCCCACAAATCAAAGAATTACCAATAATAGCTATCTATAGTAAAATACATCAATCAACATGAAAAAAAACAAGCTTTTTCCTGACATTGCTCTATTTAATATCGTAAAATTTCTTCAAGAAATCAGACTGTATTCCAAAATATAACTTCAACAAAATTACAACATAAAACACACATTTCACTGCCTCTAGTAATGACATTCACACAAACATATATAGGCTGTAACAGCGAAACTGTCCAATTGTTAGATTAAGCTCTGAACCGTTGTATCTTAGAAATTATGAACGTTTTTATAACACTATTGAACTCTTCTTTGACCAATAAGAATGTATAATTATTCTCTAAGCGTAACAGAAAAATCAGTATGAAATCGATCATAAAAGAAAATGGCATATTCATCATTAATTAATAATAGCTAAGGATCAGAACCTCGTGAGGTATTGAAATAAAGTTTAAATATATATTTATTATTCCAGGCTCATTTTCCAACTTATTCAAGATGACCTTTGCCCTCTCTAAACTTCTAACCCTCTTATCCTGGAGTAACAAGCTGCATCACAAGTTTCACGTACGATTTTATTTTCAAGTCTTTTTTCACTTTCTCTTTAGACTGTCATAACTGAAGCTCCTCTCTCACGTACCAAACGTCTTACGGGTTGAGTTGGATCTTTTCTAATTGATCTCTTTACCTCTAAGTTGAAATGATGACCCCTCCTCCTGTTGTGACCTCGTGATTCAGTTTTCCTTTCTACTGTTCCCTCTTTTTTAAACTTGTTCATCGTTCTCGTGGTGATTCTTGAAAGATGGTAGCCAGGGTAAGAATGTTGGTACACTTACTGAAGGCCTGAATGATGTTTTTCCTCTCACCATTGTTCAGTTGGGAAGACAGTGGGGCTGACACAAAACAGTTTTAACCTGCTCTTTTTTTTAGCTGAATAACTCAAAGGATTTTTTAGTGATTCTTACGAAAAATTGTGTCAAGATGGCTAAATATCTTATCTGAAAAGCTGGAAAAAATACAGTCAGTTGATTTCGTGGTTTTTTAGATACTGAACATTTTGTGAGATGGACAATTTTGCTGTTACACCCGGTATATTTTTTTTATCAAAAACTACCATATATTCACTTGTGAAAGCAGAATAACATAGATTATATTTGTATTACTTCAAGGTTCCCAAGAAAATTTAATGTCGGTGTTAAATGTCCCATAAGGAGTTGATATGCCGTTAAACAAACAAATCCAATCCAATCCAATCCAACAATAGAACAATATAGATGGAATATAAAATTCTTCCTCAGGCTACATATTCATCAGGCTTCAAACCACAATCCCTTCTTTCAATCAAGGCAATATTTCTTATCTATTAAAAAAAATGCCAAGATCTATTGACTTGTTCACAACTAGGTTCGTTTTTATCAAGATGCAATGCGAGAATTTGGCGTAGACCAGACATTCTCAAAGTGGGCGGTACCGTCCCCTGGAGGGTAATCGCAGCTCTGCAGGGAGCAGTAAGTGTTCTGGAGTATTATGGGATACGTTATAATTCTAACAATAAGATAATTTAACCCTTTTAACTCTTATCGGAACACGTTACAACATCATATATGCACATTTGTTAGTAATGTAAATAATTTTAATAAAACTAGACAGAAAATACATTGTGCAGCAGAAGTATGGCAAAACTTTACAAATCGTATAACAGCAAAATTGTGAGCTTCAGAGAAAATGCAAACAAAAAGGACACTTATACTTTCTCTTTCTAGCTGAATAGCTCAAGGGTTTTTTCAGTGATTCTTACGATAAATGGCGTCAAGATGGCTAAACGTCTTATCTGAAAATCTGAAAAAAAAAAAAGAAATTCAATTAGTTTATTTTTTTATATTAAATATTTTGTGCGATGGACAATAATCTCATCCAGTTACACGATTTGGACAATTTTGCTGTTACACCCGGTATATTATCTAGAAATACCAGCCTCATGATGGTAAGACATTAATGGCGATTTTGTTCATCTAGCTAATGTCTTATCTTTATGTGGGAGGTATTTTTTGGAGGCATATGTGGGAGGTATTTCTGCCTCAGTCTGTACTACCTGCTAATCACGTGTCCAACTGAAAAGAATTTATCTAAACGTAATATGGTGTTTCTTGCAAATACTTCTAAAACAGAAGGAGATTTAATTAATAAAAACAAAATAACAACATCAAAAACAACAACCACCTAAAACCTGAAGCAGGAAATAATTCTATAACCTGTTTCTACTGTCCACCTGATGACTGTCTTCTCTTTCTGTTCATCATTAATGTTTCTGTTCCTAATTCTTCCAAATCCCTGTAAGCCCTTGTGTTTCAGCGGTATTACTGCCTTCCTTCGGGCGATTCCAATTTAAAGAAAAAAAAATGATAATAATTGTCTCAAGAAATATATAGGTGAGACCTCCAGAAATATCAAGAAAAGAATATATAAACACAAAAGGGATCTTTTACAAAACAACATACTCAGTGCATTAGCGGTTCATCATAATTAATCTGAGTATAATTCCGGCTTAATGAATACAGTTTTAATTAAAAAAGAAAAGTAGTTGACTAAGGTATAGAAAGTACGCCGATTTCTGATTTTTCCACGGTAAATTTGAGGCCAACTTTCTTCACCTTCCTTAATTAATAAATCTACTTAAAATCTATCTATCTATCTCTCTCTCTCTCTCTCTCTCTCTCTCTCTCTCTCTATATATATATATATATATATATATATATATATATATAAAAGCATGTAGAAGCTGAATTAAGTCGGTAGGGTTGTACATAGGACGCCGGAAATTTAAAATTTAAATTTAAAGATTACCGATATTACATATTCGGCGTTTCTGAATAATAATAATAATAATAATAATAAAAGGTAATGGCTCAGACATTGTGATCAGAGACCGCAAAAGCAAAATGTGTCTTCTTAATGACATGACAGTGTCTGGAGACTGTAATGTATCTTAGTATATCTTCAAAAATCTATCAAAATACTTTGAAATCGAAATCTGAAAATGTGGCATACGAGGGTATCATTAACTCCAGTTGTAGTTGGAACTCTCGAACCAATTGGAAAAGATTTCAGTAGACTCGATAAAGGGATTCCTTGTAGCCTATGCGCTAAAGGAATACAAAAGAAAATGTCTTCACAAGTGCAGCCCATACCTTACGAAGGGCTTCATCTATGTAAAATATGTGTGATCATAGGTGTTTTTTCTTTCAAAAATGCTGTGGAAAATGTCATGTTGCCATTTCTGGCGTTAAGTTTCTGGCTGGGATCCGGAAAGAAATGAATATACACCAGAAATCAAAGATAATAATAATAATAATAATAATAATAATAATAATAATAATAATAATAATAACGCTAGCAACTTCATCGGAGATAAAAAAAAAAAAAAAAAATTAACATGAAATGTGGCCATAACAACACACCACGACCTGCCTTAGGTCTTTCCGCAGACTTGGTAGGTAGTGTGTCCATAGCAGAAATCGAATGATGATGATGATAATAATAATAATAATAAAGAGAAGAACGTGATTTAAGAAAAGAAAAATAACACAGTGCTTGACAATGTTAAACAATATTTCGACAGTATGTCTGTCTTCAAGTTATATTTAAAAAAAAACATCAAGTATAAACATATAAAACTACAAAAAATTATAAGTCTTTGTACAAACGTTGCTTGTTTTGTAATGAAAAAAAAAACGGCTGTAATGGTAATCAACGTGTCAAAACGAATGAAACACCGCCAGCTTGAAGCCATGTAAATTGAAACATGCGTAATGGTAATTTCGTTCATTTTGGAATTTTCCGTTAGTTGATTAGTTACTAAGAGCAATTAATCAAACAGCTTAGTACAAATCTTATGGGGGCACCTCCTGCTATTCTATTCATTCGCTAGAGAGAGAAGTTAGTAGTTTGTATACGTAACTATCTTCATGCGTTTTAAGGGTCAAAAGGTCGGTATATTTTTTTTTCAGAATGGGTACTTTCATTCTCTACCAGTAGCTGCCGGATGCGCAGGTCGTTGTGAGGAGTTGCATTGTTGTGGTGGGCAGGCTCAGTTTAATTTAAACTCTATTTTATTTCGTCTTAAAGAATGCAGTTTTAATTAAAATAATATACACTTCTTTTGCCTGTTTACATGCATTTTTACATTTAAAAAATAGATTAAAATATACAATGACAAAACCTGTATTATTTTCTGAATAACCTAAAATGCCACCCACACACATACAAAAATATGACATTCCATAAAATGTAACTTGATTGATTTCTGTGTTTGTTTATGATTGTCGTAATTTATTCTGTGTATGTTCACGGCTCTCTACATCTTCCTCTCCTTTGTAGCGCGTAGTAATGTTGGTCTTTTGCACAAGTTTGTTAGGTAGTTTACTAGCTGTTATATTCTATAGCAAATCACTTAAGAAATTACATGAAGGGCCCAAACCGAACATCTCTACAATCTGTACAAAGTCCTTAAACTTTTTGTGTAGCGCCCCTATGAGCTCATGCAGGCGTGCGCGTATGCGTGCTTGTGCGTGCGTGTGTGTGTGTGTGTGAGTGTGTGTGTGCGCGCATGCGCGCGCGTTTTTTTTTGTGACCACATGATCAAGTATGAGAGAGCCAGGATTTATGATAAAGATCTTTAAGGTAAATAGAACCATGTGACTTGTAAAGTTGACGCATTACATATTCCATGGCGCCTTCCTATAATTCTGACCTTGATTAGGCTCATAGTTACACGCACAGTCTCAGAGAGAGAGAGAGAGAGAGAGAGAGCTTTGGTGGAAGAGAGAGGTTGAAAAAGGAGGGAAGAGAGTTTCATAGCAGGGGAGAGAGAGGAGGAGAGAGAAGGAGGAGAGAGAAGGATAGAGATCATCAGAGGAAGAGAGAGAGAGAGGATAAGAGTGAGTGTCAGAGGAAGACAGAGGATGAGAGAGAATGAAAGAAAGAGAGAGGATGAGAGAGAAAGGAAAAAGAGAGAGCGCCAGGAGGAGAGGACGAGAGAAAAGTAAAGAGAAGACGTCAAAGGAAGAGAGTGAACAAGAGAGAAGGAAAGATAGCGTTAGAGGAAGGGATAGGATAAGAGTGAAAAAGAGAGTAAGCGTCAGAGAATGAGAGAGAAGGAGAGAGAGAGTGCGTCAGAGTTAGAAAGAAGACGAGAGAGTATGAAATGGTGAGGTCAGAGGAAGAGAGAGGACGTAAAGTAGAGTGAGAGAGAGAGAGAGAGAGAGAGGGAGAGAGAGAAACGAATTCCTACCGATTTTACAAACAGCAGCAAAAAAAAAAAAAAAAAATGCAATGCAAAGGCAACTATTTTTAACTATTAACCATAATGATATTAGACATAGGAAGAAACCTATAGGTCCCCCGAGAGAAGGTAGTAAAAGAAAGTGCGAAGAAAGGACAAACTATCAATCACCAGAATGCCAAATGTATGGTCGTTAACAAGATGCTAGCTACATAAACGCAAGTGCCCAAAATTAATCATCTAGGGAGTGATATAACATACCATGGAAACTGTGACACAGAAACCCGAATACACGTAGAACTAGCGAAAGATCCCTTCCAGAAACAAAGCTCAGTATTAAGAAACAGGAAAATTTCCTTGGAAACAAACATAAGAGTGCGCAGTTATATAATATCAATCGTTCTATATAGCAAGAGAACCTGAACAATATCCCCATAGATAAAGAGATATGGTTCTGCAGAAGGATGCTGAGGATACTAGGGAAGGAACATATGAGCAACGATGAAGCGTTAAGGGAAATGGAAACAAAAATACAATTAGAATCAGAAAGACACATTTGAAATTTTTGGGATATATAATGAGGAAAGAAGGCTCGGAGAAATTGACATACACAGGAAAGAAAGATAATGAGCTTGTATATAGGGATAGCTGGATATAGCCTGGGGAGGGGTGTCGGTAAAAATGTGTATTTCGTAGTTGTTAATCTTCATGAATTCTCGCCAGAATCTGTCTTGCAGATTTTTAAATCTAACATTCATCCATGCATTGAATATTGCTGTATCTGGTTTGCTGCCTTTTCAAAGTATTTAGATATTCTTGAAAAAAATCCAAAAAAGAATCTGCAATGTTATTGACCGTACGTGGCATCTCACCTTCAGTCACGCTCTCATCGCCGTAACGTAGCTTCCTTGAGCCTTTTAGATATTTTCGCGGTAATTCTTCTATTGAATTTTCTTCTATGTTAGCTCGAATTTACGAATTTAAATACAATACTAGATTGGCAGTTAGGTCTCATCATTTTACAGTTGAAATGTCTCGACGTGACCGTAAGTTCTATGCTAGCAGTTTCTTCTATCTCACCTCTCATTTGTGGAACTCTCTTCCGGCTTCTGGCTTTCTAGTCAAATTTGAATTTCAAAAGTTTTGATGCAATGTCAATCGTCATCTTCTGTCTTACAGAATCCTATTATTTTTTGTCCTTTCTCTTTAATATTTTTTCTCATATTCCTTCATACTCAGTAACCCGTCTTAGTCGCTTTATCGCCTTGCTAGGGGTGAAATGATTACGAATAAACCCCGTCGCACTCACTTAAAAGAATTAGCTGTGTCTTTCCGATATGGACATTATTATTGGACATGTCATGTTGTATAATAGGAAATTAATTCAAAATACTTCGTAAATGCAATCAAGACCTTACCTTTTTTTGAAAAGTTATTAGCGGAAATGTTTACCCATCCCACTATATATATATATATATATATATATATATATATATATATGTGTGTGTGTGTGTGTGTGTGTGTGTGTGTTGGTGTGTGTGTGTTGGTGTGTGTGTAAGCACAATGTGTATTCCTTGTTTTGCGCGTGTGCGTTTGTTTCCTTAGTACCCGATGTCGCTGCACAAACACTTAAGGTCATTCGGTGCGCCTAAATACCAGGCCTCGACTCATTTCCTTCAAAACATCTACGGAATGTTTTGTACTGTAGCCGACTCTAACTAATCATTTCTACTGGAAGTGGAAAATATTTCTAATAAGGAAACTCTGTGAGGAGCTCATTAACCGCTTCTCGACGTCTACACGAATCCGGTTTGCATAGGACGATTGAGATTCAACATAAAAGGAGATCGCTAGATCACAGTCTAAGTTTCTTAGACTCCCCGTCAATCGTTCTCTCATGATTGCACTAGAAAAAAAGTAATATGGTATATATATATATATATATATATATATATATATATATATATATATATATATATTCAAACATATGTTTCAATAATGATCTGTTGCCCCAGTGCACTATATATATGATATATCGATTTTGTATATTTTTATATATCAACAAAAACTATTTAGAAAATAGAAAAATATGACGAACTGGAAAGTTTTTTTTTTGATGACACCACGAAACGAGAGATGCAGGTAGTTTCAAATTTTTTTTCTCAATCTAGCCGAAATCATGCGTCAACAGAGCCCAGTCAGATAAAATCCTAACGGATAAAACGCGTCATAAAAAAAAACATTCCAGTTTGCCATTCATATATATATATATATATATATATATATATATATATATATATATATATATATATTTCAGTTTTCATTCATATATATATATATATATATATATATACCAACTTTTCAACGGGCCAACAGAGAGAGAGAGAGAGAGAGAGAGAGAGAGAGAGAGAGAGAGAGAGAGAGAGAGAGGCCTGTTGGAAAAGTTGGTATGACGTTTGCATGATAACGTAAACTGTCCGGGTTTCAATTCTCGGTAGTGGATGCGCACTGCTGATGAGTCCCAAATATATATATATTAATTAATAAATATGAGATAAGTATGTGTAAATTTTTATATATCAAAACCAATATTGGGGAATAAAATGTATGACGAAGTGGAAAAAGCTGTCTCCTCATTACCCCATCGGACCCTATCGGGCCAAATTTGCTACGTTGGCGCTACCACGCATGCGCTCGGAATCCTATTTTTTTATTATTAAAAAAAAAAATCCTCACCATTCACTTTTCTTTTTTTTTATATAATCTTGCTGAATTAATTTAGATTCTTTTACTTTTTCTTTCGATCAATTTTTTTTCAGTAGATATCCCACATTGTGACAACAGAAGATCTGCTAGGAATGGTAAAATATTGGCTAAACTCACTGGGGATGACTTTACGATCAAGGCACTCTCTAAACATTGTTTCTCCTTCGATCAGAGTAGCATTTTTTTTATTTCAAAACTGCGGTCAGTCTCGCCACGCTCGGCAACCAACGCATTCGATGTATTGTTTTGTAAAATTTCCCTTTTGTATTCATATAATTTAGATTTCTTGAGGTTTCTCCTATATATTTTTTGTAACAATTATTACAGGCGATCGAGTAAGTTCGTCCTTCAAATTTTAGCTTATTGTTTTGTTTAATATTGACTACTGTAATTCCCCATGTATAATACGCATTTTTTTCTAAAAAATAATAAGAAAAATTAGGGGTGCGTATTATTCATAGCTACAAAAAACCTTTAAAAATTGCCGTTTCATAGGTTGATTTCAGTTGCGAAATGACTACTCACCACAAACATACGATAATTTGACACTAACATTCGGCGATTGCGACCCCATAAGGATGTCAAATACAATCATAGGTACCTAAGAATACTTACAAATGTAAAATAAAATAAGAATTAGCATAAAACTAAATTAGAATAATTTTATTCTATGTTTAAAAAGATTTTTTTTTAATAAGAGTAGGAAACGCTGGCCATAGTGAAATTGGAGGGGTGCATATTATGCGTGAGTAGAAACATTTTTCCACATTTTCAGCACAGTTTTAGGTGTGCATATTATATATAAAGGCGTATTATACATGGGGAATAAGTCTTTTATTGCTTTAGATGTAGGAGTAACAAATTTTATGTCGGGTTTATATAAGTTCTTTTCAGTTGTATATATGATAAAGTTTGTTGGCAGGACAAAATATTTTTTGATTTATTGGGTTTCTCAGGATGCGCCGTTTTTCTACTTTAGAATATTTTAGAAGCCATTTGTTTAACATTAAATCTAAAATAATTAGGGCAATGAAGAAGCCCGAAATATTTTTTAAATATTTAAAAAATGATAATATAGATTCTTAGCGTCCATCTTTCGTGCATATGTGTGCTCACTTCAACGTAGCAGATTTTTGATCCGATTGGATCCGGGTGGGGTGGGGGGTGTTAGAAGTCGCACAGGAACTTTTTTTCACATTTTCCTCCCAGTTAATAAATATACAGTTTTTCCTCTCAGTTTCATGCACAGCGCAATATTCAGGTGAAGAATTGAGACCTATATATATATATATATATATATATATATATATATATATAGAGAGAGAGAGAGAGAGATGTGTGTGTGTGTGTGTGTGTGTGTGTGTAGATATGTAGAAAAATGGGGAAGAACACGTTAGGTAAATAATCCGGAGTTCTTTAGTATTTTTGTTTTTATTTTTTAAAAAACAGAGCTCCATATAGAAGTAGAGCTTAAATTATAATTATTTTTAAAAAAAAAATATGATTCCGTCGCTACATAAGAGATCCCGTGTTTCGAAAACAAGAGCCGAAAACCTCAATATAATTATTAAAATTAAATTGAGTTAAAGTATCAAGCCCTGTTTCACACTCAAGCGATAATTTAAGGTTATTCCTAAATTTTCGTTTGAGGATGAAATAGGGCTTGATATTTAACTCAATTTAATTTTAATAATTATATTGAAGTTTTCGGCTCTCGTTTTTGAAACATGAGAACTCTTATGTAGCGAAGGAATCATAGTTTTTAAAAAATAATTATAATATATATATATATATATATATATATATATATATATATATATATATATATATAATATTAAGGAACATGTATGAAAATCTTTATACATTTGGCATTCCAGTATTTATTCAGAATTTTTGGGAAATGAAATAATTATTTGATTTACAAAACAATGTTAAATTTATAAAGATTTCTCTACATGTTTCTATTCTATTGGATTTAATCCATGCATCTCATATATATATATATATATATATATATATATATATATATATGCCCACGGAAAAATTAATTCCGGTCGAGCACTCTTGAGAGAAAGCGCAAATTCGTAAACAATGACTACTGCTGCGAATACTTCAAATCTCTTCTGGGTGCGTTTTATTTCAAGCAATGGCAAGATGCATTTGCTTTTATTTCTTTCAACAATATATAGCAAATATAAATGTTAATTTTTATCTAATCCTCAAGGACTGTTTGAAACCCGTCAATGGACTCCTTATTTTGTTCACGATTAAATGAAAAAAATAAGAAAAGAGACATTACGCAAATGACTGATTTTTATAATGAGTGGCACCCAGTATGGGTTGATATCTAGAAAATTTAACCTAAACTAATTTTTGTAAGGGAATAACTATGGATGAGTCGTCTGATCTATCGAATGCTCAGTCGTAATAAATTTCATAAACAAAGTTTGAGTTTGAATAAAAAAAAAAATAGTTTGTTTAATTAAATTTTCTGAAAACTCACGAATTATTTAAACAATTGAAAAACTAGTAAATTTCTTGAATTCATTTTTGCCATCATCTACATAAATGAAGCACAGTCCGTCCGTCCGTTTTTCGATCTCGACGAACCTGAAGTAAGACGCGATTAAAAATTAAAATTAAATAACTCATTTAATGTTAAATTTAAATATCAAACAAAGTGAAAGGTTTAAAAAAAACAATTCTTTATTAAAAGTTTAACTTTAATTTCGCTTTTCATTGCAATTGCAATTGGTATCGTCTAACTAAATCCTAATTAAAACTTAAGTGGGGCACGGTACCTTGCTCATATGTTTTTTTTTCTAGCACGCGTACTGTGACGTGTGTAAAATATTACATAGTTCGGTTTCCCAAATGTCTTTTAAGAGTGACTTTATGTGAAAGGATCATAAAGAATGGTGATTTTAAAAGAAAATAAAAATTGAGCGCAAAATAAATGTAAACAAACTACGGAGATCGGCTGCGTATACGAAGACAGATTCTGCCGAATTAAGGTGTCAAATAAAGAGGAAATAATTTTATTATTTCTAAATTTTTATAAGTTTTACGTACATAGGACGCTGAAGGTAAAAGGCCAAAGGCCCCAAAAAAACCCTTCGCAGGAGTTAGCCTAAAGTCCGCCTAAAGGGAGGACTTTAGGCTAACTCTAGCCTCTAGTCTAATATAAACCTCTAGCCTCTAGGCTAATATATCTAAGCTAACTCTAGCCTTTAGGCTAATATAAACACTAGAAAAATATTCAAATATTTATCTCGTGGTCAGCTCAATGTATCTATTTCCAGAGTAGGAAATTATATGAGGACAAAAAGGACTTTATAACCTAGATATCTTGCTGAAAATGTTTTTTTTTAATCATTCCACGCTATACAAGGCGGTAAAGCCTCTAAGACTCAAAGGGTTACCGAGCGTGAAAGAATAAGAAAAAAGAGAAATATTATTAAGGAGCGAGAACAATAGAAGAGGAATCAACAAGCCAGTAGATAACGACTGACATTGTATTTAAATTCTTCGAAGAGCAAAATTGTCTGGAAAGCAACGAGCCGGAAGAGATTTCCACAAGTAAGACATACGAGAGAAGAAACTGTTAGCATAGAACTTACGGTTAGATCTAGCCAATTCAGTTGTGAATTGATGAGACCATTTCTTCTTTTATATGTCCTATCCCTTCAGAAGGTGGGCAACCATTACTCTTCACAAAATACTTTCTAGCTCTAAGCAACCTTTGTCTCTCTTACTCTCTCTCCCCACCTCCATGTTCTGAGTGTCATACTCATTACATAAGTGAGAATTGCTGGAAGAACCATTGACGTGGATGATCATGACTACCCACAACATTTTTTTTCAATCATTTTATAAAAGGTGTTTGAATAACTTGGACCGATTTTAAATGTGAATTAAGTTTCAGCGTCTAATGATTTTTTTCTTTTTCTTTCAGATATTTGGGCGATATTATTTTTCGCCCATAATTGCCATGATTTAAATAACATGATCCAATAGAGAAATAAATAAATATTCACCAATAATGCTAATTTATTTACTGCTGGCTTTAATCCATCTTATTGAAACACCCTTATATAAAATCCGTCTTAATGAAACACCCTTTACTAAGCAAGGCGACAGAGTCATTAAGACACAAAATGGGTTGCTGACAGTGAAATAAATTGAGGAAACGTTATGTAAGAGAGAGGACAATGAAGGAGTGGGTTCAAAGAGACGGAATATGTCGATCGACGTTGCATTTACATTTTTGAAGATCATGGTTGGCAAGAAATGAAGAAGCCGGAAGAGGTTTGCGTATTCGAGAAGTACGAGAGAAGAACCTATTGCTTTTTACGGCTTATCAACCTTTTGCAATATATTTAAAGCCTGAAAATACTTTCGGATTTCAAGAATCTTTTGACGATAAGAATGATTTATTGATACAAGTCATAATAATTAACCTTAATTGCGGGGCGGGGCTGGTATTGAAGAAGAGGTAAATTCATAAGTTTTCGAAGGTTATTTGCGTGTAAGCGAATATATCGAAGGCGACTGAGATTGGAACTTGGCTCTCCGATTTCCAATTCCGAACCGTCATGCATTACACCACCCGCACATCCAAGCTTACGGCACCTGGTATACCCAAGCAGTCATCTATGTAGTTACTGACCAGGCTAGACGTTATATATATATATATATATATATATATATATATATATATATATATATATATATATATATATATATCAACTGCTGGTATCTACTGGCGAGTCGACAAAGCGATTTCTGGCGACTCCGTCTACGAAACTCTGGCGTCGAGATACTGAATATAACAAAGTCACACACACACACACACACACACACACACACACATATATATATATATATATATGTATATATATATATATATATATATATATATATATAGATAATAGATAGATAGATAGATAGATAGATAGATAGATAGATAGATGAAGAAGTTTTAAAAATTCTTTACATACTCAACCCGCGCTGCATATACACCACGCTGAATCAGCACTGGAACTTTAAAGTTATATACACGTATATATATATATATATATATATATATATATATATATATATATATATATATATATATATATATATAGTTGGGTTGAGGTGAGTTTGTGAGAGTGGGTTTAGGAAAAGGACGTGAAACCCGGGGTCACAAATTCACATCAATTCAACTAAATATGTTTGCTCTATCACTGATATTGAGCGCTTTCCAATTAGTAACGCGCATATAATATATAAATAATATATATAAAAATTGCATACGTACATATATATATATATATATATATATATATATATATATATATATATTATGTGTATGCATATATATATATATGCATACACATAATATGTATATATATATTGGTTTTCGACGTATGAGAATCTAACACAGTCGTTCTCAAACTTTTTGAAGTCGGAGCTTACTTGAAATCTTACCAATATTTGTAGGCGCCCTATATACAAATTTCGGAAAAATACAGGGTGTCCATAAAGTTCGTGTGCACTTAAAAAATCTATAACTTTATTTGTATTTGCGATTGAAATAATTTGTCAAAAGAATTATGAAAGAAGTCAATCTGTATTTTGTAAGGTTTTATTGAAATGTCCTTCGTCATTAGCAATACAAAGGGTAATACGATTTTGCAGTTCACGGAAAACATTTGCCAACTGATTTACAGTAATGCCTGAAATCACATTAGTTATTTTAGCTATACTTAAAACTATGTACGTTAAATTTTATAACATTTTTACAGATTATTTCTATCGCAAGTACAAATAAAGTTATAATTTTTTAAAGTGCACACAAACTTTATTGGCACCCTGTATGTCATAATGAAGTCAAATTTTTCAGAAAAGAAATAATGCAATAAAAATATAAAATGAAAGATACCTTAAGTTTATTCATTCTTGTGTTTATGAGAAACATGAGCCTGATGAGTCTTAGTGAATTCTTTAATGTTTGGGCATATATTTGATAGGCAAGCCCTAATTTCCTCGTCAATACATTGAAGAGTTCCTCTTTTTTGGCACTTAATTATGATGAGAGCAGAAAAGCCTAATTCATATAAATATGAACGAGAAGGGTACCTCAATATAATAAAGTAAATATATTTATTTCTTATATCTGGACGCATATTTCTCTAGACATCTAGGGCGCACCAGGGCGCCCCCGTACCATTTGAGACCGATTGGTCTGACAGCTGAGTTCTTAGAACCGAACAGTCAGACAATCCTCAGTGATGATTTGATTATAGTGGTAAATGTGTCTGCAAAATCGACCGTACTTTTTGTAATATCAGAATACAGGGAATTGGTGCACAGCGTGCCGCAAGTTACCCAAACAACAGGTATTGATTTTAGTGCGATCCTTCTCCTAGACCGGTTGCCACACAAGGCTATAGGACCCAGTCTATCCCGCTATTTACCCATAGGTAGATGTTGGAGAAGAGATACTTTCATACCTTTCCCAAGGTTATTAGTACGTAAGTGAATGTAATGAACTCGACTGGAATTCGACCTCGGCACTCCGATTATTCAATCATTACACCGCCATGCTTTAAAAGACGGATATATATATATATATATATATATATATATATATATATATATATATATATATATATATATATATATTGGTGTATACGGCATAAATTCAAATAACCAACAATTACTATTCTTAAAAGAGTGCTCAATACAGAGTAGAACAAATATAATCATTTATTTAAATCACTAAAAAAATAGCCATTTTGTTTCAACACCTCTGGTGTATTATCATCACTTGATAAGACACCGGAGGTCTTGAAACAAAATGGCTATTTTTGTAGTGATTTTATAACATATTTATGTTATAATTTTTAAATAAATAAATATATATATATATATATATATATATATATATATATATATATATATATATATATATATGTATGTATGTATGTTCTGCTAGTATCAATCTCATAATATTTAATCGAGAAGACGGCGTGTTAAAAGTGTTCTAAAAAATAGAAGTCTTATCCCGGTCAACTGGCCGCGCATAGCACGTAAGCGCCAAGAAGCCCGCAAACTGCACACTGTAAAATTACTGTGGCAGCCAGCCAGAATTTCACCATCGAAAAACACATCCTCGATAATGGCTCGAGAAGTATGGAAAATTCCCATATTCTTTAACCCCTGAAAAACGGAAAAATGTTAGATTGCTGGAAAAACTCAATAAAAGATTAATCAAATGATTCTGCTAGCAAAAAATGCACAACAAACCTTTCGTGGATGCAGTGGCTTGTCAACAAATCTCCCTTGGATTTTCATCAGCCCAAATTTGACAATTCTGCTCATTAACGAATCCATCAAGAGGAAAATGGGCTTCATCACTAAAGAGGATTTTTTGCGAAAAATCTTCATCGGTTTATCTTTGCTCATGCACCCAATTGACCAATGTACGGCGCTCCAAATGCTCAGCAGCTTTCAGTTCTTGTGCCAATTGAATTTTGTAAGCGTAAAGAGACAAATACTTTGTCAAAATTCGATGTAACATTGGTGTGGAGAGGTTCAATTCTTGTGTGCGATGACGGATAGTGGGGTCTGGATTTTCAGCCACATTCTCGTGCACTGCAACAATGTTTTTAGATGAACGGCGTAAACGAGCACGCAATGGTGTTTTCACATCTGCCACCGACCCAGTTTGTTTGATTTTACGAATAATTTTGTCCAATTGCAGTCTCGGTTGGTCGATTATGTTGCCCCCCCAAAAAAAAAATCGCGAAGTGCGTGAAATGCATCTCTGTTTGAACGTCCATTTTCGTAATAGGCTTCGATAACTTTAACACGTTGTTTGATTGTTAATCTTTCCAGGTTTGAAATTGCCAACGACTTAAGTTGTTAAATCTGAAAGAAAAAAAAAAAATTAGACGCTTAAACTTAATTCACATTTAAAATCGGTCCAAGTTATTGGAACTCCATATATATATATATATATATATATATATATATATATATATATATATATATATATATATATATATATATATATACATGACTTATTCACACAAAACTAATGCAAAGGTTAATGATTTAAATGGCAGAGACATCCATCATCGCAAACAATTCAAATAATATACAAAAACCTCCGAATCCGTTATGAATGAAATGACCCTTGTTTATATAAATTTCTTATTTTTTACTACAAGCTTTCGTCTGTTCCTACAGACATCTTCAGGTATAGAATAGATGTTGTTCTTGTTTTTTCTCTTAGTAATAAGAGGACAACGAAAATATATGTATTGTTGTAAAAATAAGAACTAAAACGGCAGAAATTTATATAAACAAGGGTCATTTCATTCATAACGGATTCGGAGGTTTTTGTATATTATTTGAATTGTTTGCGATGATGGATGTCTCGCCATTTAAATCATTAACCTTTGCATTAGTTTTTGTGTGAATAATTCATGTATTTGTAAATTGATTGCACGTTTATCGTAATATATATATATATATATATATATATATATATATATATATATATATATATGTGTGTGTGTGTGTGTATATATATATATGAATAGGGTAGAGAGGGAGACAAAGGGAGTGAGCGGGTGAGAGATTAAACGTGTTTGGTTAAATCATGTCGACAAGTTCTAACTATCCAATTTTATATTAACTTTTTAAAATTTCCGAATTACTTGTTTTATATAATATTCATTAATTATTTTTTTGTTTCTTTGTTTTCAAAAGTACTTTCGAAAACTTATGCTGATATAACTTCTTTAATATTCATTGATTATTGTTTTGTTTTCCAGCGTACTTTCGAAAGTTGAAACATTCGTTCTCGAGGATACCATTTTCGTGTGCTTATGTAACTGCTTTTGCTTAATTTGCCGAACGTAACAATATTCGAAAGTATTCGGGGGAAAAATTGCTTGGTAAACTTACCGATTATATTAAAGAAATGATTCGGAAATTTGAAAAAGGTTGATAAAATATTTTTCAATGTTATATAAACAATCATGTTTGAAAGAATCCTAGCTACTTAAATAAGCATTATATATATATATATATATATATATATATATATATATATATATATATATATATATATATATATATATATATATATATATATTCCTTTATTTATATATATTATTTGTTTATAAAATAGGTCACCGGTATTATTGTAATATTAACTAGGATTTATGTTAAAATTAGTGTTGTTTAAATGAAATCTGATTCGATTCTTAGCAATATAATTAGGGAAACCCTTATTAATAAATATTTCTTTTATGTTGCTTAAATCCTTAAGAAAAATGTTTTTAGATGAATGTACTTATTTGCTGTCATTAACAATTTAATTTCGAAATTAATCTCCTCATCTAGAACAATTTTTTAAGGAATTGAGTTACATAAAAGAAACACACCTCAGAGCAGAAACTTCCTAAAGGCTGGTCCAAAGAGTGATGTGCTTTCCCTAAAAAGAACCCTCAGGCTGGTTTTCATGGCCGAACTGGTAGCGGCACACTTGGGCAAAGAAACGGTTTCTCTGTTTGGATAAAAAATAGACACAGGTTCGATTTCTGTTGGAGACGTAATTTTTATTTAATTGCCACTCTCGGTCTAGGCTGTTTGTAATAAGTCTGTTAACAATTCCTTAATGTGTGTGTGTGTGTGTGTATATATATATATATATATATATATATATATATATATATATATATATATATATATATATATATATATATATATATATATATATATATATACGGAGAGAAAGGGGGAAAGAAAGAAAGAAAGAATACTGGAACAGTAGGTCACAATCTCATCTGAGACCATCTTCAGGAGTTGCATATCTATGGATGTGTTACGCGTTAACACCGTAAATTCAAAATGTTTTTTCACCACTATGCAAGGGAGTTAACTTGTGTGATATGCAACCACTGAACATTTTCTCAGATGAGATTGAAAGTGCTTGGGAAAATAAAAATTATTTGAAAGAAAATTTTTGAATTTTTCTTAATCAATTTTCTACAGCCACCAAGAAATTAATTCCTGAACTTGAAATGATTAAAACTAAAATAAATAGACATAATACGTCTAAATTATTTGACCAAACATGCTTGAATAAAAGTAAAACTATACTGCCAAGATATATATATATATATATATATATATATATATATATATATATATATGTGTGTGTGTGTGTGTGTGTGTGTGTGTGTGTCTGTATGTGTGCGCGCGCACCATATACGAAAAATTAGTACCATCTCTCTTCAGGATATAGGCGATCATGGCTCTCCAGAACTTCACTATCTATTCTGCTTCCATTTCCACAGGTTTGTTAAGTAACCAACTGGTTGATTTCCGCTGTTCTTTTTGCATCCAATGAGTATCAAATTCTCCAAGTCTTCTTTCCTCATTATGTGTCCTAGGAATTTCAAAAGCCTCTTTCTGATCCTAAATAAAAGGGTGCGTTCTTTTGTCTCCATTATCCTTAAAAATTCGTCGTTATTCACATGTCCAGTCTAAGGTGTTCTCAACATCTTTCTTTAGAAGCACATTTCTATTGCCTCAAGTCTCTTCTTCATCTGCGAGGAGATTGTTCCACATTCAAAAGAGAAGAAGAGAGGAGATATTACATAAGAGTTCGGAAAACATTTCTTTGTTTCTAAAGAAATGTTTTTGTTTTTTCATACATTAATTAGCTTTTGAAAGGCATCACTGTTACTTCGAGTTAAACTCTTCATCGGATGGAAAGTTGTCCAGTATTTACTGTCATATTTGGATAGCGAAAGATGCTTTCCAAAAGCTAAGCAATGTATTAAGAAACAGAAAAAAAAATCCATTAGAAACAAAGAAAAGTGTACTACAGCCCACGTGATATCAGTATTCTATATGGCAATGAACGCTGGGTAGGCTCGTCACAGATGAAGAAGAGACTTGAATCAATAGAATTTTTGTTCTACAGAAGGATGTCGAGAATATTACGGACCGAACATATGAGCAACGACGAGGTTTTAGAGAAAACGGAAACAAAAATTGATACTTATACTTAATATCAGAAAGAAGCAGTTGACATTTCTAGGATACATAATGAGGAAAGAGGGCTTGGGAAGTATGATACTCACAGGACACATTGAAGGCAAGAGGGACAGAGGAAAACAACGCCTAGCATAGTTAGCGAACTTGAGTAATGGCAGAACAAAAAGACAAAATTTATTAAGAGCTACAAATGACCGGAAATAGTGGAGAGCCATGATCGATCATGTCCTTAAAAGACCCGGCACATAAAAGAAGAAGAATAGAAGGATTGATATTATATGGCTGTCTGAGATTCTTTGCTTTCGTTTTTTTTTCTAAATAATTTTTCCTGTTTCTTAATACTTTACTTTGCTTAGCAAATATATAGATGAAATTTGTCAGTGAAAAAATAAATTTCTAAGTTGTAGATTTTCGGTGCTAAAATGACTTGTTGAAAGCTACCCCCCACCAAAGAAAAGGAGAAGGCGTGTCTTAGTCACCTTGTACTTCATTCTATTTCACGTACACATTCTTGTGTATATATTTGTTGAAGGTAGTTATTCATTGTTTATAGCTGACATCTACTTACCACCCGGAGTTCATACTGAGCACTTGTCAGCCTCAAGGCGAATCTCCGCTGCTTGTGAATCTTTTGACTTTTTGACATAAAATAAAAGAATAGTTCCCCAACAGATCGAATGTCAAAACTAGTAAACTGAAGCATTAAGAGAAGTATCTAAGGATTAGGTTTAGAAAGATTAGGGATTTGCTTGGCATTCGGATTAAATGTGATGCCTTGTGCAAGGAAATTCAGGAAAAATATAAGACAAAACTTGTTTATTTTTTTTCTTCTCTAGAAAATCAAAAACGAATATCTGGATGTTTTCTTTTCCTTTTATTTCAATCAATACAAGACCCAAGGGCCACTCGAGTTAGAGGGTTACTTAGTGAGATTGTAAGGGAAGGGAAATTAGTGAGTATTATGAAGTTGGATAGATATCGGTTGATCCTGGACTTAAATGGAACAAGATTGTGTACGCTATCCCGTGCAGCTGCGGAAAGAAATATAAAGGGGAGACAGGCCGCCCCCTCAAGGTAAGGCTTCAAGAACAGCAGAAAGCTGTAACACGAGGGGAAGGGGAAAAATCAGGCGTGGCTGACCATATATGGAGAGAAAAGGGAGATCACCGCCCTCTGTGGAATCAAGTTGAGATCATAGACAAGGAACACCATTGGAAAATTCGTAAACATAAGGAATCAGCACATATGCTAGGCCACAAACATCTCCTAAGCCGACCAAGCATAGAAATAAATACAATATGGGAACCAGTAATAAGAAGTGCCAGAGAAAAGCGATAATAACAGCAAAGTTGCGATATGAGCTCTGGTAAAAACATGCAATGATAACAGCAAAAATTGCAATATGAACACTGGTAAAAATGGTTGCTGAAGACATTAGGTTTATAATACCCAGAAATTCATGGCACAGTGGATAAAGGTGTTAGTTAGATCCTGTGGCTGGACCCAAAGAGTGTGAGTTCAATACCTGGTTAAGGCGGTGGAGAACTTTCAGAGGGAAAATTAACAGGACATCCATTAAACATGGCACGTGGAACTAGAACAGTCTACCCCAGTGAGCGAAATAAAGGGTTCAGTTCAACATTCCAACCATCTGAAGAAGGCCGGAGCGTACAACGGCCGAAACGTTGTAATAAATATGGCGACAAAGATGAGGACAATAGTCCGAATAATGTAAATAATGAACAAGATCGTAGTTGCCAGGGTAGCATTCTCTCTGGAGTTTGTCCTTTTAGTGAAGAAGAACTAAGAGAAATTTGTCTTTTATTGAAGGAACACGAAGGAAATAGTGATGATTTGCCACCGTAAGCACGACATGTTAGGTTGGGGGGGGGTCTTATCTGTGGAGGTCTGACTTGGTGGAAGTAGAGAATTTAACCCACCCGAACATCTGCCATAGTAATCTCGATAGCAATATTTCATCTGTGGGATAAGGGTCGTGGGTATAATTCATCACCCACAAGGCTGCTTAATTGATTTTGAACTCCGTCGACGCTATGCAGTGAAGATTTGGCAGCACCAGCCCAGATATGACAACACTACTCCATTCTTAGCGCAACCTGAACTGACACTCGTAAAGACCGGACGTTGTAGCCGGAGTTTGTGGTATTTTCTAGTGAGATACAAAGAACCGACCATTTCCAGCATATTTTACGACAACACCAAATATACGCGTTCCACTTGAGGTCAGGAGTGAGCTTTATAACCAGTCGAGGCAAGGAAGCAAGGGTATGACCCCTCATCGGGATTAGTGCAGGTGTGGTGATGAAATGTTACTAGTTTAGTTTTGGACTATATTGAATGATACCAGCCAGTCTTTTCTCTATTGAGTTACGAGACTTAGATCAAAGGAGAGATTAGTTGACCATCAAGATATTTAGAGGTGCACACATACTTTCTTGTCTGATATTCATATGTATTTATTAAGGATCTGAAAGTGTTCTTGGGAAGATCATTGATGTAAATCAAGTGTAAGTGGAAACATGTGTCAACAGATGGAATTGAACTATGACAATAAATTAATTTGAGCATTGAATGAAAGTGATATTTATAAATACATTAGAATATTATTATCAAACTCATCAATGGAAGAAGAAATAAGAAAGAAGAAAAAAGTCAGAATAAATGCTGAAATTGCCGAAGATTTTAGAATCAAAGATAATTGAACTTAACCTATGGTATGAAGAATATCCATTATTAAATATTCCGAGTCCTTTCTAATCTGATCAATAGAAGGGTTGGTGATTAGAAAATTGTGCATCTCAGAAGTTACGATGACAAACTCTAAGTAAAGAGATAAAGAAGGGTGATTGTGCTCTTTCAAACTTTTTGCAAAACTTTTCTGATACAAACCAAATCTATGTCTACCTTTTTTATTCTGCTACAAACCAAATCGGTTTAACTTCTTGACTCTGGAGCAAACCAAACCTATGTTTACCTTTCTGATTCACGTGCAAATCAAACCTATATCTTTCTTTAGTTTATCAAAGCAACAGAATTCAGGATGAATTAATCTGAAAAAGGTTGATATGCCGTAAAACAACTAATCCTATCTTGTGTTTAATTCTGAAATGACGGGAATAGCCTCGCTTTGCTTTTGAATATTTATTTGCACAAAGCAAGCTTTAAATGAAGGAAAACAAAGTAGCTGTCAATATTATCAGATGTGTTCAGTTTGTTTTATAAACATTCTTAGACTTCCAACATCTCTGGAAAAGAGGAATATACCAATTCGTTTCTCGCTGAATTCACTCGAATTTAATGATTTTCTCTTTTACATATTTTTTTCTTGTCCATTTTTGACAACCGAAAAAAGAGGAATCAAATTCCGATACCCCCATATGCTCGATGAAGGTAATTTATTCAGCTTAGCTAAGGCAAGTAGAAGGAAATAACAATGGTTTGTAAGTTTGTCTCTTATTTTAATATTGCAGCCCCGAGTTCGATCCGACTGAGTTTCCCAAAGCTGAACCATCGTTTAGTAATTCTTGATACATATACCCTATGCTTTTAGGACTTTGATCATCACTTTTTTCTCCTTCATTTCTTTTTTTTTTTTTTTGGCACCACTGAGCAAAATTAAAAGAAAAGAAAAATTTCGATAAAAAGGAAGAAACTAAGGCGCTTTAATTTGACAGTAGTGTCAATCGTTATTAGAGCACTAGAAGAAAACACTAAATCTTAGCAAAAAGTATGGATGAAGTGGAATTCCGAGGGAGAATTTAAACCATGCAAGCTACATAATTAATGAAAGAAACTACTTTTATATCTTCTATCCTTTCTAGGATTGTATTGATCATGACCCTCCACAACTTCCTGCTTTGTTACACAAAATAAAATTAAAAGAAGATAAGCACACAGACCCCACTATACAAATCAAGGAACTAGAGATCAAGGATTTTGCTGTATTGTAATCGTTTTTGGAGTACAAGGACAAATATGAAGAACTGTGCTTGTTGCTCTAAGCTTGAGAAAATGGGTGGCAGGTCATTGCATTTCTAAGAGCTGATTGAGTCGATAGAGTAGAGTACAGAATTGATTGAGGAAGTAGGGATGTGTTTGGGACTGAGGAAGTGATTGTAAAGAGAGAAAAAAAGACTACGGAACTGAGGAAGTGATTGAAGAGGAAGTAAATTGTTCAGAAGTGATTGAGAAGAGAGAAAAGTACGCAACTAAAGAAGTGATACAGAAGGTAAGATATGTTGGGAAGTGAGAAAAGGGATTGATTAGAAAGGAAAGACTAATGAACTGAGGAAGTGTTTGAAGAATAAGTAAAGTGTTCGGAACAGTGGAAGTGATTGAGAAGAGGGAAGAGAGTACGGAACTTAGGAAGTGATTGACGAAGAAAAAATGTGTTCCAAACTGAGGAAGTGATTGAGAAAAAAGTAAAGACTACGGAACTTAGGAAGTGATTGAATAGGAAGTGAAGTGTTCGGGAATGAGGAAATGATTGTGAAGAAAGGAAAGACTACTGAACTGAGGATGTGATTGAGGAGGAAGTGAACTGTTCTGAACTGAGGAAGTGATAGAGAAAGAAAAGAGTACAAGAGTAAGGAAGTGATTGAGGAGGAAAAGAGATGTTCGAGAATGAGGAAGTGATTGCGAAGAAAAGAAAGACTACGGAAGTGAGAAAGTGACTGAATAGAAATTGAACTGTTCGGAATTGAAGAATTGATTGAGAAAGAAAAGAGTACGATCCTAAGGAACTGTTTGAGAAGGATAAGATGTGTTTGGGAATGAGGAAGTGATTCTGAAGAAAGGAAAGACTACAGAACTGAAGAAGTGAACTGTTCGGAACTGCGAATGTGATCGAGAAAGAAAAGAGTACGATACTAAGGAAGTGACTGAAAAGGAAAAGATATATTCGGCAATTTCAGGATGTGACTGCTAAGAAAGGAACGATTACGGAACTGAGGAAGGGATTGAGGAGAAGTGATGTGTTCGGAATTGAGGAAGGGATTGAGGAGAAGTGATGTATTCGGAACTGAAGAAGGGATTGAGGAGAAGTGATGTGTTCGGAACTGAGGAAGGGATTGAGAAAGAAAAGAGTATGATTCTGAGGAAATGATTGAGAAGGAAAAGATGTGTTCGGCAATTTCAGGAAGTGATTGCGAAAAAATGAATGACTACGGAACTGAGGAAGTGATTGAGGAGAAGGTGAAGTGTTCGGGAATAAGTAAGTGATTGAGTAAGAAGTAATCGAGGGGGAGGTATTGTGTTCGGGACTGAGAAAGTGCGTGAGAAGAGAGAAAAAATGTACAAATTCTAGAGGAAGAGATGTGTTTAGAATTGAGGAAGTGTTTGAGCAAGAATAATAATACGGAATTGAGAAAGTGATTGAGGCAAAAAGAAAAGAATACAATCAAAAATTTTTTAAAAAATACGTAGGAAATGAATATGATGGAAATACTTTTGATTTCATTAACGCATTTTAAGATATTTTGATATGACGTGGGATATATTATTTATTTATTTGCCATTTGTGAACATTTATTTATATTTTTAATAATGTCAAATCTTTGTGGAAATATTTTCGATTTTGTTAAAGCATTTTCTAAACTGCTCTCTATTAATCGTCTGAGATACCGCTTTCTGCTTCTATTAGCACGGCTGATGCTAACCCCCAGGTGAATGACTCATTGCGATTCTTATGGCTAACATTCTCGGCAGATAAGTGGAGAGTCTATACCGAATCTATTGCCAAGTCAGTTGCTAAGAAAGTTGGTTCACTGTGTCGTCCTCCGATTGGATTCGAACCTGTATCCTATACGAAACCGTCATTTAGCTTGACGTGTCTTTAACCGATTTGGCTACAGAGGTGCGTTCGGTTAGCAAGGTCGAATTTACTGTATTTGAACTTCAATCTTCTGTGAATCTCTCATGTACATTCATATCTGTTCATGGCGTATCAAATGTAAACAAATGACGTCACATATTATGAAATGGACAAAGTCCGACAATTATTTTAAGAGATTTTTATGTTTATACATTCTTTTTATAGATACAAATATTTATCGGTCTGAATGTCCGAGAAATTTTCACAGAAAATATTCGTCATTCAGGCCGGTAAATATTGTTTAATACTGTTTATTATAAACAGAGTATTTACTTAAATATTTGTATCTATAAAAAGAATGTATAAACATGAAAATGTCTTAAATTTCCATTAATTACTAAGACCTTTTATTCATCTCCCAAGATTATGTTAATATCACGTCGATCGTTTGGAGAAATATATTTAATTTTTTGGGAAAGATGTTGGAGTGGTCTCCTGTTTCTTTCGCTACAATATTGAATTCCTCGTTTTCTTAGTTTGGTTGCCATTCAAGGATAGAAGGTCTAGTCTACATTGATAATAACTCATAGCTGGAGGGAGAAGTGATGGATTCGTGGCTTTTCCAAGAATACTTGTGCGAAAATGAATGCAACAGAGCATCCCAGATTTTGAACTAGACTTCACTTTCGCACCCATATCCGTTATACTACCAGGATCTCACACGAGAGTACACTTGCATAAATCGCTTGCTGTAGAGCAACCGTTATCTCTCAACCGATTGTTCATAAATTTAATCAAGCGTTTGCAATCGACTTTATTTTTGGGGTGCAACACGATCTTACTACTCTGTACTGGCCTTGTACCATACCCAACTAAATTTCGTAACTATCAACACCGTGACTGGCACAGCTTCCTTCTTCTTTTCTTACTCCCCTTCTTCTTGAAACCAACCCCCTGTATAATCCTGTTTGTTCTCCTCCTCATTCTACCCTAGTTTCATCAGTATCCTCTCCTTCCTTCATTTACACTTCCTCCTCACGTCGTCTCATCTCCACTCTCTCCCTCTGCACCATCTTCTCCTTTCGTCTCATCTCTACCCCTCCCTTCTTCCTCTACTCCTCCTGCTACCCCCGTCTCGTGACTATCCTCTCCTCCCCCCCTCTACACCTCCTAATCCCCTCCCCTTCCTTCTACTACTGTTAATGAGAACAACAACGCTCCAGATCTTCTGGCGGCTCCTGGCTAAACTTTGACACGTGCGCTCGTCTGTCAGTTCGTTCCCACGTGTTTTACATTAGAAGTGTCATGGTCGATGAATTGAACCTTGCCTTGTTCCCCTCTCTGCATTGTGAGTGAGGGTGTAGAAGAAAGATAGAAAGGGTTTACAGGAAAAAAAAAATGGTGAACAGAATGCTGGGAAGGTTCAGCCATATAATTGCAGTCCGATCCCTCGAAAAAAAAAAAAAAAAAAAACTTCATCAAAAAACAACCCATACCCTTCGGATAAGACCCCTTTTAGCTCGAGCCATTGCCTAGTCTGGACACATTCAATGATCTGTTAACAGCGTGCTCAGTTTGTCATGAGTTGCGATTTGTGCAAATTTTTTTTCTTTCAGATTTTTAAATTTAATTTTTATCTTTTAAAACACATTTAGCTCTTACGGCCATATCACGTTGGAACTCTGTTTCCCGTACGATCAGTGTTCGCCATCGCTAATCTCTCTTGCTATTTCCATAGCCCGAGTAACATTTCTTAATCCTGCCAGCCCTGACCCTTACAAATGGGACCCGCCATGCTGCGTACACAAAGACAAATCATTCTGATTCCCTTCGTATTCCAATCGTAACGAATCCCACTCGAACAGCTTTTCCAAAGAATTGCCGCTCTCTGGAACTCTTCAAGTCTAGAGTTAACTGTTATATTTCTTGCATAGCCTCATGAACTTCACTTTTTGTCTTTGCTTAAACTCGTACAACACCCTCTATCTTGAGTGGATCTTGAGCCTTGTATTGAGTGAATATTATTAACAAAAACAGGTGAAAACACCGCAGTCTGTTTGTTAGCTAAACACGTTCGTCATTGTGAATATGCCTATCCTATAATTTTGAAGTGTTTCTTTTGGCTACTACCACTTCTACTACTATAAGTAGAAGACAAAATAATACGGCATCGAAACATTGGAAATAAGAAGTATCAGAAAAATTATAAGATAAGAATTTTGGATGCTAATATAATCTTCTGTTACCGAAATTGTTAAAGCAGTCGATATTTGGAATTGAAATGAGTGTCGTCTTTGGTAAAGGGGTTGTAGGGTGAAAAAATAATTCATCACCACAAAGCCGCATAAACACTTTTGAACTTGATATGCAAGCAAGAACTGGGTAGCCCCAGCATAGATATGGCAGCAATATTCCATTCTGGGTCTGATTTGACGCTTGTAAAGAGGATATCAGGAGGAATCGGGTACTTCCGGGAGTGGCACAAGGAACCAACCATTTTTAGCAATAAATCGGATATATGATGGTCTGGGGAGAGCTTAAGTCTCAGTAGACATTCCTTTCAAGGCACCTCCTTCAGAGAAGATCTATCCATTGAAGGGTGAATGTTAGGGTCAGTTCGGTGGTCGTGGGACATTATTAGTTTGGTTTTGTCATTTATTGTTTGATTTTATTCATATTTCGTCTGATTTTACAAGCCCTTGTACCACCTGGGATTGGTCAGAGTAGCTAATTGGTGCTAGACTTTGGCAGGTGCACATGTGACCGTTGTATTATCTGCATAGATACTCACTAATGATCAGAGTATTTTTTCATCCATTGACTTGTAGGGTCGCAGGGGCACAATGTATACCGCAGCAACAGTAGAAGTGATGTTTCTTGGGCAAGATAGCCTGACGGGGCCCAACCTTCTCTAGGCTGGTTTTGAATTCAGAGGTTTTCCTTCTCCTAGACCGGTTGCCACTCAACGTTATAGAAACCAGCCTGTCCTGCTATTTACCCATCGCTGGGGAAAAGATGGGGATTCATTCCTTTCCCAAGGGTATTAGCACGTAAGTGAATATAATGGATCCAACTAGAATTCGAACTCGGCTCTCCGATTCCTCAAGCCGAGCCGATATCCACTGTGCCTCCCTTTTGCTTTTAGCCAAATACAGCTGAAAGAGGATAGGACCAAGAGGTGAACCCCGTGGAACGCTGGCAATGAACTTATGCGCTTCCGATGGATCGTTGTTAATAACGAACTTCTTTTATTTCCTTGAAGCCATGGGTAGCACGTGTAACTAGAAGGGAAAATAATGATATAATAAACACGTTGACTTTCCACATTACCAAAAACAACAGGTTAGGAAGGAAACTCCAATCGATACTAGAAAGAGCTATCGCAGTTAGTGGACGTGAGAAGTATAATTTCTTGAAAAAACTGTTTCAGAAAAATTTTTTTTAAATATCAATGAATGTTGAAAATTCCTTGTATGTATGCGGCTATTCTCAGAGTTACCACCCTGGAAGAGGAACGCCTGGAGAATGGAATGCAAATTCGAGTTTGGTCGCAATTAGGAATCCTTCTTTCGATTTGTTCCTTTTCTGCTTTAACAACCAAAAATAGGTTTTGGTATATAAAGCCGAAAGAAGTAAACACCCCGAAACAAAGAAAAAAAAAAAAAAAAAAAAAAAAAAAAGATGGTGAGACTACATTTCTATATGTCAAAAGAATTTTAGGCAAAGGATTGACAAACTGGAAAAAAATGTGTGCAACTGGTTTCGTCCGATAAAGTCCTTCACGGGGTCGAAACGATTTGTACAGAACTTTTCATTCATTTGTCGAATAAAATACAGTGCGGTGCATAATTATAAGGCCAGCTGAATTTTATCTTTAAACTTTAACAATTGAGATGGTTTTTAATATTAATATATTATAATATTAATCTATTATAATATTTAATATTAATATTTTGTATATTATTATATATTATTAATAATCCAACTGTTTCAAATAATTGTTATGATTAGAAAATCACTTATTGTAAAATTATTCAAAAACTCGAAAAACAATTGGTACATAATTATAAAGCCATTTAGAAAATTAAAAAAAAAGAGCATTACGAGTTAAAATAATTTAAATCAAGAATCGCTTAAAATTTTATAAATTATTATTAATAACTGACCAGCATTTGCGAATAACAAAATTGACATAAACTATGCGTTTGGGTACAAAATTAAGTGAATTTGAAAAAGGTCAAAGAATCGAACTCAAAAATTATCTCAGTTGCTAAATTTTAAAGAAATAATTCAGCTGCCCTTATAATTATGCCTACACTTCCCTTATAATTATGAACTACACAGCCGTTATAATTATGGCCTACACTGCCCTTATAATTATGCCCTACACAGCCGTTATAATTATGGCCTACACAGTCCATATAATTATGCCCTACATAGCCCTTATAATTATGCTCTACACTGACCTTACAAATACTTTCATGGAAATTGCTCCGAGGAGCTGCATTCGCTGGTTCCCAGACTTCATGAGTTCCAGCGCCCTACGAGGCTGGCATCCCGCTCTCACCCTTTCACTGTCGAAACTCCTAAATGTAGCCGTCTCTTCTACTCCTCTCGCCTGTGGAACTCCCTTCCCTTCTCCTGTTTCCTCGTGAGCTATAATCTCCAGCTATTCAAGTGTAATGTCAATCGACATCTCCAGTTGCCTTGATCCACTATCCTTCTCCTCATCCTTTCCTCTATCACTCCTATCTGATCTTGCTCTAAATCTTTTGTAACCCCTTGCGTCCTAGTGGCTTCCCGCCTTGCTTGGGGTGAAACGCTTAAAAAAAAAAAAATTATGCCCAACACTGCCCTTATAATTATGGCCTACACTGCCCTTATAATTATGCCCTACACAGTCCTTATAATTATGGCCTACACTGCCCTTATAATTATGCCCTGCACTGCCCTTATATTTATGGCCTACACAGTCCTTATAATTATGCCCTACACTGCCCTTATAATTATGGCCTACACTGCCCTTATAATTATGGCCTACCTTGCCCTTATAATTATGTCCGACACTGTATGTATAATCATGAAAGCGCTTCATTTGAGGACGTCAGGATGACATTACAAATTTAGCAGTTCCAAATGAAGAGATCGGCTATAAACGGATCGATAAAAAGAAACAGAAACACGAAGAAACTCATAAACATTAACAGTAAAACAGGTGTAAGGTATAAGTTCTACAGAAGGATGCTGAGAATACCATGACGTAGCATGCGAACACTGAGGACGATTTAATGAAAATGTAAACAAAAAGGACACCTATATTTAAAATCAGATTCATTTGTTGATATATTTTTTATGGTTTATCAGCCCTTTGTGAGCTAATATTTATCATATTTTCAATTATAAAGATAATATCTTTTTTGACGAATGAATATTGTATTAGCGATGCTTTGATTTTTTTCCCTGGGAAAAATCCTACTCTTTAACCCATAACTCAGGTGTGACGATAGATTCATACCTCTCCAAAGGGTAATTAAACATAAGGGGATGTAGCGAACTCGACTGGAATTTGAAATCCGTTCTTCTGATTTCTTTTTCTGAGGCGCTATCCATTACACCACCCGCACATCCTCTTAGAATCAGAAAGAAACAGTTGAAATTTCTCAGATACAATGAGGAAAGACAGCTTAGTAATTTTGACACTCACAAGATCTATTGAAGTCAAGAGCAACACATGGAAACAGTGAGAAACCTGCTTAATGAGCTTGAGTAAATGGATGACAGAACAGGGAATGTAGGGGACAGTAAAAAGACAAATATTGCTAAGCTCTATAAAATGAAAGGAAGTTGTGGAGAGTCATGATCGCCTATGAAGGGACTCGGGACATACAAGAGAAGCGAAGAAATGATGAACGTATAATGTTCAATTCTAAAACAGTACTTGAATAAAAATTCTATTATAAAATCGTATCTTCTGGATCAAAACCCATAAAACCTTTTTTATTTTTATTTATTTATTTTTTACAATAACATTCACCCTGTACAAGGTCTGGGCGCCACTGGAGGCAGAGGGTTAGTTTAAGGGATAGTTTATACGGATATGAGGGGAAGATAACGGTTAACTATAAACTTGAAGAGGTTAACTCTTTGAACCCTGACCACCGCTTTACCGGTGGTAGAGAAAAATGACTTAATGCCCAGCTACCGGTTGAATGGTGGTTAAATTGGCCTTTAGATTTCTTCATTTGGGGTCATCTCAAAAGTAAGGTCTATGCCAACAAGCCAACAACAATTCAAAGGCTGAAGGATGAGATAATAAGGCATATTGGTGAGATCGAGGAGCAACTATGCAGAGACGTCATCAAAAATTTTAACCATCGAGTGGAGGTGTGCCGCCGAAGACTTGACGGACATTTGGGCGATATTATTTTTCACGCATAATTGCCATGACTTAAATAACATGATCCAATAGAGAAATAAATAAATTCTCACCAATAAAACTAATTTTATTTACTGCTGACTTTGATCCGTCTTAATGAAACACCCTTTATTAGTCGTTTTCTTTTCGGCATTCGTTGACTGAGCAGCTAGAAAAAATTATAAAATCTTTCTCTGAAAACAACTTTTTCAAGAAAGTAAGTTTCTCAAGGCTGATATCTGTTATTTCTCTTTCTAGTACTGGTGGGGGTCCTTTCACGATTTTTGTTTGAGTTAGTGTGGAACATCAGTCTCTTTTCACTATTCCCTCTCCTAGGTATCGATTTGGATCATTCAACAGTAATCCATCGATCACACACATACATACACATTTTCTCTTTTTCTTTCTCTCTCTCCCTCTCTCTCTCTACGGCTTTATATAGGCAGGCATATTACGATATTTTAATGGTAATGTTAATAAAGGGTGTGCCAAATAACTTGAACAGATTTTAAATGTGAATTTAAGCGTCTAATGATTATTTTTTCTTTTTCTTTCAGATTTTAACAAATTAAATCTTTGGCAATTTCAACCATAGAAAGATTATCAATCAAACAACATGTTAAAGTTCTTGAAGCCTATTACGAAAATGGACGTTGAAAGAGAACTTGAATGTGAAGTTCCCAGGTTACGTCATCTCTTGGAACAGCGAAGTCAATTGGCCACAACAGTCATGCGACTTGACGCCTTTAGATTTCTTTCTTTGGGGTCATCTCAAAAGTAAGATGTATACCAACAAGCCAACAACAATTCAACAGCTGAAGGATGAGATAATAAGGCATATTGGTGAGGAGCAACTATGCAGAGACGTCATCAAAAATTTTGACCATCGAGTGGAGGTGTGCCACCGAAGCCTTGACGGACATTTGGGCGATATTATTTTTCACTCATATCTACCGTGAAATATTACATACCAATTATTTGCGAATTTTGACACAGGAGCTCAGGCGGAAGGGTTTAATTTGTTCAGGACTCAAAGGGTTAAAATTGTAGTGATCGGGGAAATATCCTCTTGGGAGTCTTGGCGTACATTTCGGCGATATTGTTTTTTACATATAATTGTCATCACTTAAATAACATGATCCAATAGAGAAATAAATAAATTTTCATCAATAACACTGATTTATTTTTGGCCGACTTTGATCCGACTTAATGAAACACTATTTATATATATATATATATATATATATATATATATATATATATATATATATATATATATATATATACTAGTTTAAAAGGCGCCCTATTGTGCAGCATTTAAGCTAGGTCCTGCAGAGGGCTCTTGATTGGGTCTTCATCACAGTAGGTAGAGAGGAGTAGATGCGATAGGCAACAATAAACAACAGAAGAACTCGAAATTGATCGCTGCATTTAAGTATTGCATCAATATTTAAAATTACCCTTTAAAAGTTCAACAATAATTCTGTTGGTATTTAATTTAATAACAATTTGATGTACGTAGGTCCTTTTCGTACAAACAATTTTTATTTCATGGGTGACTTTTGCTGGATTTGGCAATTAATTTCGATTATTCTCATATTTGTTTATAAGTTATAAAAATTGTTACGAGACAGCAAAATTCATTGCAAAAAATATCGTTATATATGGTGGTTGCAAATTCGTGCCCGAATACAGCCATTTCCACATATCTTTTTGGAGAATATCTACTGATATGCTCAAGGAATGTAACTCTTTAGCCCAGGAAGGGACCTACATAGTCTGGCACAACAGGCCATTTAAGACATCCAAATTTAAAATGTCGCATGAAACCGCTTCTGGACCCGCATATCTTACCACAAATATCTCATTTCAGTTACCGGACGTCTACGGTTTTATAATCAATCGCCACCTTCCGTCAAGTGACTATTGAGACCAGCCATCGACAAACACACTTACCACAATCGGTGCCATCATATCGAGTTGCCTGCGGCTGTCTTCAGAAAGTTCAAGTTATATATATATATATATATATATATATATATATATATATATATATATATATATATACAATCGGTGCAAAATCGGTTTCTGAAGACAACCGCAGGCAACTCTGATATGATTGCACCGATAAAACACGATTCTGTCACCAGAATGAAAGAGGGACAACTCATATCGAGTTATACTTATTATAAAACCCAGGTTGTTTGTGTGTGTGTGTGTGTGTGTTCGTTTATATATGGGATCGGATTTCCTACATTTTTCAACCGATTTCAACAAAACTTCACTTTTTTTGGCAGGTAGTGCTTCTTATTGTCTTGCACACTTTTTTCTTTATTTTTACATTCACAATGCTTTAAAAATTCCATTTACAAGACAATTGTTTATAATAAAATTCTATTCAATCGGTAGACTCATATCATAACGATTGAAAACAATGTTTTTGTTTGAGTTTGGGTTTGAACAATTCGTAAAAAAAAACAAAAAAAAACAAAACAAAAAAAAACAACTAATTAAGACATGCGTGTCCGTCAACCTTAAACAATAATCTTTGTCAATTTTATTTTTCAGTCTTTATGATGGTCGATACTTGATCTATCTCTTACTGTTACATCCCCGGGTAACGCCGGGCTCTAATGCTAGTATATATATATTACTTAAACAGTGTTTTATTTTGTCTACCGATCTTCAGATTCGAGTAAACTTATTAAAGAAAATGAACCCATTCGTCAAGATTTGAACCCACGTCACTCTTTGTCGGTGAAACCGCCGATTAATTCGACGTTCTTTGATCGCTCGGTAACGAAGAGGTTCACAGATAAGTAAGGTTTGCTTTGTCTTTAAAGCATATTTTTATTTATACTGATAATAAATATTTTCATCATTTACTGTAGCACAGCAAGTTTCACGTATGAGACAATCGTCAAACGCGGATTAAAAAAGTGACCGAGTAAAATTTAAATATTAATATGTATAACCTACTGTTAAAATAGTGGAGCATATTTATATGTGGCGAGAATATATATATATATATATATATATATATATATATATATATATATATA
>CAHIKZ030005408.1:725000-780000 GCA_903632075.3 Acanthosepion pharaonis | reverse complement strand
GACGTATACAATTTGGGCCTATTTACTTCCTTCACAGTAATTCCTTGTAGTTAACTTTCAAATTAGGGTTAGGAGTTTTTTTTTTGTTATGCTTTTATTTTTTTTTTATTTTATTTTTTTTTAAGAAGAAAGTTAACTTTCAAATTAGGGTTAGGTGGTTTTTTTCTTTTGTTATTCCTTTATTTGTCGATGTTTACATATATTTGAAAGTTAACTTTCTTCTTAAATTAAGTACAAAAAATCGCTTTACGGAAGCGCGTACTAATTTCTGAAAGAAAATAGTTCAGCAGTGAATGACGCTCAGGTGTTAAAATGAAAATTTACCACTTGTTGTACAAGGAATAAGGAGATTTAATTCCAGAGATCTTGAATCCATTTGGTTATTTAATAGGTAAAGGATAAAGGAATATTGTACGCAAGTAAATGCAAAAAAAATCATCTCACTTTTATCCCGGATGCAATTCAATTAACCAAAATGAACACAAATATTATTCCGGAATTTTATATTTCACATTACGCAAGAAAGAATAACCAACTTTTTTGGACATTCTACAGCGACTATGTCATTACGAACCTTTGAACTCCAAATTCCTGAAACACAAATATTTGAACTGACATCCAATATCAGTTAAGTGTTCTTTTTTAACTGTACGTCTCTCACTCCATACTTTTCTTTTCTTTTGTATTTTGTTATATAAAATTTATTTACAAATATTAATCTTGTGTTTGTGGTTCATTGGTACCTGTTTGTGTATTCATATCTGAGCGAACCAACCTTTTTCTTTTTTTTTAACGGAATTTATATCTTTATACGTAGAGAGTTCGTAACAATATGTGTATATATATGTGTGTGTGTGTGTGTGTGTGTGTGTGTGTGTTTGTCTATATTTAGGCAATCTTCATTCAATGATCATTGAATAATACAGACATATTATGTCTATTCATTTTTATAATGATCGTTTCTAATTCTCTAACAAGATTCTTGATGTTAAACTGAAATTCATCAAGAAAGGCACCGTAGTTTGTTTTGTTTTTTTTACCCAAGTGAAGGACGCTGAGATTATCATTGACCGAACGTGTGAGCAACGATGAGGGTTTGGAGAGGATGCAAACAAGGAGGAAGCTTATACTTAACATCAGAAAGAGTCAAATGAAATTTCTGGGACGAGAAAGGAGGGTCTGGAGAATCTGATACTCACAGGTGGAACAGAGGGAAATAAAAACAAAGGAATGCAACGCATGACATACCTGGCGGGCTTAAGCAAGTGGATGATAGGACGGGGTCTGGGGGAGGTGACAGAGGGACGAAACTTATTGAGAGCTACAAGCGATAGGGGGAAGTGGAGAGTCATTATCGCCTACGTCCTGAAGGGAACGGCACATAAAGAAGAACTTTCGACCTCCTCCGAGATCATCATCAGGGGTAAATTGCGTAGACAAACTTATTGCAACTGTGATTGTTGCAATGGTCATTTTTAAAAACACGCGTGAACGCGAATAAATCCCCATCACATATATATATATTGTCTTTGTGTGTGTGTGTGTGTGTGTGTGTCTATATATATATATATATATATATATATATATATATATATATATATATATATATATATATATATATATATATATATATTATATATTCTTTATAATTGGAATTAAGATACCTTTAGTTAATAGCCAGTATTCCACTACAACTGATACCGTAAACAGTTAGGAAAAATACTGCAAATTTTAAAATTAAAATTAAAATTCTTAGGTGAAAATGCTTATTAACTAATGGTATCTTAATTTAACTTGTAAAGAAAATTTTGCTCTGTTTAATGAAAATAAACTTTGATCTCTCTTTTTTGAGTCAGTTTTAAAATATTTCAAATTCTATGTTCTGTTAATAAGACTCACGGATTACTATATATATATATATATATATATATATATATATATATTAAGAATTGGACAAAGTCCGACAATTTTTATTAAAGACATTTTTATGTTTAACATTCTTTTTATAGATACAAGTATTTAACTAAATGCTCTGTTTATAAATTCGACCTTGCCTACCGAACGCTTCTTTGTGGCCGTGTCGGTTAAGGCACGTCAGCGTAAATGACGGTTCCATATAGGATGCAGGTTAGAAATCCTGTCAAAGGACGAATATTTTCTATGAAAATTTCTCGGACATTCAGGTCGGTAAATGTTATTTAATACTGTTTATTATAAACAGAGCATTTACTTAAATACTTGTATCTATAAAAAGAATGTTAAACATAAAATGTCTTTAATATATATATATATATATATATATATATATATATATATATATATATATGAATAAAAAGCCACATATATACACACACAGACTCAGACGAACAAATATATATATACACACACAAACACCGATACAGCCATTAACACATACAAACACTCGTACACACACGCACAAAACACGTATGTTGTTAGCACAACATAAAGACATATACAAACGTACACACATATTTGCACTTATATGAATACGCATCAAGACACATACCCAAACCTATATAAATACAAGAGCACAGACGCACACACGGACATGCACTGGTGCACGAATAGCTATACATACATGAAAGAACATATACAAAACACACACGTATGTATATTTACAAACACAAACACAGACAGACACTCAGAAACACATTATTGAAATTATTACGAGTCTTTCGGAGAAACCCCCTTTGCATTGTTACAACGATCCCTGTTACTGGCTGAAAAGGGACCAATTAGGAGACTCCTTACTAGAACTGCTTCGTCCGGATCTGCGCGCCATATATGAATCTTTTTTTTTCTTTCTCATGTTGGTTTTCAACGAGTAGCACGTACAAAAACTTCTCTCAGGAAAAAACTTGAACAACAAATCTAGAACCGGCGTTGTAGCGCCTACTTCACGTGAAGAAATATATCTTCTCAATCCTCAGGAAGTCCGAACGCCAAGACATTCTCTAACCATCGGCAAAACAAGAAGAAAATCACATGACCTCAAAGAACTGCTAATGGGACGTTTCTTCTCTGGGACCAAGATAGGTCCGCAAAATACCCTTTTTGTAAAGTGTTGGTATTTCATTCGTTTAAGTCTGTTCGAAAAGATAAGTAATTACCTATATGGAAAAAAAAAAAGGATAATTTAGTTACGTTACATGGTGTGAGAAAAAAAAAGAAAAAAAAAAAGAAGCAAACCAAACTGATATGTCCCGGAAAGGGATATATTTGAACGAAGTAGCAAAGTGGTTTTGGCTACTATAACCAAGTAGAATATGGTAGCAATAATCGACTGGTACGCGTCGTAGGTAACAAGTGTAGATCAATGGCGTAGTCCAATGGACGTCGTTATAGACTTAGCTCTCAGACTAAGGCTCTGACTCGCTTACACGTCCGTCGGTATTTATGACGGACACCAGCCAATCATATTCCAGTGAGGGGGAACACAGGTGTATGCATATTCCATTATATCACAAACCTTCTTCCTTTCTCCTTTTTTTTTTCCTTTCTCTCTTCACATTCTTCTCTTAAACTCATAAAAGGCTTGAATCTCATCTCGTTCTTTTTTCTCACGCCGGGTCACATCACTGATGTATTATTTTTTTTCCTAAACGGCAATTACCTATCTTTTCGAACAGACTTAAACGGGTGAAATACCAACAACCTATTTACGCATGAAGATACACACAAACATACAACCACACAACACAAAGACCCATACAAATGCACGCACATACAGACACTAACATAAACGCGCACCTATAAACATGGGCACTTCAACGTGGGGTAATGGTTAACAATCATGAGTAATGAGTCATGAGTTCGATCCTCACTGGGTGCTCCATATTTTCGGCTTTGTGCCATATCTAAGCTACGCGTAATAAATTAAATACTCTTGATATATCTGGTCTGGTGCTCCTGCTGTACATCTAAAGATTGTTGACAAAATCCAAAGAAGGATCTGTCATGTAATCAATCTTGAACAAGCATGTCGACTTCAGTTATTTTCTCACTGATCTAACGTGGCTTCCCTCTGTCTTTTCTCCAAATAGTTTCATGGCAATTACCCTGTTGAGCTTTTTTCCCTAGTTGCCCGACTATAGCAATTTAAGCAACTAGATCCCGTCCGTTTATTGTCGAGCTAGCTAGATGCAGCCACCACTTCTATTCCAACAGTTTTTTTCTTGCACTTCCCAACTGTGTAACTCCCTTCCGATTTCTTTCTTCCCTGATAACTACAATATTAAAAAAAATTAGACGCCACGTCAATCGCCATCTTCCGTTTCCTTGTTCAGTTTTTTGTCCTTTCCTCAATCCAGCCCGTTCTCAGTTTTCTCATTCTCTTTCAATTTGACATCCTGTAACACCCATCTTTCTAGTGGCCTAATCTCTTTTCTTGGAGGGAAACCATAAAAAAAAATTTCTATAGACATAAAAGAACCCATATAGACACAAAAACACATACACGGACATACTTACACACACGAAGAGATATCAGTCAGTTATGTGCCATGCGTGATACACGCTTAGGCGATCATGTATTTTTTGATACATGACTGACGAGGCAGATTTTTCCTCGCAGTAGGTTGCCATTTCTTTCTGCGGTAGACCACTTGCCATTCAAGGCTATAGAACCCGGTCTGTCCTACTATTTAGCCATAGCTGGGGGAGAAGAGGATTCATACCTTTCCCAAGGGTATTAGCACGTCAGTGAATTTCAGTCAGTTATGTGCCATGCGTGGTACACGCTTAGGCGATCATGTATCTTTCGATGCATGACTGATTAGCCTAATTTGATCCCACAGTAGTTTGACATTTCTTTCTGTGGTAGATCAGCTGCCATCTAAGGCTATAGAACCCGATCTGTCTTGCTATTTACCCATAGCTGGAGGGAAAAGAAGAGGATTCATACATTTCCCAAGGGTATTACCACCTAAATGAATGTAATGGATTCGACTGGAATTCGAACTTGGCTCACGGGAAAGACTTTTGGCACTAACAGAAGGTTCTCTAGCAAAAACAAGAATGATCAGACTCTTTATTATGTGGGAACGATTTCCCCCCCCCCCTCCGAACAAAGCCAACCCTGCCCTTCTGATTCCAAACAAAAGCTAAATGGAAGATTTAAGGAAACACGCCCCAAAATCTTCTGGCAGAATTACCAAATTATTTGAATGTTAATGGGATGGTCGACGCTTTAGAACAATCAAACGCAATTAACGAAAAACAGATACAATTTCATTTCTATTGTATACTGTGTAAACAAACAACAAGACTACACACACACACACACACACACACATTAGGCGCGCGCACGCACACACACACATACATATATATATATATATATATATATATATATATATATATATATATATATATATATATATATGAACATACGTGAAAAGCATGCAGACGCACACGCGTACGTCCATTTATTAACACGTTCATGTTTGTATCTCATTTGTTCGGATTCGAGTTTAAAGTGTACAGGCATGTTTTCACTTCGGGCTATCACCTATTGCTCTATTCAAGGGCCAGATGCCAGAAAGGTCTCGTTACTGGCTTGTCATGGAGAAGAGTATGAGTGTGAGAGTTTTGGTCTACACGCACATACTGAGATCCATATTAATGCAATGAAACAACCCACACTGAATATACTATCTTTCACCGCAGGAGACGCTATCTTAAAGTGTGCATAAAACATTTATAAAACATGTATAAAATATATATAATCATGTATAAAACATTTATAAACGCATATAAGACATGTATAAAACATTTATTTTAACAGAGAATTAGAATTACCTCAGGTGTATAGACTACTAGTTCTACCAACGTCCGTACGTTGGCTTTATTCAACCCCAAAACTGAATAAAGCCAACATACAGACGTTGGTAGAAATAGTAGTCTATACCCCTGAGGTAATTTTAATTTCTCTGTTATATATATATATATATATATATATATATATATATATATATGGAAGCAAATATATGGATATAGATCCGACAGTATGAAGAAAAATATACGGAAAATACAAACAAAAATCCTAATATGCAATTATGCTGTTTTAATGTTAATATAATGTCAACGTCGGACGTTTCGGTCTAATAGACCATCTTCAGGACATATTCATAAAACATAATTAACATAGACCATATACAATTCAACATGAAAAAGACGATGGATATAAAAGCAAGACCAATCCAAACAGATAACTGAAATCTTTTATAAGATCAGTGTTCCGTTTAAATATGATCACGTCGTCGTCACGTGGGCGATGTTGTGAAGACGTATTCCTAAAATTTGAGTATATATATATAAAACATTTATAAACCTGAATAAAACATTTACAAAACACGTATAAAACATTTATAATACTGTATAAAACATTTATATTATGTGTCCAAAATAATAATAATAATAACTAGCCTAAAACCTCTCTTTCAAAATCTTTATTAATAAATTTATTTATAAGTCAGGTTGTACAAATGAAAATATTTTATATTAGTAACTTTTTCCATTTCACGGAGACAGATGTTAAACACTTCTATCTATTTTTCTTTCATTTTCTCACTGAAAGCAGTTAGCTTCTCTTATATGGTAGTTCTTTGTTTTCACGCGGTCAAAACGAAATAGTTCATTATTTATCAGGTATTGGTAGGGCGTAATGGTCGTGCGAACAAAGGAACTAACTAATAAAGAGAGGGACAATAATAATAATAGTAATAATAATAGTGTAGTTGATAGAATTTGTCCTCAAGAAACAGACTTTTAAAATAAAGTCTATCAATGATATATTTTAAGCAAATACCGTCTGTGTAAGAAAAGCTGCTGAAAATGTGAAACACATTGTGAGTGGCTACACTCAGCTGGGACAAAAGACACAGACAACACCATGACAAAGTAGCCATTAGAAAACAGTGACAACTATGTCGGAAGTATGGCCTCGAGTGCGCCAATAAGTAATTTTTTTGTATGGATATAAACGTATCAATTCTTGTACGTACGGGAGACCATACACGACTAGTTTCAAATAGTTTCAGAAAAGTATATTTTATTTTAGGAAGATTTTTTAATAAAGAAAATTACAGTACAATTAAAGCGGACTAAAAAAGGCGCTAAACATCTATTTTAGAAAAAAACAAGGAAAAGATTCGAATGATTTTAATTAGTTTTAAATTTGTTTTTGATAGTATTTTGCTTATTAGAAATATTAAATTTAATCTATTCACTTGAAAACTAAATCAAAAGCTCCCAGAAAGATTTTTGATTTCAAAAAAATTCATTTTAAACCTTGACTATCGATTTTTTTTTTGAGGTACCTATATCTATCTATCTATCTATCTATCTCTATCTCTCTATATATATATATATATATATATATATATATATATATATATATATATACGCTGACGTGTATATTACGTATATAAATATATGGTTCCGTATAGGATGCATATTCGAATATATATATATATATATATATATATATAAATATAATATATATATATAAATATATTGGTAATCCTTATGGATAATCCAAGGAGGAAAAAGAAATTCCCTGGGGAAATAAATTATAACCAATGGACTCTTAATGTTATCTGTTTTTTTGTGTATATATATATATATATATATATATATATATATATATATATATATATACAGAGTACAGGTAATAAATCCGTTGGTATATAATCCAAGTTGATCCTAGTAATATAAAATATTAAAACTGATCCACAAAAAGAGCTCAATGTATTTATTATTACAGGGCATATACATTACATAACAGGGAAATTGTCTCATGGGTATAGACTGTTTCCACCAATGTCTGTAAGTTGGCTTCATTCAACAACAAAAAAATTGAATAAAGTCAACGTACAGACGTTGGGGGAAATAGTCTATACCCAGAAGATAATTTTGATTTCCCTATATATATATATATAAATATATATATATACTACAGGCAAAAAGATATGTTTGTGCAGATTAATGTAAATGCAGTTTGGACCTCTGGGCGTTGGTTTAGATTGCCACACAACAATTTTGTCATTTGATTTCTGTCATGAAACCGGTTCCCAATAGAATGAAACATGAAAGATACTTTTGGGAATCAGTCATTTGTGCCGTCAATAAAGAATTCACCCAACAGAAGTCGGCTACACCCTGAGTATTAATAGTTGAGTCTAAATACAATGGAAGTCTAAGTAGTAATATTGATATCATTATATGGAAACAACAATGGCCGCCACAACCTTCTTTTTTATATACTTTTTACTCCTTCTTCTTGGAGAACGTTGAACAGGGAAAAAAAACCTGGAATTATTGGGAAAAAAGAACAATATTGTAAACAACTGTCACAAAAATATTAAAGGTCAGAAATGAACAAAACGGAAAACATAGATATACAAAAGCTGTTAAAAGTACAGCCCAGTTTCTGCGGAATCCATGTTAATATTCATCTTATCGGTACTTTTTAGCGCACCCACGTCGCTACTTAATGGTACAAAAGGTCGATGTTTAGAACGGTTTTAACGGCAATATCGTATAAAATTTCCCAAGCCCCCTCAGTACTTCCACTTTTGGGAACGTCTCAGACACCGGACAATAAACCCAGCCCCCACCCCCAGAAGGAGACGTACTGCCTTGGGGGAGGATGTGGGGGTAACTTATTATTTTTTTAAACTTCCGCGGCATGTGCCAGGTAATATTTATCTTATGGATTATAAATTTTCTTAGTTAATTCTCTCGTCAAAGGCCTGATGAAAAAATTTTACCGGAATGTGAATCGATTGAGAGCCTGGCACGCACCCACTTACGCCTCCAGATTTAATTGGTAATTTATGAAAGAAACTGACTATCGCGGAAAACCTCGAACATATCTAACGTTGAATGCTCAAATCATAGCAAAGATTGAAGAAAGTGATATCCTGATTGATTGATAGATTTGTTTTTTACGACTTACCAACCTTTTACGGGTATTCCCAAGCGGTCACCCATCTAGGTACTGACAAGGCTTGACGTTGCTTAACTTCGGTGATCGTACGAGAACCGGTGTTTCCCCTGAATATTGCAAGTAAAGCATTAGGGCATAGTTCATCAATGATCTTCTCCAAGAATAAATGTTTAGATTAGCACGTCTTTCATCGATTTCCACATTCTTGTACATTGTAATATAAATAGTAAACAAACAATATATATATATATATATATATATATATATATATATATATATATATATATATATATATGTGTGTGTGTGTGAGGAAAATTAACGACAAAGTGGAAAAGATGACGCGTTCGTCCTTTAGAATTTAATTGAACTAAAGTGATGTTTATGTTGATGTAATTACACATGTATATGAAGGAGAGGGGAAAATATTAATTTAATTTTTTAAATATATGTGTTTGGGTATATCAGTCAGTCAGTTATGTGCCATGCGCGATACACGATCGTGTATATCTTTCGATACATGACTGACGAGGCAGATTTTTTTTCCCGCAGTAGGTTGCCATTTCTTTCTGCGGTAGACCAGTTGTCATCCAAGGCTATAGAATCCGGTCTTGCCCTGCTATTTGCAAGATCGCTCTGACCATTGTCAATATTTTTTTGTTTTGTTTCATCGGCGTTTTTCTTATGATAGCGGTTACCGTAATTTTCCTACGCCCACAAATATTTTTCCACGGGTGTTTGATTTTCGAAAATTAATCATGGGTTCCAAATAAAAATATAATCTACAATATCCAGAATCTATTAAATGTTTTTGGTACGCACTGCTGGAGTGAACTGAAACTGCTAACTTAATTTTCTCTTGTTTTTAAAAAAAATAAATTTTTCTATCTTTTTTATTTATTTATGGTAATTACCTTTTTGCTTGTTTAGAGTAATTAAAGGAATTGGTCTGAAGGTTTCTATATTAAACAACTCTTTAAAAAAAATGGTAACTTTGAAAAATTATCAAATATATGCAAATATACAGGGACGTAGTTGTCCGGGACGCAAATGTCCAATATTCAACTTCAAGGACGCAGGGTGATTTTTTAAAAACATTTTTATGCGTGTTTTATGTTATTAAATAGGGTAATTTTTTTTATTTTTTCATGAAAATTTGCTGCTTGTTTTTCTTTGTCTGTGAACGTGGGTAACAGAAACCGAATAGCCAATTACGTGCTATGTTTTGAAGGTATAGTTAAACTCTAATTGACCCCTGAGCAATATTTAGATAAGCAAGCGTTTCACAGAGTGAGTGTAAACACCGCGAATACTGTCGATCGAAAAGAAAAGACAGCAAGAAGAGGTTTGAGTGAAAAGCACTCAAGTCTTGTGTGAGAAATGGTAAAAAAATGATTCTAGATCAAAACGAAACTAATAGAAACAGTTTCATTTTGAGCCACAAGACTTAATGTGCCTGGCCGGTTTGCACGCTTAGAGTAAAAGGAACGAATTTTACGACTGTTTAAAAACAGTGTAACCCGGATATAAGAGAGTTGTCCGGACCGGAGAAGAAGTCTCTTATATCCGGGTTTCTCTTATATCCGGGTTTAGTCTATTTTATATAAATTAACACAGGCTCTAATTTGGGACCAGAGAAAATCTCTCTTATATCCGGGTTTCTTTTATATCAGGGTCTCTTATATCCGGGTTACACTGTAGTCGCCTCCATGTACCGTTCCAGCAAGTATCTGACTTTGCACGCTTTCCTCTACGTTTACAAGAGCCAGATCAGGCCTAAAATGTTGTCATATTACGGCGGGAGCTGTCCAGATTCCACTTTCCAAAATCGATAGAGTTCAAAAGCGTCTCCAAGCCTTTATTTTCCACACTCCAACCTTTCTCTCACAGGTGGGACGTGGCAAGCCTCTCGCTACTTCCGCGGAAAGTGCTCGGACGAACTTCATTCGTTGGTTCGACCAGGTTTAAACTTCACGGCAAGCACCCGCCATGCCACTTACATTGTAGCAAACCCCCTTAAAATCCCCCCCCGAATTCCATCAGGGAGAAGTTCTACAAGAAAAGGTTTTTCCTTCGAACCTCTTCTCTGTGGAGCCGACTCCCAAGAGGATTTTTCAACGATCACTACAATTTTAACGTGTTCCAGTCTAGAGTTAACCGTTTCCCACTTTATCTGCACAAAATGCCTCCTAACGTAACTCTACTTCCAGCAGCACCCGGGCCTTGTGTCGGGTAAAGCTTACTGTAAAAAAAATAAAATAAAATAAATAAATAAAAAATAAATAAATAAATAAAAAAAAAAGAAAGAAAAAAGATCTTCATGAGTCTTGTAACCAATTAAGATTGTCAAGAGACCACATCCAAAGGGACAAGAGCATCAGTGGTTTGTCTTGGGAAGATAAGCCGTGGGACCCCATTTCTCCTCAGGCTGGGCTTACGGTCATATCATGTTGAAACACCTGTTGCCGTACGATCTCTGAAGTTAAGCAACGTCGAACCTAGTCAGTACCTAGCTGGGTGACCACTTGGGAATACCAGATGCTGTAAGCCTGGATGTGCGGCTGGTGTAATGGATAATAACTAGGGATTGTTACTAGAAGATCCGAGTTCCAATTCCAGTTGCGTTCGACACTTAACGATCAATAGCCTTGGGAAAAGTTATGAATCCACCTCTTCTTCCCCCTCAGATATGGGTTAATTAGCAAGTTACGTATCACTAAATCATTATTATCTAATATATATATATATATATATATATATATATATATATATATATATATATATATTCCTACATCCTAGAAATATTTGATGATTTTAAATAACCTGGAAAGGGTAGATAGCCCGTGGAAAACGATTTAGTCAATCCTCAGGCTGGTTTTGAATTAAAATTTGTTCGTTCTCCTAGGACGCCTCAGATTTCATTGTGCTCTGCCATCTACCCCTTGCTTTTTCTAAGCCCCTTAATACAAAGAAAGCGGAACAGAATCGAGCAGGGAATGACCTTGGCTCACAGATTTCACTATCAGCGCCTTTCCTCTATCTATCTATCTATCTATCTATCTATCTATCTATCTATCTATATATATATATATATATATATATATATCGTCGACTCTCCCGTCGAATTCGACGTATGAGGGTCAAGCAGATCAGTTCCCAGGAAACCGACAGCCCGACAATAGCACATGAGATTTGATTATAGTGGTGAAGGTTTCGTGCAGGACCATCCACACCTTTTGAAGGGCCGAATACAGAGACCTGGTGCACTTCGTGCCACAAGGTCCCCAAACGACCCTCCGCAGGTTTTGTATTCAGAGTTGTCCTTCTCCTGGACCAGTTGCCATCCAAGGCTATAGAACCCAGTCTGTCCTGCTATTTACCCATAGCTGGAGGGAGGAGAAGAGGATTCATACATTTCCCAAGGGTATTAGCACGTAAGTGAATGTAATGGATTCGACTGGAATTCGAACTCGGCTTTCCGATTATTTTGATTATATATATATATATATATATATATATATATATATATATATATATATATATATATATTCAATAAAGGTGCAATTAATTTACAAATTCATGAATTATTCATACAAAAACAAATACAAAGGTTAATGATTTAATTGGCGAGAAATCCATCATCGCGAACAATTCAAATAATATACAAAAACCCCGAACCTGTTTATGAATGAAAAGATCCTTGTTTTTATAAATTTCTGTTGTATAAGTTTTCATTATTTTTACAAGCTTTCAAAGTGGCATGAACTATATTGTTCAATAATTACAGTAATGTCGCACTTATCCGAAAGTTGCACTTGGATCAGTTATTTTAATTTCAATAAAGGATTACAATTAATTTGAAGGAAAATTTACCAGTAAAAAAATTCTCTTATCACTATATTTGTACAAGAACGCACAAACAGGTTCCTTAAAAATTGTTCAAATTCAAACTCAGCGTTGCGACTGCGCTCAAAACAATAATTTGTTTTGTATGAATCATACATTTCTAAAAAGGTAGCATTTTCGGATTACAAAACATTTTTATTTTCGTTTTTTTGTCTTCTTTATTACTGAGGTAGTAAAAAACAAGAACAAAATCTATTCCATACCCGAGGATGTCTGTAGGAACTACCTATGGTAATCTATAATGACATAATCCTTTACAAGGTCACGTGATTTAAGTGTCGTCTGACGCATAGCATGATGAAAAGGGCCAAGCTCAATGCAGTTATTTCACTTTTTTTCCGATTCAGTTCTGTTTTACATTATTAACATCATGCAAATCATCCCTTCAAAATATTAAAAAAAAATGTTTTCTAAATATTTTTTATCTTATTTATTTTAGTTTGGGTCATGCTAATTAATTCTTTGGCAGTAAACTTAAGAACCTAGAGACGAAATGCAAATTTCATAAAACTTCCTAAAAACTGAACTAAAAGTCAATAAAATATTAAATAACTGTTGAACATTTTTAATTACAGAGAATTATAGTGCCATGAAAGACGAGAAAAACGGGCGCTAATAAGATATTTAAAAAAAAAATACAGATAATTTAAATAACTGTTTGAAAATAGAGTAAAATTATTTTGCTTATTGTAAATATAAAATTTAATCTATTAACTTGAAATTAAAACGAAAATAAAAGCTTCAAGAAGGATATAAAATATTATTTTTGAAAAATTTATTTTAAAAAACGGAATAGATATTTATCTTTTTCTGTTTCTTATATATATATATATATATATATATATATATATATATATATATATATATATATATATATATATATATATCTCTCTCTCTCTCTCTCTCTCTCTCTCTCTCTCTCTCTCTGGTGTAACAAGAAAATATATACATTCTTTTATAGATACAAATATTTAAGTAAATGCTCTGTTTATAATAAACATTTACCGGCCTGAATGTCCGAGAAATTTTCATATAAAATATGCGTCCTCCGACATGAATCGAACCTGTATCCTATACGAAATCGTCATATAGCCTGACATGCTTTTACCGATTGAACCACAGAAGAGCGTTTCGGTTAGTAAGGTCAATTTTACTGTTTTTAAAGCACAATTTTCCATGATTTTCTCTCATACATTCATATGTGCTCGTTGCGTATCCAAATGTAAACAATGACGTCACACATTATGAAAGTCCGACAATTTATTTAAGACATTTTTTATGCTTATACTTTCTTTTTATATATACAAATATTTAAGTAAATGCTCTGTTTATTATAAACAGACTATTTACTTAAATATTTGTATCTATAAAAAGAACGTATAAACATAAATAAATGTCTTAAAAATAATTGTCGGGTTTTGTCCATTTCACACACACACACACACACACACACACACATATATATATATATATATATATATATATATATATATATGCACTCATGTTCAAAAGACGTGTAAGGATTGTGAACCGGACAATAGACGAACCAATCTCTTCCTATCGAATATCCAGTAAAGTGTATACAGTATTTTCATATTTATTCATCATGTTCTTTGCGATAGAACTTAGTTTTATCATTCAAAGTCAGATTAAAGAACTGTAATGCACATTCCTTTGGACATTCGAACTGGTTGATGTGACACTGGGAGCTGCAAGGACTAAATGGAATTGCATGCATTACGAATCACGTTATTTCGTATTCAGGCGGATTCATTGTTTCCATTTTTACGTGAAAAAAATGTAATCTTTGAATTGTTATCAAGAGGTTTGATGAATTTGTCTGACCGGTCACTGTATATTATTCCTTCGCTTTTAAAAAAAAAAATCATTTCACCCCAAGCAAGGCAATAAAGACACTAAGACACACGGTGTGACTGACTGTGAGAAAATATGAGAAAAAAAAACACGATTAAAGAGAGAGAACAATCAATGAACAGGAATTAAGTAAACAGAAGATAGCGATTGATATTTCATTTTAATTTTGAAGGTCCAAATTGACTGGAAAGCAAGAAGCCGGAATAGAGTTCCACAAGCAAGAAGTGCAAGAAACTCTTAGCAGAGAAGTAAGGTTGCATCTAGCCATTTCAATTGTGAAATGATGAAACCTAACAGACAATCTAGTACTGCGCTTAAATTTCATAAAGTCTAGAGCATAGAGGAAAGTAATACTTATTATCTTAATACAAAAATGAGGCACAAGGCCAAAAGGGGTATAAGGGAAGTCTGTTCGTCAATCTGTTTTATCTTAAACTTAGCCACGATTACTGACCCAAACATACCACAGTATTCATTACACGAAAACAACACATACTTATTTACAATTCTTACTACAGTCACCATAATACCTCAGGTCTCTATGTAGTCCTAACTAGTTCCCATATGTACAATTTGTCTGTCGGAGCGGAGGAATAAAATAACAACATATTATCATGATGATATTTATTGCAGATTCTTCTTTAGACTTTTTCAGTCTATTAATTTATTTAGTCAGCAAGTTTTCACCAATATCGACTGTGATCATTTTTATCAATGATGGAGACATATATGGAAATAAAACTTTTACGGTGATCCCTTTTCTGATATTTTCTTGGAGATTGATGATAAATTTTCGGGAGACTTTAGGGTCGGAATCGTCTTCAGTCATCCAAAACGATGCCTGTGAAAGCCTTGATCTGTTCCCTCGGTTTCAAACTTATTTTAAATATAAATAATGGAGAAACGCCCTTTTGTTTGAAACGCCCTTTTAAACTCTCGTTGCCCTTGATTTTTGGCTATATTCTCACGAGTCTGCTATAACTTTAATAAAAATTTAATTGTTCTAATTTTTCAGACGTCCTGTATGTGCACACTCACATACACACACGTATATATATATATATATATATATATATATATATATATATATATATATATATATATATATATATTTTTGAATAAAAGACAGACCACGTTAAGATTCCATGTAATAAGTTATTTCACCATAACCCCTTTAACAGGGTTCTGGATCATCAGACTTTACTTCCAAAAGCTGAAATGAAAAATGAAAAGAAATTCACACGTTTTTTACGGACCTCATCAAGTATACGTAAAATTAACGAAGTGAGGAAGTGAGGTGGGAGAGAGGATATGAGTGTGTCATATGTATCATTTTAGTTTCCTATTTTAACCCCAGTGTGCCGGCTAGATGTTGCTCAAATTTAACGCGTCTCGTCTCTAGATAAAGGTGGTTAAGGGGTGAATGATAAGAACGACATTAAAGGAAGAAGTTACAACAACCCCAATAAATTACACGACAGGTTTCATTCAAATTCTTAGACGCTGTTAATTCGCGTTACTTTAACGTGCATATTTGGGAGGTTAAGGTTTGATAAATATCTAAATGTTAAAACAATCTACGAAGAAATTAATTTGAAATTCGGTGGAGTTTTGGGTATTTTCTATGAAACAATCGATTGGAAAAATCCATAGACAGAACATTGAAAGGGCAATCCATTTTATATTTAGTAATTTTTTTTTCACTAAAACTTTCTTGCAGCTTGTTAGGTTGAAGGAATATATATATATATATATATATATATATATATATATATATATATATATATATATATATATATATATATATATGTGTGTGTGCGTGCGTATCTGTTTATATGTGTGTGCCTGTGCATGAGTGCGTACACGAGGAGCGTTCATTAAAGGTTTATCTCAAAACCCTTTCTGGCCGAGTCCCATAAAATTTACATTGATTAAAACTTTTCCAGAAAGCTTCTATGCAGAGTTAGGTTTACGGCCGTATCACGTCGAAACACCGGATCTCGTACGATCACCGAAATTAAAGCAACGCCGAGTTTGGTCAGTACATAAATGGGTGACCGCTTGGGAATGCCAGGTGTTATAAGCTTTATTGGATGTGCGGATGGTATGGCGGATAACGGCACGGAATTGAAAATCGGAGAGCCGAGTTCCAGTTCTAGTGGCGTTCATTATATTCACTTACGCGCAAGTACCCTTGGGAAAGGTATGACTCCGCCTTTTACCCCCACGTATCGATTAATTATTAGGACTTATGGCATTAAATCTTTATTATTTCCAAAATATTCTTCCAATTTAAAAATACATTTTCCGGCTTTAAATAAGCTGTAAAAGGTTGATAAGCCGTAAAAAACAAAACAAGCCATACTTCTCCAAACAATTAGACCTTTCATGTTAGGACGGCAGTTAAGGCTGCTGTACCTCATAATTCAGCTTATTGTTATCCTGGAAGTGACCTTTTTATTTTATTTTTTTTTACGTTGTGGTTCATCCTGTATAAGGCTTTGGAGCCACTCGAGGTAGAGGGTTACAGTCAGAGGGAGGGTAGGAGGGGAAGATAACAGTTTACACTAGACTTGAACAGGTTAAGATTGTAGAGATCGGAGAAACACCCTTGTGAGAGTCGGTTAGCGGGAAGACGTTATCCCAAGAAGTTTATGGCGGACGCAGAAAGGAAACTCTTAAAGGAAAATCTTACAGAGGGTAGTGAAGGAAAGCAAGAAGAAAGGACTATTGATCAACTGTAAGAAGACAGAATCTATGGTTGTCAGCAAAAAGAAGAGCCCAAGATACGAACGACGAACTGGAGACAGAAAAATCAAACAAGTAAAAAATTAGTGGAAATTCGTACTTATCAATGGAATGCTGAGGAAATATGGGTGGCTTGCTATTACAATGTGAGCGGATCCTGGCCGTGAAGGTGCTAACTGGTGGAACCAAGGAATGGAGTTCGTCCGGGCACTTTCCGATAGAGCAGCGAGACGCTTACTACATCCCGCCTGTGAGAGAGAGAGTTTGGAGAGTGGAAAACGTCACCTACAAGGGCTCGGAAGCACTTTTGAACTCTGCCGAGGCTCGAGAGCGGCGTCCGCGCAGATCCCGTCCAAATATAACAAAAAGACTCCATTCTTGGCCTGCTCTGACTCTTATAATTCTAATCATATCTATCTATCTATCTATCTATCTATCTATCTATCTATCTATCTATCTAATTCTAATCACATCTATCTACCAATCTAATTCTAATCATATCTATCTTTTAATTCTATCTATCTATCTATCTATCTATCTATCTATCTATCTATCTATCTATCTATCTAATTCTAATTACATCTATCTACCAATCTAATTCTAATCATATCTATCTATCTATCTATCTATCTATCTATCTATCTATCTATCTAATTCTAATCACATCTATCTACCAATCTGATTCTAATCATATCTATCTTTTAATTCTATCTATCTATCTATCTAATTCGAATTACATCTATCTACCAATATAATTCTAATCATATCTATCTATCTATCTATCTATCTATCTATCTATCTATCTAATTATATCTATCTACCAATCTAATTCTAATCACATCTATCTAATTCTAATCATGTCTATCTATCTTTTAATTCTAATCTATCTGTCTTTTAATTCTAATCATATCTATCTATCTATCTATCTATCTATCTATCTATCTATCTATCTATCTAATTCTAATCACATCTATCTACCAATCTGATTCTAATCATATCTATCTTTTAATTCTATCTATCTATCTATCTAATTCGAATTACATCTATCTACCAATATAATTCTAATCATATCTATCTATCTATCTATCTATCTATCTATCTATCTATCTATCTATCTAATTATATCTATCTACCAATCTAATTCTAATCACATCTATCTAATTCTAATCATGTCTATCTATCTTTTAATTTTATCTGTCTTTTAATTCTAATCATATCTATCTATCTATCTATCTATCTATCTATCTATCTATCTATCTAATTCTAATCACATCTATCTACCAATCTAATTCTAATCATATCTATCTTTTAATTCTATCTATCTATCTATCTATCTATCTATCTATCTATCTATCTATCTAATTCTAATTACATCTATCTACCAATCTAATTCTAATCATATCTATCTATCTATCTATCTATCTATCTATCTATCTATCTATCTATCTATCTATCTATCTAATTCTAATCACATCTATCTACCAATCTGATTCTAATCATATCTATCTTTTAATTCTATCTATCTATCTATCTAATTTTAATTACATCTATCTGCAATATAATTCTAATCTATCTATCTATCTATTCATCTATCTATCTATCTATCTATCTATCTATCTATCTAATTATATCTATCTACCAATCTAATTCTAATCACATCTATCTAATTCTAATCATGTCTATCTATCTTTTAATTTTAATCTATCTGTCTTTTAATTCTAATCATATCTATCTATCTATCTATCTATCTATCTATCTATCTATCTATCTATCTATCTAATTCTAATCACATCTATCTCCCAATCTAATTCTAATCACATCTATATACTAATCTAATTCTAATCATATCTATCTATCTATCTATCTATCTATCTATCTATCTATCTATCTATCTATCTATCTATCTTTTTACAGTAAGGTTCAGCCTGTACAAGGCTTGGGGACCCCGCGAAGTAGAGATTTACGTTAGGAGGAGGCAGTTTGTATGGATAGGTGAGGAAGGTAGCGGTTAACCCTAGCTTTGAACAATTTAGGATTGTAATGATCGGGAAAACATCCTCTTTGGTGTTGGTTCCACAGAGCTGTGGTTTGCTGGAAGAAGCTGTTCGAGTAGAACTTACTTCTCACCGAGGGAATGTGGGTGGCTTGCTATTAGAATGTGGGTGATATGTCAGGTCCTGGCCCTGAAGGTGCTAACTGGCGGAACCAAGGAATGTAGTTCGTCCGAGCACATTCCGATAGAGCCGTGAGATGCTTGCCACGTCCCGCCTGTGAGAGAGAGAGAGTTTGGAGGGTGGAATCTATCGAGACTGGAAAATGAGGACTGGGAAGATCCTGCCCAAATACTCCATTTTGGGTCTGACCTTGCTCTTGTAAAGGTAGAAGATAGCAAGACAAGTCAGGTACTTACTAGGGAACCGACCATTTTTCCTGCATCATTAGCAATGGATTGTATGTACGAGTTCCACTTGATGTCAAGGGTGGGTTTAAGGCCCAAGAGACTCTCAAGGCACAGAACCTTCCCAAGGGGACATCCATTCTTTGGGATTGGTGGTAGTTCAGTGTTTGATTAGCGATGATGTAATGTAACTAGCCAGTAATTTGATTTTAACTTAACTATCTTCTCATTCGGCGCCATTTTGGACTAACGTTTTCCACTAAAATGAAGTAGCAAGATTGTATTGTTTGCTAGGTCTGCTACTAGAAAAATTTGGTTCGCGGTATCGTGTTAGGCAATTTTTCTCGCCAAAAACTGTTTTATGTAGAAGTTTACCTTTCATCCATGCATTGAACGCGACTCTGTTTCGGACTGCCTCTGACTCGACTCTTGACTCGATTTGAACTGACGATATTTAGTCACCCCATCCCACGAGGGCGTCATGTGACAAAAGGCCTTTTTAACGTGGGCTCTCCGAGCCCGTGGGCTCGGCCAAAAATATGCCCATTGAACCCGTATAAACTGGTTCAGGGTCGGTTTACCTCCCCGAAAGAGAATCCAGCCTTCGGCGTAGCCTCTTTCGGGTTCCTCCCTGCCCGAAGGCAGAGAGTTCAACAGAACAGTCGGTTCAGAAGTAAACTACTGACTGACAATATTCAGTCCCCCCACCCCCACTGGGGCAACACGTGACACAAAGTCGGTTGTTTATTGTGGGTTTTCCGAGCCCGTGGGCTCGGCCCAAAAATATACCCGTTTGAACCTGCCTAAACGGGTTCAGGGCCGATTTACCTCCCGAAAGAGACTCCGCCCTTCGGCGTAGCCTCCTTCGGGTTCCTCTCCGTCCGTAGACAGAGAGGTGAACCGAAAAGTCTGTAGTGAACTACTGACTAACGATATTCAGTCACCCCCCCACGTGGGTGTCATGTGGCACAATGCGTTTTTAACGTGGGCATTCCCGAACCATTAGGCTCGGCCAAAAAATAGCCTATTGAACTCGTATAAACGGGTTCAGGGCCGGTTTTACATCCCCGAAGGAGACACCGCCCTTCGGTGTAGCCTCCTTCGGGTTCCTCTCCGTCCGTAGACAGAGAGTTGAACCGAACAGTCTGTAGTGAACTACTGACTGACAGTATTCAGTCTCCCCGCCCCCACCCCCTAGGCCAACATATGACACAAGGTCGGTTATTTATTGTGGGTTTTCCGAACACGTGGGCTCGGCCCAAAAATATGCCCGTTTTAGGGCCAGTTTTACCCCCCCGGAGGAGACTCCGCCTTTCGGCGGAGCCTCTTTCGGGTTCCTCCCGCCCGGAGGAAGAATGTTCAAACCGAGCAGTCGGTTCAAAAGTGAACTACGGACTGACAATATTCAGTCACCCCCCCACGAGGGTGTCATGTGGCACAAGGCCTTTTTAACGTGGGCATTCGCGAGCCATTAGGCGCGGCCAAAAAAATAGCCCATTTGAACCCGTATAAACGGGTTCTGGGCCGAGTTTACCTCCCCGAAGGAGACCCCGCCCTTCGGGGTAGCCTCCTTCGGGTTCCTCCCGCCCGTAGGAAGAGAGTTTAACTGAACAGTCGCTCAGAAAGTGAACTGCTGACTGACGATATTCAGTCACTCCCCACGAGTGTGTCATGTGGCACAAGGCCTTTTTAACGTGGGCATTCCCGAGCCATTAGGCTCGGCAAAAAAATAGCCCATTTGAACCCGTATAAACGAGTTCTGGGTCGGTTTTACCTCCCCGAAGGAGACTCCGCCCTTCGGCGGAGCCTCCTTCGGGTTCCTCCCGCCCGTAGGAAGAGAGTTAAACCGAACAGTCGGTTCAAAAGTGAACTACGGACTGACAATATTCAGTCACCACCCCCCACGAGGGTGTCATGTGGCACAAGGCCTTTTTAACGTGGGCATTCCCGAGCCATTAGGCTCGGCCAAAAATAGCCCATTTGAACCCGTATAAACGGGTTCTGGGCCGGTTTTACCTCCCCGAAAGAGACTCCGCCCTTCGGCGTAGCCTCCTTAGGGTTCCTCCCGCCCGTAGGAAGAGAGTTTAACCGAACAGTCGCTCAGAAAGTGAACTGCTTACTGACGATATTGAGTCACCCCCCCCACGAGTGTGACATGTGGCACAAGGCCTTTTTAACGTGGGCATTCCGGAGCCATTATGCACGGCAAAAAATAGCCCATTTGAACCCGTATGAACGGGTTCTGGGTCGAGCTTTACCTCGCCGAAGAAGACTCCACCCTTCGGCGTAGCCTCCTTCGGGTTCCTCCCGCCGTACGAAGAGAGTTTAACCGAACAGTCGCTCAGAAAGTGAACTGCTGACTGACGATATTCAGTCACCCCCCTACGAGGGTGTCATGTGGCACAAGGCCTTTTTAACATGGGCATTCCGGAGCCATTAGGCTCGGCCAAAAAATAGCCCATTTGAACCCGTATAAACGGGTTCTGGGCCGATTTTACCTCGCCGAAGGAGACTCCAACCTTCGGCGTAGCCTCCTTCGGATTCCTCCCGCCCGCTGGAAGAGAGTTTAACCGAACAGTCGCTCAGAAAGTGAACTGCTGACTGACGATATTCAGTCACCCCCCACGAGGGGTGTCATGTGGCACAAGGCCTTTTTAACGTGGGCATTCCCGAGCCATTAGGCTCGGCCAAAAAAATAGCCCATTTGAACCCGTATAAACGGGTTCTGGGCCGGTTTACCTCCCGAAGGAGACTCTACCCTTCGGCGTAGCCTCCTTCGGGTTCCTCCCGCCCGTAGGAAGAGAGTTCAAATCGAGCAGTCGGTTCAAAAGAGAACTACGGACTGACAATATTCAGTAACCACCCCCACAAAGGTGTCATGTGGCAAAAGGCCTTTTTAACGTGGGCATTCCCGAGCCATTAGGCTCGGCAAAAATAACCCATTTGAACCCGTATAAACGGGTTCTCTAGGTTTTACCTCCCTGAAGGAGACTCCGCCCTTCGGCGTAGCATCCTTCGGGTTCCTCCTGCCCGTAGGAAGATAGTTTAACCGCACAGTGGCTCAGAAAGTGAGCGACTGACTAACGATATTCAGTCACCCCCACGAGGGTGTCATGTGGCACAAGGCCTTTTTAACGTGGGCATTCCCGAGCCATTATGCTCGGGCAAAAAAAGCCCATTTGAACCCGTATAAACGGGTTCTGGGCCGGTTTACCTCCCGAAGGAGACTCCACCTTCGGCGTAGCCTCCTTCGGGTTCCTCCCGCCCGTAGGAAGAGAGTTTAACCGAACAGTCGCTCAGAAAGTGAACTGCTGACTGACGATATTCAGTCACCCCCCCACGAAGGTGTCATGTGGCACAAGGCATTTTTAACGGGGGCATTCCCGAGCCATTAGTCTTGGCCAAAAAATAGCCCATTTGAAACCGTATAAACGGGTTCTGGGCCGGTTTTACCTCCCCGAAGGAGGCTACGCCCTTCGGCGCAGCCTCCTTCGGGTTCCTCCCGCCAGTAGGAAGAGAATTCAAACCCAGCAGTCTGTTCAAAAGTGAACTGCTGACTGACAATATTCAGTCACCCCCACGAGGGTGTCATGTGGCACAAGGCCTTTTTAACGTGGGAATTCCCAAGCCATTAGGCTCGGCCAAAAATAGCCCATTTGAACCCGTATAAACGGGTTCTGGGCCGAGTTTACCTCCCTGAAGGAGACTCCACCCTTCGGCGTAGCCTCCTTCGGGTTCCTCCCGCCCGTAGGAAGAGAGTTTAACCGAACAGTCGCTCAGAAAGTGAACTGCTGACTGACGATATTCAGTCACCCCCCCACGAAGGTGTCATGTGGCACAAGGCATTTTTAACGGGGCATTCCCGAGCCATTAGTCTTGGCCAAAAATAGCCCATTTGAAACCGTATAAACGGGTTCTGGGCCGCCGAGTTTACCTCCCGAAGGAGGTTTACGCCCTTCGGCGCAGCCTTCTTCGGGTTCCTCCCGCCAGTAGGAAGAGAATTCAAACCCAGCAGTCTGTTCAAAAGTGAACTGCTGACTGACGATATTCAGTCACCCCCCCACGAGGGTGTCATGTGGGCACAAGGCCTTTTTAACGTGGGCAATTCCCAAGCCATTAGGCTCGGCCAAAAATAGCCCATTTGAACCCGTATAAACGGGTTCAGGGTCGATTTACCTCCCCGAAGGAGACTCCGCCCTTCGGCGTAGCCTCCTTCGGTTCCTCCCGCCCGTAGGAAGAGAGTATAACCGAACAGTCTGTTCAAAGTGAACTGCTGACTGACTCTTGCCTACTCCTGAGGCGCAGTATTTATTAAGTATAGAATAGTCCATTATTATTATTATGGGTATGATCCCATAACAACTTTATGGTGGGGACAAGGTGGAAATCAGATTGAACTAAGACGGCGGTAATATAGTAAGATGGGGTCGAGTAGGGGTTGAATTTCGATGTCACGGAAGCATACTCTAGTTTATGCAATATAGAAGTGGCGTGCGGTTGTACATTCATCCAAAATTGGAGCAGCTTTTGCATCTATAGATTTTAATATTGGGATGAAACAAAAGATCGTCGCATTGTTCAAGGGTGGTGGGGGGAGTCGTTTGAATATATGATTTACTTTTACTGAGATTTATGAGAAGAAGAAATAGGAAATAGAAGAGAAAAAGCTAAAGAGCGAGAGTAAGGTGAAAAAAATAAGAAACAAATGATCACGACACCCTGCACGTAGGCACCTCCGCGCATACGGGCGCACGCACGCACATCCGCACAGACAGGCGCATGGCTGCACGCACACAAACGCACACACGAACACAAATAATATGGAAAAGGCTTACACCAATTATAAGTGTATAAAAAGGAAAAATATAAGCAGTAAATTGCTGATACCCCCTAAAAAGTGAATGGATAGGTCCGCCTACGAAACTGGAGTCGGGATGCTGAAGGTAACATCAGTATGCTAAGTGACAAACATTTACCTAGTGAAGGTGAATGATATCCCTTGCATCATTTCTTGAGCTTTTTTTTCGGAAAGGCAAAATAAATGCTGTAGAAACAGCAAAAAAGATGGGAGCCACTTATGGAGATGGTGCCATAGCTGAAAGTATTGTCCGCGTGTGGTTCCCTAGGTTCAGAGGTGGGCATTTTGACCGAAAGTTGCCTCAAAAAGTAGCGAAAGTTAATGGAACAAAATATTTTTTTACATTTTTTTTAATAGAGTTCACCCAATACAAGGCCAAAGAGCCACTCAAGATAGTGGGTTACTGAATGAAATGTGTCATAAACGTAACAGTAGGAAATAGAAAGTGAAGATTATGAGGATATGGAGGATATATAGAGTTTAGTGCTAGATTTGAAGAGGTTAAGATTATAGATTTCGGGAAAGCATCTACGCGGGAGTCAGTTCCACAAAGTATCGCTTCTTTCGAAAAACCCTTCTGAGTGGAACATCCTTCTTATTTATGAAATACGTACGCATATGTTTGGTAGAATAAATCTATGTACAAATGTCGAAATGTTGTCTTTGGAATTGTTAAACGTAAAGAAGTTTTGGTTTGACCATTAGCTTCGAGTAATGAAATGAGTCCTGGTTCTTTCGATATCTTTGTCCAGGAATTTCGAAAATCCCACACCGTTTTGGTTCCTGGATAATTGTTATGAATATCTTGCCAAAAGACGATTGCATAATGTTCGTTTTGTTTGCTAAGGAGTCACTGTGTTTTTATTATTCGTAGCATGGTTCAGTTTGAAGGTCAAAGGGATGAAAGCCGACGTTTTCATCCTGTTTAATTATTCGGACGAAAAAGTCGGGTTTCCTGACACACGGCCAAAAGTTCACACAAGCAATTGACTGTGTCTGCCTTCTGGAATGATGCGAATGAAAGCTGATCCCACCGCACTGACACTTTCCACACATGCAGGTGTTTATGGGTGATGTCTTTTACAGACTTTCATACTAATCTTGCCCCTGTCCGCCAGTGGTTAGACGGCGATCGCCTAAGTTTTCCATTTATTGGATGGTGTCATCACAAATGGCTGACAGTGGGCGGTCGGTAATAGGGGCCTTTTCTATTGAAGTCCAACCATAGTTGAAATACCAGTACCAGAATTTAAACGAATTATAGAATAGGGCATCTGGTCCATACACCATCATCATCATCTTCCCCAAAACTGTTTGTGAAGTATTGTCTTTCAAAAACACGAACCAGATTACAGCTGTGTCCTTAGAACAAACTGTTTGCAGACGGATAGAAAATGAATGTAGTAAACACTCAAAAGTAGAAAAGGACGTAAGATTTGTCTTCCTAACACACTTACTCAGCATTTACAGTGAGGTGAATCTGGGAAGAATTAGAAATCTTACCAGAATTAATTATTGGCGGTTAAAATCTTAACTACATAAGATATGCAAATTGAGACTTTGTTGATGGCGGACGCAGAAAGGAAACTAAAGAAAATCCTACAGAAGGTAGGGAAAGAAAGCGAGAAGAAAGGACTATTGATCAACTGTAAGAAGACAGAATCTATGGTTGTCAGCAAAAAGAAGAGCCCAAGATACGAACAACGAATTGGAGACAGAAAAATCAAACAAGTAAAAAACTTAAATATCGAGGAAGGGAAAATGTAGCACCGAAATCCGAAGAACCATTGGGATAGCGAAAGATGTCTTCTAAAAGCTAAGCAAAGTATTAAGAAAGGAAAATTTCGTCGCAAACAAAGAAAAGAGTACTTGACAGTTATCTAATACCACACCTAAAGTTAAGCAATTTATTAAGAAACAAGAAAATTTCGTCAGAAGCAAAGAAAAGAGTATTAGGCTGTTATGTAATATCGGTCGTCCTATATGGCAGTAAAAGCTGAACAATCTCCTCGCAGATGAAGAAGAAACAGAAATGTTGTTCTACAGAAGGATGCTGAGAATACCATGAACCGAATATGTGGACAAAGATGAAGTTTTACAGAAAATGAAAAGCAAAAAGGAAAATTCTACTTAGAATCAGAAAGAGTCGATTTAAATTTCTAGGGAACAATGAGAAAAAAAGGTTTAGAGAATTCGACACTCACAAGATATATTGAACGCAAGCGAGACAGAGGAAAACAGCGAATAAACTACATATTTATGACAAACCTTACTATAGTCTACAAAAGACAGGGAGTTGTGGAGAGTCATGATCGTTAACATCCTGAAGAGACATGATTCTTTAATGAACCTGGCCTCATATGTATGCTAACATGGATGATGCAGTAGATGTGCGAGGGTGCTGTCTATGAAATACAAGACCTTCGCCCAGGTTTAATAAGAATAGATAGGTTCGCCTATCGCCCTATTCACACTCCTCCCTGGTCTTTTGAACAGGAGTAGAGGGTTATCCCTTGTTTTCTGTTTACGATTGGGTTCACGGTTCCTCTTAAAGTCTACTTTAGCTATATACTTCTAGTGCTTGTCCTCTCTCACGCTAATACAGCACAGATAATACAACACTCTACCTTGAGTGGCTCTTGGGGATTTTATTGGGTAAACATTAGTAAAGAAATGAAAAAAAAATTAAAAAAATGTTCTTCTAGTCCGAAAATATTCTTTGTCGTGCTGACAACACCAAGTTTTTGAAAATGACTGAGATAGTCGAAAGTACTCAAACAATTCAGGAAAGAATTCATTCAGAATTTCAATCTAAATATATAGCACCATATTCGGAAATCTGAAAAAGAATTAAATCGAGAGATCAGGTCGGTTGAATTCAACAAAACTTACTTAGGTGAATTCTTGTTGCCTACCTACACCCCCTCTCTCTTTCTATATATATATATATATATATATATATATAAAATTAGGAACAGATTAAAACATTGCTGATGAGCAGAAAAAGAATAGAGTAATTATGTGGACAGTTGATAGCGATGACATTGCATTTACATTTTTGCAGATTAAACTTGGCTGGAAACTTTATATATGGAAAGATGCACATAAATGTCGGTAGGTATGTATTTATGTCTATATAAAAATGTTAGGGTTAGGGTTAGGGTAGACAGAAGTGCACAAAAGTAGGTATACTGTAAATATTATAGAAGTATTACCAGTATTATAACCAGTATTATCACAGTATTACCAGTATTATTACCAGCATTATAACACTATTACCAGTATTATTACCAGCATTATGGAACTATTACCAGTATTATTACCAGCATTATGGCACTATTACCAGTATTATTACCAGCATTATGGCACTATTACCAGTATTATTACCAGCATTATGACACTATTACCAGTATTATTACCAGCATTATGGCACTATTAGCAGTATTATTACCAGCATTATGACACTATTACCAGTATTATTACCAGCATTATGGAACTATTACCAGTATTATTACCAGCATTATGGCACTATTACCAGTATTATTACCAGCATTATGGCACTATTAGCAGTATTATTACCAGCATTATGGCACTATTACCAGTATTATTACCAGCATTATGGAACTATTACCAGTATTATTACTAGTATTACTAGCATTATAAAAGTGATTCTAGGATTCATTCAATACGTTTTGTTTTTTTTATTACTGTATACTTACTTTTGCATTACACACTCTCTCTCCTCTCTCTCTCTCTATATATATATATCTATACTCACACACACACACACACACACACATATATATATATATATATATATATATCCTAACACTACCCTAACATTCTTGAAGTCTTCACAAGGGTTTTTGTTCCTTGTCCTGGACGTGGAATGTCTCATGCTGTTGGTGGCGTCGTTGGCTTTTGTCATCAATGGCACATGACATAGAACAAGAACTATCTACCCCGGTGGATGAAATAAATAGTTCAGTTTGAAATTCCAATCATCCGAAGAAGGCCAAAGCGTACAACGGACAAAACGTCGTGAATATGCCAACAAAAATAAGGACATTACGAACATTATAAATAGTATAAATAATTGCAATACTTCATCTCAGAAATATACATCAATACATACATGCATACATACATACATATATATATATATATATATATATATATATATATATATATCATTCACATACAGGCCTGTTTTGTTGTTTCATAGCTCATCAGTGCGCCTAGACATCCAATTGCTTCAAGGCGGTTTTGAAATCCCAACGATTTGGCATCAATCGGAGTTTCCACCCCTCAGCCATCAGCAGGCGATATATATATATATATATATATATATATATATATATATATATATATATATATATATTGAGGAATCGGGAGCCGAGGTTGAATCCATTACATTCACTTACGTTCTCCGGAGAGGTATTAATCCTCTTCTCCTTTCAGCTATGGGTAAATAGCAGGATAGACTGGGTTCTATAGCTTTGGATGGCAGCTGGTCTAGGGGAAGGACAACTCTGAATTAAAAAACTGCGGAGGGTTGTTTGGGGACCTTGTGGGCATGTAGTTCACCATGTCTCTGCATTCGGCCCTTCAAAAAAGTGGATGGTTCTGCACAAACCTTCACCACTATTACCAAATCACATGTGCTGGTGTCTGGTTTTCAATTTGCCCCTCATACGTCGAATACGACGGAGATTCCACCATATATATATATATATATATATATATATATATATATATATATATATATATATTGAGACCAAGTAAATGGTTAAGTAATAACAAAAACCAGGTTTGGAGATATATCGTATATTAAACAGTAAGTACACCAGAAGGGTATTGCACGACTAGTGAGAGTGTATTGAATGAATAGTGCTCAATCTATTCACTGTTCCCCGAAGCCTTCTTTCCTACTAAACTTATAGTAGGCGGAAGAGTCTAACATAGACTCTTTAGAGGAGGACACCACAACATATATATATATATATATATATATATATATATATATATATATATATATAATAAAAGGCTCAAACACTAATATTCCATGGTTATAATTTATTACATTGGAATCGTAATCACGATCCAATTCATCAGACCTACAAAGTCAAAAAGAAATTGGAAAATATAACTCCGGGTATAAAAAAAACAAAATTTTAGTGAGAGTGTATGTGTGGGAGTGGGAAACAAATGTGAGAGGGAAATGTCTGAAAGCCCTAGAGGGAGGTGTTATCTTTTCTTCTCTCTCTTGAGCATTCATATAACCGGAGTTATATTTTCCGATTTTTATGAATTTGTCTGATGAATTGGATCGTGATTACGATTCCAATGTAATAAATTATAACCATGGAATATTAGTGTTTGAGCCTTTTTTATTATATTCTTACTCTGTTCTGGACATTGAGTTCTACCTGGATTCTATTCTCTTGGGAATTTATATATATATATATATATATATATATATATGTATATAGTGAGAGACTCAAACATATATAAAAGATGGAAACACGTTAATATATGCGCATATATACAGGTAGATAGATAAATATGAAACATAAATATAAACAAAGTTTGTAAGACGTTGAATAAGATGGATATGCAAAGGTGGAAATATTCATTTTGCGACTTGATTTAACGAAGATGACAGGCAAGAGAATTTTCGATTGAAAGTAGATTTTTTGCCTGTCTTTTGTATTTCGTTTTTGTCTCCCATTTTCCAAGAGTTACGCAGCCCCACCCCATTCGGAGAGCTCCTTTGTCTTGTCCGTTGGGTAGGCGAACGCGGCAACCCTTCCGGACGACAAATGATGATAATACCATCTCTCTGCCGAAATTTGATCGATAAAACACTCAAGGGGAAAGAAACAAGAGAAATTGATAGATATGGTACTTAAAAGAGGTACGGAAATTGAGGATAAATGAGAAAAAAAAAAAGAGGATGAGAATCGAGCAGATTGAGAGAGGAACGTGAGCAAGGGAGTGGGAGAGAAAGAGATCGATAGGCTAAGAAAGGAAGACGGAGGGGCAGGCTTTAAAATGGCGCATCTAATTTCATGGAAAGGAAATCAGAGACAGTGTTCACTTCAGAAAGGTCTTTCAAGCGCGGATGTTTTGAAAGATGGAAGATTCGAAAATCAGGGTCAGCACGAAAAGAAAAAAAAAGGAGACGAAAAATGGAAAAGAGTTTTGATTATGAAGAAAAACATATTGTAGAGCCATTCAGCGTGGAGTTAAGAGTCAAAGTTAGAATGCAAAAATGTTTGAGAAAGCCTTGAAGTAAAGAAAAAAAGGAAGGAAACACATTTAAAGATAGAAAGAATAAAACAGAAACGGTGAAGGAAAATTTGAAAGAACTATAAGAGTGGATATAAGAGAAAAATGAGAAAAAAGCAATTGAGAGGTTAGCACGCACACACACAAATACATAAAAAAATGGAGGTAATTAGTGAATATTTCGCGCCAGAAGAAAAAGGGGAGATAATAAAGGATAGACGCTCACAGAATAAAACCATCGTCATTTATCCAGTTAGCGTATTTTGCTCTATTGTGGTCACCGCTCTCCAGTTCATGATGACATTCATGGCGGAATAGTGTAATGGCTTATCGGTTCCTTTTACACAGAAGATGTTGAAGTTACTCCGTCCTGTTATATAGGAATAAAGTGTCGCTGCCGTCACTTGAGTTTGAACATAGATCGCCAGAGAGTAAACACAAGCGATCTCAATATTAAATTAAGTGGACCACGTGACCATAGAGGAAACGCATATATGGGAGGTAGTGTGTGTCAATTCTAGTCTATTATCTATTACCATACGGACCGCTATTCTCTACTTTTTTTTTTAAGCGTTTCACCCCAAGCAAGGCGAGAAGCCACTAGGACGCAAAGGGGTTACAGAAAATTTGGAGCAAGATCAGATAGGAGTGATAGAAGAAAGGATGAGGAGAAGGGTAGTGGATAGATCAAGGCAACTGGAGATGTCGATTGACATTACATTTGAATAGCTGGAGATTAGAGCTCTGGAATAGGGAAGGGAGTTCCACAGGTGAGAGGTGCGAGATATTGAAGTAGAAGAGACGGCTACATTTAGGAGTTTCGACAGTGAAGGGGTGAGAGCGGGATGCCAGCCTTGTAGGGTGCTTGAACTCATGAAGTCTGGAAACCAGCGAATGCAGCTCCTCGGAGCAATTGCCATGAAAGTATTTGCAGAACAGACAGAGAGAGGCGACGGCGTGTCTGTGAGAAAGTGACTGTAGACGAGATGCCAGAGCATGGCCAATTATATTGCATATCCGCCTCTGGAGCCTATCAAGAACCCCGAGGCAAACAGAAGGGGCTCCAGACCATACATGGCAGCAATACTCCATGCAAGGACGAATTGTTGATTTGTAGATCTGGAGGATCGATTCCGGGGAGAAAAATTCCCTGGCGCGGTACAGAGAGCCAACTTTCCTTGCGGTGGGCGAAGCAATTGACTTAATGTATTTGTTCCATCTCAGATCAGGAGTCAACGTGAGACCGAGCAGACGCAGAGAGGTGCTATCGAGAAGTTGTCACTATACTATTTCTCTATTCGGATCACTATACGGATTAATGTTCGAGCGAGTATTATCGAGCAAGTACAATTAGTGCGAGTGATATTCGAAGGCGTCTGACACCAGTATTGTTCAACGGCGTTACTATAGTTGTATCTGCGATTACAAAGTCTCTACTACAACGAACATTGCGAAAGTGAAAACGGGCATTCGTTGGCATCACAAAAGTGGCAAACGAGTGTTCGTTGACATCACAAAAGTGTCTCTTCTCAGAAGTTCCCCCACCCCGACCAGTAGTAAAGCCGTTCACCTCTGTGGTGCAGCTTTTATGCCGAGGCACGGGTGAGTTGTTACCAGCTGCCATAGATGAGACAAATGAAGTGTAGTAGTTGGCAGTGTTTAATAAAATAAAATAAAGTAAAATAAAAACATTTTTTTAAATCCCCTGAAACGTATCACTTATTTTAATCTCTTTAACACCTCATTAATATTAACACCAGCATTCTTAAGGACAGGTCAATCAGGTAACTTCATTTCTGAAACCGGGCACTTGAATAAGCAAAAGAAAAGATCAAAGACAAGCAAAACAAAAGATTAAAGACCCTGTACCTAACCGAAGAACAATCCTACTCTCACTCCTCGACCATTTATCTAGAACACAAACACAGAAAAAGAGGGCTTCGATGTCAGAAAACGAGATTGGCTGGCCAACTTCACTCTAACCACCAAAGAACTAATCAGGACGACTGCCTGATATAAAGAATGAGCGGTCCCGTTCTCTCTCTCGCTCCGTGTTCCAACATAGCGCGAACTATGCACTCTGTCGCACAAGATTGATACAATTTGTATTTATAAACCTTCCAAAACAGCATCGATAAGCGTTCATTGATTATGAATCTAAAAACCAAAGTTTTGCGCCAACCTTCACTGAAGCAATTGGAAAACCGAATGGAAAAAGCGTAATGTTTTGAGAATACGTTAAAATAACTAACGATATAAAAATACATCTACAAGTGAAAACTGTCGAGATTTGAAAATGGCGTATATCGTATCGTGATAGTGAGAAAGTTCGTCTCGTTTACCAATAGTATACGGATTTCATTTCTCAGTAAGTACATCACTAGACTATTTTTTTTTACAGTAATGTTCACCTAGTACAAAGCCCGAGGGCTACTCGGGGTTGAATGTTACCTTAAGCATTCTTAAGGACAGGTCAATCCAGCTGCCATAGATGAGACTAGAAGAGAAGATAACGCTAGAACAGGTTAAGATTGTAATGCTCTGGGAAACAACCTCTTAGGAGACGGTTCCACAGAGTAGTGGTTCGTGGGAAGAAGCTGTTCGAGTGGAACTTACTTCTCCCGTTGAAATATGGAGGGAATGTGGGTGGTTTGCTACTATATAAGTGGTATGGCGGGTCCTAACCAAGAAGGTTGGGCCTGGCGGGACCAGGGAATGTAGTTCGTCCGAGCACCTTCCGTAGAAGTAGTGATAGAGCAGCGAGAGACTTGCCACTTCCCGCCTGCTGGAGAAAGGTGGGAGAGTGGAGAATAATTCGTCGGCTACAATGGCTCGGAGACGCTTTTGAAGCCTGGGGAGTGAGGTCTGGGCAAGTCCCGCCCAAATATGAGAAAAGTACTTGATTTTAGGCCTGATCTGACTCATGTAAAAATAGAGGACATCATGAGGAGTCAGGTACTTACTGGAGCGACACAAGGAGCCGACCATTTTACATGCATCTTTGATTATGGATCGTATGTAAAAGTTTCACTAGAGGTCAGGTGTGAGGCCCAATAGTCTTTCAAGACGCATTGTCACTCCGAGGGGACATCGGTAGTTCGGGACCCGATCGGCGGTAATGGAATGTAAACACTTTGGTTTTCGAGGCATTGAACGTAACCAGCCAGTTTTTACCAATATAGTTAGTTTGTGCTACATCAAAAGAGTGATCAATCGCCAATCAATGGCCATTGCTTGTACCAGAGTAGGCTTAGGGCAGGGGTCAGCAACTCATTCGACCTCGCGGGCCGGATCGTGTTATAATGACGGGTCGCGGGCCGGACGAAGGCCATTACTGAAAAATTAAGGAAAATTACATATGCAGACCCCTGTCAACCTACATATTTAAAACCATAATGAAAATAAACATTGAGAAATCAGAAAAACAAAAGAAAATCTAAAATTAAAAAAACACCTAACAAAAATTACTTTTCCTCAAGGAACGTCAAAATACTTCAAAGTGAAAAAAAATCAATCGAAGTGAAATGGATGAAATTATGACGTGCAGGTTTGAAACTGTTATTGAAAATTGTTTCGCAAACGAACCACACACACACACACACACACACACACACACACACACACACACATCAAACAAAAACGAAGCACATATACCCATACATACGAGTACAAATAGTTGCAAACATATACACTTACGTACGTACACATGCGGTATCATCCACACATTCATGAGGCATGTATGTATAATGCGCGTATGTTTAACTGTCTTTAGATTTCTGCTACCTCGCATGTCATTCCCTCCTTGGCCTCTTTCATTTTATCGTTCCTTTCGCTTCTGTTATCTTTTAATGTAGCTAAGGGTCATAACAAATATGTATCCATTATTTGACATTAAACGTAGGCAACGCAACTTGGTAAAAATAAGTCTCATGAAAGATAACTGGCAGATAGTCTAATATTTTTAGTGCACTGATATGTGTGTAGACATTCTATGGAAATTGACATATAACAAATTTCATTTGAAGGTCGTCTCTCATTTTAAAAATAGAGTCATTGGTAATCAGGCTCGCGGGCCGATCAAAATGCTTTCGCGGGCCGGATCCGGCCTGCGGGCGGTAGGTTGCCGACCCTTGGCTTAGGGTGAGTAGAAAATGTCTACCATAAAGCGATACGTTGCGAGTCCGATTTGCAGACTAATAAGATAACGTTGGGAGTTTAATTCTCACTCGATCTTATAGCCTTGTGTCAAACTTAAAATTAAGAAATACCTAGGCATATATTGGAATTCGAATTCTCCATATTTATAACCTTATGCCAAACTAAAGAAATTAAATAGCTTTAGATATTTGACAATTAAGGATGGTTGATTGGTTGTGGCGTTATTAAAACAATATTCGAATAGTACCGTGGTCGATTTGCCAAAGTGCTGACGTCTTGATAATGCCTGACTGAGGAGGCAGCACTGTCTGGAATTACCTAGAAACCATAACACAGGTGACCCAAAAGATTGTGTAGATGAAGCTGTTGGAAAGCTTTCTATAGTGGTACTGGCACGAAGTCCCCAGTCATTATGACAGAGGTTTTGAAAATACTGGCTTCGTGCAAAACTGCTGATTGCCTTCTTTCCAACTGCAATTAAAGTTACATTACAAGCCACAAATCGATCCAGCGGGTGTTGAATAAACACAAACGTGCCTGAGAAGGCGTCTGCAACAGGGATTTATTAGCCACCCTAGCAGATGGGAACGGTCGACAACAAACAGCATCTGTCTCCTTTGCTTACAAAATCTAGTGTATGTGCAAGTGGGTGAATAATTGTGTGTGTGTATGTGCGCATAAAATCTGTTTATATATCTATGCAAGTGTCCGTGTGAGTGCTACAAAGAATGCGTATTCGGTTATAAATAATTAGTTGGGCTGTGCTTATTATCAGAGCAATTTACGACAATCAGTGGGAGGGCTTTTGTGGTATTGCATCATTCGTTTACTAGTTTGCCCTTTTTGGCGTGTCAGTGGGCCAAACCAGCTCTATATCGCCAACAGGTTGCTGGGCACTTGACAATTATCTGCCTACTTCAAGGCTTTTCCACCCCGAGACCAGCACCAAATGAATTACATCTGATGACTAACGACCTATTTACACAGGTCCTCGGCACTTGTAAGCGTTGGTAAATTATCATTTTCGTTATAGCATATCTTTGGATTTACTCTTACGTAAATAAACGCCCCGAGCCTTGCGTACGCTCTATGATAAGTACAACCAGATACAATTTGTTACCTCTTTAAACACACACAAACACACACACACACACATATATATATATATATGTATATGCACTAGATGACCCGTGCTGTCAAAAGATGACGTAATGTATAAGGTTTTGATAGGTTATAAGTGCAATGAAGTTATAAAATGACTGTTTATCACTAAGTTAAAAATAAGGCGAAAGCTAAAAATAATTCAAGACATAAATAATTTGATATTAGTTCAAAATAATAGAAAATTCCATTTCTGTTACGTCATCAGCAGAATCGTGTACGTTGAGAAAAGTAATTCCACGTGAAAAAGCTCTTCTGATGTAAAAAAGTTTCACACAATACACACACACACATATATATATATATATATATCACACAATATATATATATATATATATATATATATATATATATATATATATATATATATATATATATATAAAAGTGAACATTGAAGTCAACAGTCAGAGGCAATCATCAGGCCACCGACTATATATATATATATATATATATATATATATATATATATATATATATATATATAGCACAGGTAACGAATCCGTTGGTATATAATCCAAGTGTATCCTAGTAATATAAAATATTAAAATTGATCCACAGAAATAGCTCAATGTATTTATTTTAACAGGACATATAAATAATTTAATATATAAATATTTAATATATACTCTCTAAAAATAAATATTTAATATATACTATCTAAATTTATTGTTAATCTTATATTATTTGCTAGCATATTTGTGGCAATTTTGAAAGGAATTTTTTTTTGTTTTATAACTAATAATTTATTTTTTACCTTTTTTTTTTAATAACTGGGTTTTTTAAATTTTTCCTGGCATTATTTAATTTCCCTTCAATTTTTTTCATAACCTCAACTTGGGGTGTTGGAATTAAAAATCTATGCCATGTTTTTGTTAAGCTTTTCCATTGAAGCCAGGCAATATCCGATTCTCCTTCCCCAAATACAGGTTTTGTTTGGTGAACTCGACATCTATTTTCAACAGCTGCGTCTTTTTTCTTTTTTTAAATGTTTAATTTTAAGTTTCTAAATTTGTACCTGCTCACCATTTGAGACAAAATAACGATTTCTCTATTAAGTATATATATATATATATATATATATATATATATATATATATATATATATATATATATATATATATATGCATGTTTCATTAGATAATATAGACAAGTTTTGTCCATATTATTTAATGAAACATGCAACAATGAAAAATTGCTGCATATATATATATATATATATATATATATATATATATATATATATATATATCCGACTTGGCCGAGTCGTTAGAACCACTTTCTGACCCGGATTCGAATCTCACTACGGTTGATTTGTTAGGAAGGAGACTTCCTGATGTTCTCGGTTTGGAGGGGGGCGATACCAGCGTGCGGCACCTTTAGAAAGTGCCTGAAAACGATACGACGGGTTGACCCAAGCCTTGCGAATGAAAGTGTGTAGACGGAACCCTTGGGTGCTGTCGAGAGCGCAGCTAGCACGAAGTCACAAGCCATCGTGGTCTTGTTCAAATTGTTGATCACGCTAGATAACACCCTCTCTCCCAGAAACTGTAACTCAGGTCTGCTCAGCATAGTTGCAGTATAAACCACAGGTTTATAGTGCACAGGACTCAGTGGTTGTTGAATGAACACAAATACGTCTGCAATGGGGATTGTGTAGCCGCCTAGTATGCTCGATTATGGTGACCAGCTATCAAATATATATATATATATATATATATATATATATATATATATATATATATATATATATTTTTTAGATAGTTTTGCATAATTTTGGGAAATATATTTATTAAAATGAGATGGCAGTGTTATTTTCATTTTTGCGTAATTTAGACGACAATTTATGTATATCACCCGATATATATATATATATATATATATATATATATATATATATATATATATATATATATATGACGTCACACATTATGAAATGGACAATTATTTTAAGACATTTTTATGTTTATCCATTCTTTTTATAGATACAAATATTTAAGTAAATGCTCTGTTTATAATAAACAGTATTAAACAACATTCACCGACCTGAATGTCCGAGAAAATTTCACAGAAAGTATTCGTCTTCTTACAGGATTCGAACATGTATCCTATACGGAACCGTCATTTCGCTTGACGTGCCTTTACCGATTTGGCCACAGAGGCGCGTTCGGTTAGCAATTATTTAAGACATTTTATCACAAGAATGTATAAACATAAAATGTCTTACAATAATTGTCAGACTTTGTCCATTTTATAATGCGTGACGTCATTTGTTTACATTTGATACGCCATGAGCAGATATGAATGTACGTGAGAGATTCATGGAAGATTGAAGTTTAAATAAAATAAATTCGACCTTTCTAACCGGGCGCTCCTTCGTAGCCAAATCGATAAAGGGACGTCACGCTAAATGACGGTTCAGTATAGGATACGTGTTCGAATCCTGTCGGAGGATGAATATTTTCTGTGAAAGTTTCTCGGACATTCAGGCCGCTAAATGTTGTTTAATACTGTTTATTATAAACAGAGCATTTACTTAAATATTTGTATCTATAAAAAGAATGGATAAACATAAAAATGTCTTAAAATACATATATATATGTGTGTGTGTCTATGGGTGAAAGTATGTATCTATGTATGTAAAACACACACTTGTGTGTGCGTCTGCTATATTGAGAAAACGGTCTGTGCTTCCATTGGACATGACTGGCGCGTTTCCCAAGTGAAACTAGTGTAAATTTGTCTTCGGTTTTCGCGTGCATTTTTGCCTGTTTTGTTCACGTTTGCACAAGCGTTTATGCGTATCTAAACGCGTAGATTTTTCACACAAATGCCTCAAACTCGCTATTACTGGCCTTATAGTTATGTGAATGCGCGAGAATGCGCGTTTTTTTACGGGCATTTTTTCCAGGGTATCTGGAGAAAGGAATTGACTCTGGAAATGACCATCGGGAATCGCCTATGGAAACGTCTATTTTGTAATGCCGTATATTCCCGCGTATAAGGAGACCATTGTATCTTAAAAATCCTCCCACGCCAAAAAAAAAAAAAAGAAAAAAAAAGTAGTGTGTGATCTAATAAAACAGTTTCAAAAAGCTCATCTTAAATCCTGTGATGTATCGGCAGCGGTAAGTAGGCTAGTATTCTTGCACCATTCATTGCTAACATAGTAACTACAGATGTAAATATTACTAGTTGAAACAATTCATATTCTAGTCCTCCACTACGTTTATAAATGTAAGAAAACTGCTTTCATTTTTTAATTTCATATTAAAATGCAATGTACAAGAGACGATTACAAAACAACTTGCAAGAGTTTCGCTGAGCAACACACACAAGTAACGTAAACAAATCTGTCGTTCCCGACTTGCAGAACAAGAGGTGCGTTCACAACAATTATTATTTCTCGTAGAAGTGTTAAATAACAAAATTTTGGATAACATACAATCTATATTTCCAATTAAAATTCATTATCATTGTGGCGTTAAATGACAACAACATTTAATATAACATGCAAACTTTATTTTTCAATAACATACGTTATATGGTATTTCTTTATCAGTGTTAAGCAAAAAAACAAAAAAAACATTTAAGATGCCAGAAAATCTTTTTTTCTCATTACAGAATAAAAAAAATATATAAAAACCGCACATACATAATTAAAACCCTTCACAATTTCTATGATTATCACCATCTGATGTAAAGAGCTCACCATAAATATCGTAACATTTGACATTTTCGGCTGCTCCTTTTACTGACAACTATGCATCCAGTCTTCCTGTAATTGATGTTTAGTCCTTTCTTCTCGCTTTCCTTCACTAACTTCTGTAGGAGTTTTTATAGTTTCATTTCTGTGCCTGTTATCAACCGATGCAATGAATATGCATACACCTGGGTTCCCCCTAACAGTAATATAATTGGCTGGTGTCAGCCATAAATACAGACTGATGTGGAGGTACAGGATAACGCCTATTGGCTGCGCCTATTGCCTACCACTACAACGAGGACCTACACAACGACGCCTATTGGCTACGTCTATAGTCTTCGCCTATTGCCTACCACTACGACGAGGACCTACAGGACGACGCCTATTGGCTACGCCTATAGTCTTCGCCTATTGTCTACGCCTATTGTCTACCACTACGACGAGGACCAGTCCATTACGCTTACCTGCTAGATTGTCCTACTCGGTTACAGTAGTCCAAAACCACTTTGCTACTTCGAACAAATATATCCCTTTCCGGGACATATCATCAACACTGTGTCATCTGCATATCTTATGTTGTTAAGATTGTAGCTGTCAATAATGAATCCTGTTAAGACTTGAAATTCTCTCCGAATCGCTTCGTTGTATTGGTTGAATAACTCTGAATATTCTATTTAACTATTGAATATTTACTGAATTCATTTTCTGTGCTTATGTAGACGGTTTCTTCTTAGTATAAGCTCTGGATTATTCTAAATTCATTCCCAAATATGTCATGGTTACCTATCAGTTCCATTTCTAACGTGCTTTATCAAACGTTTTTGCATGATCTATAAAACACATAGACAAATACTTCTGCAGTTGAATTGCTCTTTCTGATATCATTCTGAGCAAAAATATTGTTTTCTTTGTTCCAGTGTCTTTAACAAGCACACACAGTTCTTGTCCTATAACCGTGGTGATATTCTGGACCCATGTAGATCTATTTTCATAGCACTGCCTAAGAAGCCAGGTGCAAAGGAATGTGAAATCAATTGAACAATCAGCCTAATGTGCCACATAATAAAACTCATCATCCAAATTCTGATGAAGAGAACACACAGAAGAATTTATCTGTATATACAACCCTTAGCTGATAAAAAAATAAATATATTTTTATTCTGATTATGGTTCAATGTCTAAGAAGTGTAACTTCTGCATTTGAAATCCTCTTTCTGACATAATTCTAAGCATATTATTGCGTAGCTATCCAAAATCTACATATTAAAATTAGCATTAATACAGCTGGTTTGACCCTGAGCATGTTGTATCCCGTCGTCTGTATGTTGCAATTTGGTTTCTCTTTGGAGAGGCAGTTAAACGGCTTTGTGTATCTGGAAAAGACACAAAACATTATGACCTCAAAGGACACTTTTAAAATGCAGTCACGCTATAAGAGCAGCTGTTAAGTTGAACACATTGTAAAATGGAGAATCGTATTAAAATGAATGCGTAACAGAAAATGGTGTCGGCATGTCCACTTTAAATGGAGACACCACAGAGAGAATATCTTTTTGCTTTTGTATTTCTCTGACATGATTATCTGAGTCTGACTTGACATCTCGACTTTAGTGACTCTCTCATAGACGTGATGTGGCTTCCCTCTGTCTTTTCTACAAATATTTTCATGGCAACTGTTTTGATGAGCTATCTTTCCTGGTGTCCCGAATGCGTGGTTTTAAGCGTGTTACTAGTTCGGCATCTCGGTCCCGCCTTTTTACTGTTGAAAAAGTTAAATGCAACCACCACTTCCACTACAGCAGTTTCTTTTCTTGCGCTTCCCAACAGTGGAACTCCCTTCCTCTTACTTGCTTCCGTGATAACTAAAACCTTCAAAAATTTAAATGCAACGTCAATCGCCATCTTCTGTTGCCTTGATTCCCGTTCTTTTTTTATCCAATCCTCAATCTCCTCGAGTCACAGTCTTTTCCCTCACTTTCACTCTTTGTAACCCACTGCGTGTTGGTGGCTCTCCTGCCTTACTTGTGGTGGGGGAAATGTTTTAAAAATGAACATCTTAAAATATTTACATTTATAAAAAAATCAATATTCTTTATGTATTTCCTTTCTGAATTTCTGGAATGAGGAGAATTATCATAATATACACTATTTAGATTCGGGCTGTTCTCCTCGTCTTTGTTGTTGTTATCATAACGTTTCAGCTGTTGTGCCATACGGCCTTCTTCAGGTGCCTGTCATTCCGGGTAACCTTCAGGGAATTTCGAATTGAACTCTTTATTTAATCTAAGGGGTTAAATTGTTTTCGTTCCGCTGTCCATGTCAAGGGGAGATAACTCGTCCTGTTCTTTTTACGAGTGCTCAGACACCTGAAGGAAGACAGAAAGCGCAATGTCCGAAGAGTTGGGTTAAAAACAACAATGATGAGGACAATAATACGATCGCAAATAATTTCAATCGTATTTTTTACACAGAAACTGATACAGAGAGGAAGAATTAATAATTAAATCTATTTAGAAGCAAATGAAAGAAAGAAAAAAGCAAAGAAAGGAATAAAGAAATAGAGAAAGTATGAAAGAATAAACAAAAAAGAATGTATCGCATTAGAAAGAAAGAAAGAAAGAAAGAAAGAAAAAGAAAGAAAAAAAAGAAAAAGAAAGAAAAATAAAAAAATAAAGGCCGTCTGTATCTAAATTCAATTATTTCTATCTATCTATCTATCTATCTATCTATCTATCTATCTATCTATCTCGTCTGTACATTATCTATCTATCTATCTATCTATCTATCTATCTATCTATCTCGTCTGTACATTATCTATCTATCTATCTATCTATCTATCTATCTATCTATCTATCTCGTCTGTACATTATCTATCTATCTATCTATCTATCTATCTATCTATCTCGTCTCGTACATTATCTATCTATCTATCTATCTATCTATCTATCTATCTATCTATCTATCTATCTATCTATCTATCTCGTCTGTTCATTATCTATCTATCTATCTATCTATCTATCTATCTATCTATCTATCTATCTATCCACTAGCCTATTCATATCTATATACTATTTATGGTTCAGCTGCCGTCCGCTTCACTCTTCTCCCCAGTCTTTCGAACAGGAGTAAAGGTTTATCCCCTGTTTCCTGTTTCGGATTGGTTTTCTGGTTCTTTCTAATGTCTTTTCCTTCTCTTACTTCCATTGGTCCCTCGGGTTTTGGTTGCCTTATCACCTTGCTTGGGGTGGTGCCTTTTAGTCCATAACCCCCCGCCCTTGCTGCCTTGAGTGGCATTTGGATCTCGTACAGGGTGAATATCATTGTAAGAAAGAGAATGAAAAAAGAAAGAAAGAATAAATAATGAAAGATGAATAAATAAATAAAGAAAGATACAATCAGATTAGAAAGAGACGGAAGAATGGAGAAAGAGAGTATCAAACCTTGAATCTAGAAAGAAAGAAAGAAAGAAAGAAAGAAAGAGAGTGGACGAAAGACACAAAAGAAAGAAAGAAAGAAAGAAAGAAAGAAAGAAGAAGAAAGAAATGAATAAAGAAAGAACGAATCAGTTTAGGAAGAAAATGAAGAAGAACGAATTTAGATGTAAAATGAAGAAAGAAACAAAGAAATAAAGAAAGTAGGAAAGAAGAAAAAGAAAGAAAAGAAACGTTCAGAGGTCAAGCAGAGTCCGATTGATAAATCCTAGTAAAGAGGGGGTCAGAGTTTCACTGACCGAAAATTACTGAATGCTTCTTTTCGTCCTCCAGTCGTTTATAACAAACTAAAACAAATGCAGAGCTCGACAAAAGCAAAGATCATTTTCGAACATTGAACAGATGTTGACCTTTATGGTGTTCGTCTCGTTAATTCCTGCTAGAAACACACCATAAGGATTTAGAGATAACCATCAGGCGGGGGGAACCCCTAAAAAACAGGAGTTCAAGTCTCGGGCGAAATCTTTTACCAGGCTCTGGATGCATTCTTATGACAATATATTTAAATCATCATCGTCAATTTATCGAGTCGAAATCCCCCTATATGTATTCGATTGTAAAGATCGTTCTCGGACAGAAACACATCAATTTAGGTACGGGAAATAGAACTGAAAGAAATTGCTTAATGAATCTAACGTAAACACCTTTTATTTAAATATGGTTTTTAACTTCCCACTAATTTAAAAAAAAAAAAAAATAAGAAAATATTTTATGCATTCTAATGTGACACGGTAGAGTAATGGAGAATTGAGGAATCGGTGATTCGAATTCCATTCGAATCTATTACATTCACTTACGTGCTAATACCCTTGGGAAACGTATGAATCCTTCTCTTCTATCTCCACAGCTGATAGGTAAATAACAGGACCGACATGGCAACTGGTCTACTGCAGAAAGAAATGGCGACCTACTGCGGGAAAAAAAATCTGCCTCTTCAGTCATGTATCGAAAGATGATCGCCTAAGCGTGTCTCATGCATGGCACATAACAACGACGCTTGTTGATAAAATTACCAGTAGATTCTAAATTTATTATAGGTATCTCTCTTATTTTCTTTTAAACATACTGAAGTAATTGTAACGGTGTTTTTCATTTTAGTAAATGCAGTTTTATTTTTATAAAAAAAATATCACTTGACCTCTACCAATTAATAAAGAATTTTAAAGATTTAAAAATTTCTAAATTAAATTAATTTTTTTTAAATTTGTAAAAATTCATTATCCATCGGAAAAGATATTTTCAGCAAATCTGGGCATATGTTTTATTTATAACAACAATTAAACACTTTTCTAGGTTAATAATGTCTTAGTTTTATTGTATTTTGATTTTACGAATCAGAGCAGATATTTGACAACTTGGGAGCCTCTCTGACCAAAAAAATTAAAAAAAAAAAAAAAAATTCATGATTTAAATTCTCCTCGGCCTTTCCCCATAACTAATATAAACATTAAGCGATGCAAAAAAAGAATTTCTCGAAATTTCCTAAAATTAAATGAGTGTGTGTAGGGAGGGTAATATATGTAAAATATATTTTTGCAAAGATTTTTTTAAAAAAGAAACATTTAAAATGATTTCAATCACTTCTGAATAATTTCTGCAAGTTTCATTAAAATCCGATAATTATATGCTTTTTGCAAGAATTTCCAGATCAATGTTTCGCACTGCAAAAATACGCCAAAATTTCTCAGACTAATTCATAGTCACCCGCTGACGTGAGAAAAACAAAAAATTTTAACGAAAATTTCGAAGGTTCTAAAAAGGATAAAAAAATACATTTGAATAATCAAAATATCATTTTGGTGTTTCTTCTTAATAATAACAAAGATTTTGACGATAAAACTGTTTTTATTAAATTTGTTTAAATTTTTCATCATTTAGGCTCATTTTTAGCAAATCTTTAGAGGTACTTATTCATATACATGGTAATTTCTAAGACTAATTCCTGACAATTATCTGATTTTTGAATGAAATTACAAAACAATGTCTTTTTCAATAAAAAAAAAATATCTTTCATATTTCCTGTATAAATTTAAGATCCTTCGTTGGCACCAGAAAATCAAAATTTTTAACTGTAATTTACAATGTCCTAAAAAGGATTAAAAATTTACTTTTATATATATATATATATATATATAAAACTCTTTGCTTTTCCTCGTAAGAATAGCACAATGATTTTGTTTTATTAAGTTTGGGTCATTTTTTTTTCATTTTTAGTAGGTATATATATATATATATATATATATATATATATATATATATAGAGAGAGAGAGAGAGTTTCATATTTAGGCAGCAATCCTTCTTTTATGCATGTTTCATTAAAAACCACAGACAAGGTACTACGGTTAAGCTTTTTATTTAATTTTTCTTGTATTCTGACGAGAGCTTTCTTTTCTGGACAAAGGGTGTGTAAGAACTGTCCAAATGTTTTATATTTCCTTGTTTTACAAATGATTCCATAACTAAAACAGATAAATTAAAATTTTACAATAACTGAAAAAGAACGCGTTTGCGCGTGTATTTTTAAAAAAATGAAATTTCAAATCCATAGTTCCATTCCATTATCAAGCAGATTTTTAATAACCTATTAAGAAGTTAAAAAATCGATTGATGATGGAATGGAATTTATGGATTTTAAATTTTATTTTATAATTAAATTTAAAGTTTTAATTTCTGTTTTGAAACATGGTAATTCCTGTGTAGCGATGGGACCATATTTTTAAACTAGTAAGTAATTATAATATTATGCTCTACGGTTTATATAACGAGCACTGTTTTTTTAAATAAAAAAAATTTATTAAGAACACTGGATTTTAAATCTTACTGTTCTTTTTTTTTTTTAATATATATATATATATATATATATATATATATATATATATACCTGATAAGTGGTCGTTATATAAATGTAAATCATACATAAATGTAACATAAGTTAATGAATAACATATTTACAACAGCAATTCTAAAGTTGAACGATATTTTATTTATTTTATTTTATGCTTATTTTTCTTATATAAGGAGCCGTTTTTGTACAGAGTTTTTTTTTTATAAAGTATAATATACAGTATTATATGATATACAATATTATATAATGTACTGTATTATATAATATGCATATTATATATAGTATTATATAATATATAGTATTATATATACAGTATTATATAATATACAGTATTATATAATATACAGTATTATACAATATTATATAATATACAGTATTATATAATATACTGTATTATACAATATACAATATTATATAATATACAGTATTATATAATATACAGTATAAATGTCGGAGAGAAAGTCAAAAATTCAAGATACAGATATGTTATGGCGAAAGTGCGAATAATTTTTGACTTTCTTTCGTAGTGTATTTGCCTTATGTTCCTGAAAATGCCAATGCCTAGCGATATATCTTTGTTGAAATCTGCACAGATTAGGCTGTCATCAGCAAGTTATAGGTTAACCTACGGGATAGTGTTGTTGCATGTCCAACCTATGATTGTGAATGTTATTTATTAGGTGATTTTGTAAGTTTCATCCTTCACATCTATAAATCTACCCTTCGTCCGTGAATGGAATACTGTTACCATATATGGTCTGGTGCCCACGCTGTTCACCTCGAGGTTCTCGACAAAATCCCAGGACGGATATGCAATGTGATTGGTCCTGACTTGGGGTCTCGACTCCAGTCACTTTCTCACCGGCGTAATGTGTCTTTCCTCTGTCTTTTCTATAAATATTATTATGGCATCTGATCTGACTTGATATTTTCACGGGTTCCCTGACTGCATGAATTTAAGCGTGCTACTAGGTTCGTTCTTTTTATCTTAAAAAATATCCCACCCCAAACAAGGCGATAAAGCCACTGAAACACAAGACGGGGGGTTACTGAGAGTTGAGGAACCCGAGAAAACGGTGCTGGGGTGAAAGAGCAATAAAAAGAAATCAAGGGTGTAGAAAATACGACCTTGTATTTAAATTTTTTGAAAGCCGTACTTGATACCAGAGCAGGAAACTGGAAGTGAAAAGTGCGAGAGAAAAATAAAAAATAAAACCCAAAAAACATTAAAATAGAACTTAAGCATACGCAAAGCAATTTAAATTGTAAAATGATGAGACCTAACTACCAATCTAGTACTGCCATTACTAGTATTCATGAGGAGAGAACAATTACCATGAAAATATTTGTAGAAAAGGGAAACTAGATGACGGAGTTGGGAAAGTGGATGAAGTCGAGATGCCCGGTCAGGATCGATAACATTGCAGATTCTTCTCTGGATTTTGTCAAGAATCTCTAGATACATTAAGCAACAGAAAAGACATGGCTACAATATTTAATGCTCAGACAAATTGTGGACTTACAAAGGTGCATAGTAGATTCCGTGGGAAAAGGTTATCTCTTACTTAAAATATTGGTAACTATTTGTTTGATTATATTATGCAAGTAAGTGTTAACTGGGGCAAGGAATGACTTGTTAATTTTAACTCCTCCAAAAAGAAACTTTTCTCTATTAATTATCTGAGTGACCCCTTTTAGCCTTTAATCAGCATGGCTGATACAAATCTCTAGTGAATCGTCCCGCATTCTCGGGCAAACATTTTTTGCTGACATGAAGTAGAGAGATTATATTGAATCAATTGCTTGGTCTGCTTCTAAGAAAGCTGGTTCACTGTGTCGTATTAGACAATTTTTCTCTCCAGAATCTATCTTACATATTTATAAGTCTACCATTCGTCCATGCTCAGAATATTGCTACCACATATGGTCTGGTGCAACTGCTATATATTTAGAGACCCTTGATAAAATCCAATGGAGAATCCGCAATATTATTGGTCCTAATCTGGCATCTCGACTTTAGTCACTTTTTCACCACCGTAATGTAGCTTCCCTGTGCCTTTTCTATAAGTACTTTCATAGTAATTATTATGATGAACTTTCCACTATGGTACATAGGCTTTATGAATTTAATGGCAGTACTATATTGGTAACAAAGTCTCATCATTTTGCAACTGAATTAGCTAGATGCAACCGTAAGTTCTATGCTAAGAGTTTCTTCTCTCGGTTTTCTCACTTGTTGAACTCTCGTCCGGCTTCTTGCTTTCTGTCAACTTTGATTTTCAAAAATTTAATTGCAATGCCAATCGTTATCTACTGTCCTCTTGATTATTATTTTTCTATTGTTCTCGCTCCTTAATAATGTTTCTCTTTTTTTTTTTCTTATTCCTTGCCACACAAATAACCCCCTTTATGTCTTAGTGGCTTTAATGCCTTCCTTGGGGTGAAATGATTAAAAACAAAAACTGGGACCCTAACTGGAGCTATCACCCCGGGTCAGAGTGGACCGAGAAACAAACAGCAATTAAGAGCTAGATACACGCTTCTCAAAATCTCCAATCTCCAATCTATCAGAGGTTTAAACTTGGAGAAACGTGTCTGCAACGGAAAATGTAACCAAGAAATCCGAGGGACCATTCCAATAACGGAAGGTATCTTTCAAAAGCGAAATATAGTATTAAAATAAGAGAGAAAAAAGGCAAACATGGATAAACATGTCAGCAATAAGACGCATTGTCAAAAGGACGGTTTATTCCGCTTTTTTGAATTACCTTCTCTCTTCGGCAATGTTTATTAAAAAGCGATGATGAGAATGTTAATAAAGTATAAACATGATGAAATTGAAAAAATTTAAATGCAATGCCAATCGTTATCTACTGTCGTCTTGATTATTATTTTTCTATTGTTCTCGCTTCTTAGTGTTTCTCATTTTCTTATTCTTTCACACCCAGTAACTTCTTATGTCTTAGTGGCTTTATTGCCTTGATTGGCGTGAAATAATTAAAAAGAAAACCCAACGTGAAGCATTCAAGTCCATGCATACGAACTGGAAAAACTTATATGATGTGAAAATATAACATATAAGCTCTATATATCAGACTGATGATATGTAATTGAATGAAAAAACGGGTAAAGAAATTCTATGCGACATTGATTCGTTTTCTAAGACTTATCAACCCTTTAGCAGGTTATTTAAAGCTAGCAAATATTTTTAGATCTTTTTTTATTGCAATAGGAATTTGTTGACGACAAACGTCCGGCTCACAATTCCCCTTGGCTTTTTGAACAGGAGTAGAGGTTTATCCCTTGTTTCCAGTATAGGATTGAGATCCAGCTTCCTTTTAAAGTCTTTTCTTTCTCTTTCACTCCCAGTAACCTCCCTTGCGTCTTAGCGGCATTATCGCCTTGCTTTTGGTGAATTAATTAAAAAAAAATTAAATAGTTCTTTTACGGTTCACGTTGTTGCTAGATTTTCAGAAAGCAAGACTTTCCTAATTCATGGTAATATTCTTGAAAACATATCTACTTGTTGATGAAAGGAAAAATACACTTTTATTTTCTGCAGAGAGAGAGAGAGAGAAATAGAGAGGGTTGGAGGGGGAGAGGGAGGGGGGGGAGGGAGAGAGGGAGGGAGAGACGGGAGATAGAGAGGGTCAGATAGAGAGGGGGCATAGAGAGGGGGAGAGGAGGGAGAAATAGAAGAGTTGATTTTTACCTGAGATCAACATTTTGCCTGTTCATAGTGTACCTTAATTCAGATATTGAGTCGATGTTTCTAAAAGAACATCTTCGCCATTGAGGTACGTTGGTAATGGATAGCCTTTCGAATTGGGGAAAACGGTGAGCCGAGTTCGAATTCCAGTCGGGTTCGTTCCGTTCACTTAAGCGCAGATCTCCTTTAAAAATCTATATGCTGTTCAAAAGTTAAAGTCATAATTTCTGCAGTCATTTCATTAGTCTGTTGTCGAGAAGGCACGACAGAGTAGCCGCTCGTATTGAGGAATAGGTGGGCATAGTTTAAATTCACTACGTTCACTTCTCTCCCCACGCTTTCAGCTATTGGCAAAAAAGCAGGACAGACAAGATGGCAACCCGTCTTGGAGAACACTCGCAACTGGCCAAGCGTGTTGAGTGCGGCTACATCCACGAAGACATGGTCAATTAGAGAAGGGTACCACCAAAGAATGAGATGACCCAGTATCTGGTTCTGTATAACGAGCTGAGATGCCATGTGTATTCCTCATATGCAACTCTGGACTATTCATGATAAAACCAGAAATATTATTGATTTTCACTGAGTGCCCCGAAATTATGTCTTTTTCTACCACACTGAAGAAACTACCTTCATGAAATAAATTGATTATAATTCAATCGATCTAGATCAGCCATTCATCAGTGTACCACGTCGACCATCACGGTTCTATGTCAAAGCCGGAAGGTCATTAGGTTGAAATTCTGTCTCATAACATACCTGAGTAATGTAGCATACTTACCTGGCACAGGGTTCCGTCTCTGTGCTGGTGGTATCACGGATACGACTAGCTTAGACCGGCTTTGAGCAGCCTGGTCAAGCTATGACCAGCTTAGATCAGCGGCCCGAGTGAAATCACACGCCCCCCTTAAAAACTGATCTTGTGTCACAACCTGACTCAGTGGGGGATCAAGTAAATCTCCTTACCTGGCACAGGGCTTCATCCCTGTTCAGGTGTATCACGGCTTTGACCAGCTTGGGCCGGCTCTGACCAGTTTGGACCAGCTATAACAAGCCAAGTCCAGCTATGACTAGCTTAGACTAGCTCTGAACCTCTTGGACAAGATATGACCAGTTAAGACAAGATTAGACCAGCGGCCCGAGTGAAAACACTCGGGTCGCCACGTTAAAAACTGACCTTGTGTCACAACCTGACTCAGTTGTGGGGGGGGGGTCAAATAAATCTTTTTAATTGACACAGGGCTCCGTCTCTGTTCAGGTGTATCAAGGCTTTGACCAGCTTAGATCGGCTCTGACCAGTTTGGACCAGCTATAACAAGCCAAACCCAGCTATGACTAGCTTAGACCAGCTCTGACCAGCTTGGACAAGATATGACCAGCTTAGACCAGCGGCCCGAGTGAAAACACTCGGGTCATCACGTTAAAAACTGACCTTGTGTCCCAACCTGACTCAGTTCAAGTAAATATCCATACCTGAGTAATGTTGGTGGTGGCTAGGCGACCAACCCATCTTGCTCCAAGACTATGTGTCCAAAACAGTAGATCACACGCAAGTTCTTGTTTTGCTCGCCAGCAATGTCCTACAAAGCGATTTCTGCGTTCACGTAAGATTGTAGAAATCTCAGAGATAGAGCTGTGATTTTGTTGGGTGTTGCCTCCAAGAGATGTTTAAGTCGAGCTCTCAGCATCCAAGCGTAGGTTCCATCAAGTTTAGACTCAATTGTTTTAGCTAATATCCAAGCAAGGGCGCTATACATTAAAACTGCCTCGACAGTAGCGCAAAAGGATCTCCGTTTGAGGTTGTCTGGTAGATCAGATTTCCAGATTACATCCATTTTATTCAAGACATCCAAGGCTTTAGCTATGCGAATTTTCACATCCTTTACAGTAGAATTTATTTCGCTTCGTACATAACTTCTACCACACCACACCTCCCGCGCTTATTTACTGATGTTTTTTTGTTTTTTTAATATGGCGTTCATAAATTTTTAATTTGTAAAAAATAAAGCGATAGGAAATCAATTGACCAAAATTGCCTGAAGATACCGTAAGTTTGAAACCAAGGTAGCGGATTCGACTGATTTCCCGATTTTCTGTACTTAAAATGCTCTACATGTTAAATTTTCATCTTTTTATATGTGTATTGAGAAATTTTTTAATGCTACTGTTCACTGTTATCGTCATCTTCATTGCCATATTCACAACGTTTCGACCGTTTACACTCTGGCCTTCTTCAGGTGATTGGAATTTCGAATCGAACCCTTTATTTCGTCCACTGGGGTAGATTGATGGCAATGAAGATAAGGATAACTGACCGAATAATGTAAATAATCATAATACCTCATCTCAGAGATATAGACATATATTGTTCCCTGGTCTAATTCAATTCTGATCATTAACTTCTTCCTATGCCTACACTGTCTATATCTACAAAAACTCTGTCTCTGATACTGAGCACTCTTTTCGTATGCATTTTTTTTTAAATATTGTCTTTGACATGCAATTTTAGCACATAAAAGTTTTGTCTTTCTACAGGTGTATGGTGTATCATTTCTTTAGGTTTCAAATGGCAAGGTTTTGCATCAACTGGAATTTTGTGTTAAAAACTACAAATTGGAAGACATGCCATTTGAATTAGATTATGTCGGCTAAAAATCTTTGAAAAAGAAACAATTCTACTTATTTTCTTTCTTTTTTTTTTTTAAAAAAAAAACAAAACAAAACAAAACATATCACCCATACAAGGTAGTAAAGTCACTTAGAAGGTTTACTGAGAAAGAATTAAAAAAGAGAAACATTATTTAGGAGCGAAAGCAATAGAAGAGTAATCAAGAGGACAGTAGATAACGATTGACACTGCATTTTTAAAGATAAAAAAAAAAGCCGGCAGTGAGTCCCACAAGTGAGAAGTGCGAGAAAAGAAACTGTTAGCATAGAACTTACGGTTGCATCTAACCAATTCAACCATGAATTGGTGAGACCTTGCTGCCAATCTAGCACTGCGCTTAAATTCATAAAATCTAGGTACCAAAGCGAAGAGTTCATCTGAACAATTACCAGGAAAGTATTTATAGAAAAGGCTCGGGGAAACTTTATTAAGGCAATTAGAAAATGACTGGAGCCGGGACTGCATGTCAGTGTTTCAAAGATGTATATATATACAATTTACAACAGGACCAATAATTTTGCTGATTCTTATTTGGATTTTTATCAAGAATCGCTCGTACACACAGGAGCACTGAATCATATGTGGCTGTAATATCCAAGGCATGGACGAATGGTAGCCTTATAAATATGTAAGATAGATTCAAGAGAGAAAAAATGTCAAGCGCGATACAGTGAAACAACTTTTTTATTAGCAGACCTAGCAATGGATTCAATATAATCTTTCCACATCATGATAGCCGAGAATGTAAACTCAAGATGGCGCAACGATTTATAATCATGGAGGTTAGTATTAATCACGCTGATGGGAGGCAGAAGGGGATTTTTTTCAGGTGATTTACGTTGAAAAAAAAGTACAAATTTATTTTTTTGCAAAAAAAAAAAAAAAATCGTTGACATTTACCTGAGATAAAATTTTTACTTTTGTGTGTATATAATTTATTGCTTTAAATTAGATGACGAGTTAATATTTAAAAAAATATCTCCACCCACAAAAATGCCTGGTATGAAGTATTTTTACGTTTCCATCTTTTTATTGTTTAAAACTTTTTGGGGACTATTGTCTTGATTTTTGTTTTAGCCTCAAGATTTTGACGGCTGATATATTTCTCGGCCCTCTACAGGTGTATCGTGTATCACTCCTTTAGGTTTAAAATTAGTAGGTTTCTGTATCGACCGAAATCTTCTTTTAAAATACTACAGCTGTGAAAATCAGCCATTCGAATATTATTATATAAATGCTAAAAATCCCGAAATAGCTTTGAAAAGGTAAATCTCTTTGGTGATGTAAGAAAAAAAAAAAAAAAAAAAAAAAAAAAAAAAACGCATACATATTTTTGCAAAAGAAAGAAAGAAAAGAGTTGACTTTTACCTGAGATACACTTTTTACCTGTGTGTATCTATATAAATTATATATATATATATATATATATATATATATATATATATGTGTGTGTGTGTGTGTGTGATATAATTAGGTTCAAATGTGTTTATGTTTATATGAAGAGCGTAACGCTGTTTTCTCGCTTCACCATTCTTCTCTCTGAGTTTGCTACTTACATCACCTAATAAGGCTTTCGTGGGGGCCCGATGTTTCCTAAGAAGAGGCCCTGATTGGGAAGCAAGTGCTTTTACACGGCAACATCAACAACACGGGCTCTCGGAATAGATTTAGAAGATGTAGTAGTAGTATTAGTAGTAGTCGTAGTGATGCGGGGCCTTTGTAGACCTGAAGTTACCCCAGCTTTTTTTTTATTTTGCATGGCACCCTCTTCCTCTCTTGCTTCGCCTTTTCTAATCAGCACCCACACCATTGCCACTCTCTTGGGCGTGTCAGGTTGGAGGAGAAGATACACATCGGCCTATCTTGGCAATGCTTACCTAAAGCCTAACATTTTTTCGCCTTTAAATTTCAATGTATTCGCATATATAATGAAATAATACCAGGCAAAAAAAAAAAAAAAAAAAAAAAAAAAAAAAAAAAAGGTAAAAATGTAAGTGAATGTCTTTTTATAAAAGGTGTACATTTAATTAAAATATTGCTGGTTGATGTTTCTGTATGAAAACGAGCAAAAAATAAAAAAATAAAAATTGACTCAGAAACTGGGAAAGAAAAGGTACGCAACCCACAGATACAATATAGATAACATCAACATATAGAAAATTATATATAGCCCAGCTGATAAGAGATAATATTTGGGCGGGGTATTACGTATTTTACAAG